>VXBX01005349.1:215387-311368 GCA_013400415.1 Scytalopus superciliaris
CCCCTATCACTGGTTGAAGAGGAAATTGCTTTTTCAGATCCTATAAATAAATTCTGCTCATGAAATCATGCACTGTAAAGCAACAGAAGACAGTCTTCCTCCCAAAGGTCAAGAATGAACTGCTTGCATAACATTTTCAGACCTCCACAGCCCAGAAAATGTATCTTTTAGACCTGGAAATTGTTCCCTCCCATATTCTGTGGCTCTGCAATAGAAAGGTGAACCTTAATAGCATAACCAAGACATGCATGACTTATAACCCTTTACTCTTGCCTCTCAAACTCTCTCAAGCCCTCATGATTAATTAATTGACACATGCAGTTTGCTATGCAGCACAGTAGGAAAGCCTGAAGCATCATAGACATTTATTTTGGAGCCTGGAGAGTAAACAGAGTTATTATCATTAGGTTTTGAGGTGCATTTGAGATTAGAGCGAGGCTACAGCATTCAATTCTGGTTGCTGTTTTAGAAGAAGGAAGGGCATTGTTGAGATTGATAAGGTCAACAAAATGATAGTAACTAATTCAAAAGCAAGTTGTCAGTGACTGAAGTTGTAAAAAAGGGATTAACCTATAAGCAATTTAGGTGGAATGTGTTTTTCAGTACACAAAGGGTAACTGACGTACAGGATGAAGTAAATTGGCAAGGTCAGCATCAAATGAGCTAAGAAATCATGAAGAAATGGGATAACACGCCTAAAAAACACAAAGCAAAACAATGCATAGGGGTGGGGGAAAGATGGCATAACAACAACAGTTTACATCCATTTTCAGAGTCGACAAACATAGGATAAAAGCAAAAATGAAAGCTACAGAGTGCCCTCGGCCTTATGGGAAATACAAAGTACAGATTCAGGTTACAAAGTCTAGTAACCAAGCATTTGTGAATTGAAATACAAATTCTTGGCAGAGCAGGTGTTGACAGATTTTGGTGTTCTTTTTACTATACTATATCACAACACAACAAAAAAATCTTAATTCTTTTTGTTTTCTATGGCACTGTCAGCCAGCAGTTGAGAGAAAAGGTTTGTGGAGAAGAAGAAAAAGGATGAGAAGAGGCTATTTTTATCCTACTGTTGAGAAAAAGACCTTGGTATGAACCATAAACCTCATTTCACAGAATACCAACCCCTTTACATCTCGGACACTAAATTAAAAAAGGCTCTGTCATTCTCTTTGTTAGGGAATAACATTTGGTATTGAATATAAAATTAACTAATAAAGTAATACCAGGGGGAGAAATGGGACCTCTGGAGTTGAAATTCCCAAAGAGCATAACCACTGGAGAAATCCAAACAGAACTCGGCCTTTTATTTACAATAAAAAGTACCCAGTTTGGAAGGACATTTGAAGAATAGCCAGTTCTGACAATAGATTGTTATGGTGTTCTTCACATAGTTTAATCACTCATTAACATTCATTATTCAAATTAATTATGAAAATTTGCAGTAACTGTGAAAGGTGAAAAATAATCCATTCCATAAAAACCAAAATTTGAGCTCTGTTGCTCAAAACTTTGTGTGTGTGTAAGTATATGCATGTGTATATACATTTATGTGTATATACGTATATGTGCACACACCCAAACAACAGGCCAAGCTAAGGATGAAAGCAATTTGTGGTGGTTAACTGTTAAAGAGGAAAAGACAAAGATTTAGGGAAGCAGAAAACACTCAAACTCTACTGAAAGATGCAAAATTTGTTTCGACATATTCATATTGATTTATCTAAACAAAGGAAGTGAGTTGGTCCTTGTGCTGCTCCAGCACTCTGATGTGACAGAGAACTTTAATTGTTTCCAGAAAGAGTTGGGATTTGGGGGAAAAAAACCCAAAAAATCTGAAAATGCAAGTTTAAAGTAGTAAATTGTATTACAGGGAGCAGCACATGCCACAGGAATCACAGGAAACTAAAACAATGACAGCATTTTGAATAAGATGCAAGAGTTTCTAAAGATAACACTACTTTGGAAGGGCTTGCAAAGTAGAGCAGAGACAATGAGAACAGCAGCATTAGCCCGGAGGAATTTTTAAGAGAAATGGAGTGTGCTACAGCATATTTTTCATGCTGTTTGATGCAAGAAAGCAAGGCATTATTAATTTTGAAGCAATCAAAGGTAAATCATTGCAAGTTGGGGTTTACTGCTGTGAGAAATTTTCTGTTAAAGGCATAAACCCCAAGCCTAAGCAGAAAGCTGTAAAAGGCAGTATTTGTAAAAAAGCACACTGGGGAACAATATTCACTTTTTGATAAGACCAACCCCAAGGCTCTGCCCTCCTGTTGCTTCTAGGAGGTTTCTAATGGCTGTGAGCAAACAAGTATTGGGAAAGGTGGCTGCTGTACTTATGGCAAAGTGGAAAAACTAATAAGATTGCTACCAAGTGTGACACCAGTAAAGAAGAGAAGCTACAGAGGAGATGGACAGCCTGGATGAGGTTGCAGTCTGAGGGCAAACAGCACAAGTTTATACATGTTCAATTCTTACTTTGGGATGATACGATTTCCTCAAACTGCCATTTGGGTTCTTATTAGTACATGAGGTATTTGGCTGGAAAATACAACAAAATATCCAAGGCATATTATGGTTTTATAGAGGGACTCTCATGCTCTGCAGGAGAAAATGGGGTAGAATGTGATCATCTGCAGTATAAACCAACAGTCCTGGATTAAAGTTAATCCAATAAAACAAATACCCATATATTGGAAATGTTATTTGGAGGATAGATGTTAAGAAAAGACAAGGTAAGAATGATGCTGTTCCAAGTATGCCTATCCCTAGAGAACAAGTATAAGCCACATTGTCTGGACTTTTGTATTGCAGAGGGAACAGCACAGAGAAGCAGCATGTGGTGTAATATATCCATGGCAAATCTTAAAGCAAGAAAAGAGAAGTTAAGGTACTTCACTAAAGCAAACAACTTAATAGCAACATTGTGACAACGCCTACAAAACTAAGTTATCTCTGAATGTCCTTGGAGCTTTAGTGACTAATTGAACATAATCCATTAATTTACTTAGTCTTTGAAATCAGAAAAGAAATCAATTTATCAAGCTACAAATGTAGGTAAGGTTGCCCAGAAAGTTACACCTGAATACAAAACACATCAAAGCTGATTTGGAACAAAGAGAAGGCAGGTCACTTTTCCAGTGTCACAGGTCAGGCCAGGCACAGCAGCAGGAATGGCATCCTGCTCTTTGAGCCTTTAACCTCATTCTCTGCCTACCACACTGTATTACCTCAAAGGCAGAGCTTTCTACATCTTTCTTTCAGATATGTCCTTGTGCACCTTTCTGCTTCACTTCAGTTGAAACTCATGGCTTTCAGTGGGAGTTCTTACTTAGACAGGATAAGAATATAGTTCTGTCAATGGCATGGTATGCTCCACATTAGAGTATGTGCTATCACTCTGCGCTCAACAAGTCTTACTACTGCACGACAAAAACTCAGTTGAAAAATGTTGTCAGGATTGCTGCATGGTTTTTTAATTATTTTTGGAGTAGTCAAGACAAGAAGACAGAAAAAAAGTGATTAAAAAGCAGCTCAATTAAAAAAAAAAAGAAAAGGACCCTGCATTATCTCTAATCAAAACAGACATTCTTCAGTCAGAAAAAAAAAAATCAAATCAAAAGATCTTGAGCAAATTAACTATGCTGGATTCTTCCAACACTGCGTTAGTTCAGCATCTGGCCCACATACTAAGATATAACAAAGACAAAACAACTGGATGTACAGTAAGTCACGATTCAAGGTGCCTAGACAGATGTGAAGGGGACACAGGACACAGTTTCCAAGAGTGCCAAGGAAAGGTGAACATGCCAGGTCTGATTCAACATGCTGGTTTGGAATCCACAGGCTCAGGGAAGCCTCACTGGTAGGAGGATGCCTTGGCAAAGTTGAACCTTGTACAAAGAATTACTTCCTGAAGGGGATTTGGTAAACTTTGGGCTGCTTCAAACTGCTAAGAAAAGAGAAAGTCATGGGGAAGATCCTCAGGTGGGTGGAGTTACACTAATTGAAACCAGCTAACGATGTGATGGAAAGGAAAGCGGCTGTCAAGACAAAGGAAAGGTTTCAGGCATCCATGAAAAGTAGAAATTAATAGCTAATTGTAATAGACAAATGCCCAGGTCACTTTACTCACTGGTCTGCAATAACTGCCTCAAGAGTTTCCTAAATTAAAGCCAATGTGAGATAATCTATTTCTAATTGAAACCAGAAAGAAGCCCTGGTATTGCACTTAACACACTGAGCCAGGATCGGACATTTTTGGTCTCTAAGCTTTGCCACAGACTTTTTATGTGACCTTGGACAAGTCACAATCTCTCAGTTCCTTATCTCTGAATTGGGGATTGTATTCCACAGCTTCACAGAGGTGCTGAGAGATAAACATTTGTTCAGATAATGTAGTGATAACATCTCAGATACAAAAATAAATGAGAGCTATTATCTTCAGGGCAAGGATAGAGACCTTGCATGCATTTGCACTGCATTTACTGCAGCACAGGCTCAGTCCAGAGCAGGGGCTTTAGATACTGTTGTGATACAAGTAATTAATGGTAGAAATAACCACTTCAGTACAAGCAAGTAGCTAATACAGAAATAGGACAGGAAAGTCAGATGGAGATGAAACCCTTCACACTGCAGAGAAACTCTTCACAAAATGTAATTTTAAACAATAGTTGTTGAATCAAAATGTAAAACTAAGGTCATTACAAATGCAAGATTGAAAATTATTACCTACTGATAGAATTTTATTAGCCTGCTAAAAAATACCTCAGTCCAAGTTAACAGTCACCATCCTGGAAAGTCGCAACTGTGGGAGTAAAGGGGGACTTAATTATGGACCTTTTTGGATTTATTCAGGCCATGAACAGCTAAAAGGATCCAACCAAAGTTGTCTGTTCCATCAAAGGGCACCACAACAGCTGGCAGTGGTTGGCACATCATGGCCACTATGGGCCAGTTACCACAATTGCTTCAGGAAGCAATTTGTTTTTCACTTTTAGAAGTAATCCCTGGGTTAGGTATGGGGCCCCCCCTCTAGGAATAGTTCCAATGAACTAGAGAGTTAATAACCTTCATACAGGCACTTAGAAGCACTGAATTATACTCACTGCTATTGATAACTTTATGTATATATATAGTCATATTGGTTTCTTCTGCATTAAATTATGCAGGACTTTTACATAATGGGCAGGGAGAAGCAATTTTTCTGTTAATCTGGCACTGTTCATGAATACTAAATTCACATTGCAATAAAGTAAAAGAAAGATATGGTGTGCATGATATCTTAAATATACACCTTAAATATACCCAGGGCCTCCTTTCTGACTGAGACAGCTGCACTTCTCACACTACGAAGATGTGCCCAAAGCACAGGCAAAATCACAAAGTTATAAACCAGCCCAGGCCCTTCAGTTTATGCCCAGGTAAGTCACAAGAGAAACGAAGTGAGAAAAGTTGTAGGCAACATTCATCTCAGGACCTAATTCAGAAGAGACCTCCAGTGAGGTTTCATCATTGCAGGATGGCTTTGAGAAGAGGGCTCATTAGTGCTATAAACACGTGCCCCCTGCTGTTTTGTTAATTGGCTAAATTATTATTTTGTGGATATTTTCATATTGCTCCATTAGGGAATGTACAAAAGGACTAGTGCAACAGCTTATGTTCACAAAACGGTGGATTACGAAGAAAATTAAAGAGGTGTTGTGAAGAATATCCTGTTCCTATAATTTATTCACCTGCAGAACAGCTTAACATATCTCTATATGTAACATATTTAATTTCTTTGCAATGCCAATCATATGCTAATATTGTCAACTTAATTTTGGCCATTAATAAGACATGGGGTCTGGATTAAAATACTTAAAGATTGCAACTTTATTTTTCAAGGAATGCTATAAATCACAGTATTCAACCTTTTCATAAGTGATTACTATCTATTCTAGTCTAAACATTGTTTTAATCTTTAAAATACTAATATTAGCATTTCCACATCATAAATCAAATAAGTCAAAACCAGAATGAGGCAGACAGCAGATATTTTCTCTGATGACTGAACCTGTCATGACAAATACTAATGTCTCTTCAGCAAACATAGCTGTAAGTGGGCATAAAAATAAAAGGCAGATCAATTCTGTGCATTTAGCTGAAGACTTCAGAAAAAGGGCTGAGATCAGAAAAAAAAACCCAGGCTGGGTTGAATGTCCCTAGGAATTCAAAATCTCTATCCAGTTTTTTTTTGGAAATACCATCTAAAGCCTCTTAGATACTCCCCTTCACACACACCAGGATTTAGGTGCAAGTGTAAGCATCAACAAGTTACTCCTCTGCCTCACTGGTAATCAACTGGTCCTCAAATAGTATCTAACACCCAGAACAAGGCTGGAAAATTAAAATTATAAAGAAATTATATAAATGGCATGAATATTGATTTCATATAACCTAACTCCTGTAGTTTGCATAAGACTGAATGAAAAAAAAAACCTTCCAGCTAAAATAGCAAAAAACTTGTTTCTGGCAGGTTTCTACTTCTGTGTCCTCTCCCACCTCCCTGCCACTTTTTAAGGCTTGATATATTGATCTTAAAAATAAAATGCTTTTTGCTTTTCTCTGGGAGTCTTATCCAGAAGACTTCTTTGGAGTGAGATTGTTTCAAACAAATTAGGAAAATATTCCTATAATGGCTTTTCAGTGACAAAACAAATCTTGAAGAAAAAGAAAACAAAAGTTTGTTGGTTTTGTGTTTTTTTTTTTTTAAACAGGCTTTTTATTGTTTCTTTGTGGAAAATCTGAACTGCTCCTTTTATTGGCCTTTACAGAAACAAAATTGTGAAGCAACTTTTCATCCCTTTTTATGTGGCTATTTGGGAGAAAACCTAGTCTGAAGAATTCTGTTCTTTTACTTACTGTCAGTCAATGATGGACTTTTAAGAGAAAAAACAGAACAAATTAATTAGACTTTGCAACACTTTCACAGACTATACATTTGCTTTATGCAAAGGTGTGTTATTTGAGAATAATTTGATTTGCATTTAACCTGATACCAAGTTCAGAGTAGTTGCTGGGGTGGAGAGGAGTTTAGGTCATTGCCTCTTCTGTCCAAGCCTGCAGGAATAAAGGTGATGTTTTCAAGCCTTTTAAAATCACCCCCTGTAAGAACTGGAGCAGGAGTTGACAGAAGTAGGTACTTCTCAAACTGTGAGTTAAAAATCCTCTCCTTCTGCCTTTGACTAGGACTTTTCCTTCCCCTGTCACAAAGCTCACCAGCTCCACTGATCTCCTGCAGTCCTCTAGTTGGAAAGACACATGGAGGAAAAAGGGGAAAAGAAAAAAAGAAGAGAAAGAAAAAAGCGATGCAAATTTTAATCTTTCTATAAAAGCAATACAAGTTTTCCAACATGAAATAAGAAAAAGCAGAAATTTTAGCTTACAATAGTTGCACATTTCTTAGCATTTAATCTCTATTTGTACAGTGTTAACAACCTTCAGCTTTCAAATTTAAAGACTCAGCTTCAGCTTTCAAGATTCTGTCTCTGCAAGACACTAAGACTTGCTGATACTGGGGAAGGGAAACCCAAAGCAGGACACATGGCCAGGGTCTGAGCAGCCACAGAGAGATTAATTTGCACTGAAGCTGCGATAGTTGTTCAGCAATGAACGAGCTCAAACTACGAGACGAGGGGGAAGAGCAGCACAAAGAAATTAGTCACTCGTTCTGTGTCTTGCTTTAGAAATAACCCAACAACATGCCTGAGTGACCTTACTCATTTGGTGCATTAACTCCTTTAAGCAATCAGCTATTGCTGTCCCCTGACCTGCCCTGACTACTCTATTAAGTCCAAGGCAATCTCCTGGTAAGACAGTGTGTAGCTGGTGAACTGTCACCTCCAGCACTTTACCACATGAATGAAAACTTCACTAGGAAACTCTGCTCCTTTTATATCCATATCCAGTCATTGCCTATTCAAGCTCTGTCAAAATTTCTTTTGCATTTGCAAATTTTTATTGTAAACTCCTGGATTGGTTTAGGGATCTCTAGGGTGTCATTTATACCCCACGGTGCATTGTGGAGCTTTTCTTCATTATGTTTTTTTTTAAAGATCCAATCCCTAGAGAGTAAGGTCACAAGACCCACTAACTATTGTGTTTAGTAACACAAAGACAACGCTCTGTTCTTATAAAATTCAGCAAAGCTTTAGTCAGGGAGATTTACATACCGAAATCCCTTGGCAATAGAATTCATCAGGCCCTGGAATTATTGCGAATGAACAAGGGCGTGCATTTATCAGGGTGTGCTACATCCTTTTTTGCCCTGACAGACTTGCTCTATAACAGTTTAATTCTCACTGTTATAGAGTGTCCAGAGTGCACCAGTTGTGTGTCCTTTAAACTGGAGTGGAATAGAAAAACAGAACGGAGAGACACTCCGTTATGCCAGGGAAGGCTGGAAGTGGCTTTTGCTGTTCCCTAAATCCTGCTCCTTGATACGTTCAGCACTATTCATGTTGATGAAGATATTAATATTTTGCGTTATTTTAAGGGTAAAAGACAGAGCTTGAATCACTAAAGCTTTTAAGCAACATATTGAGTTTTGTTTAATAATACTCTTTTTAAGAAATATTTCAGCGTAAACATCTTCTAAATATTGATGACGAAAAGGCAGTTACATGATTTCTAAACAAGTATTGTGAGATTTTAGCACTGAACATACTTAGAAATACCTGTACCATAGTCCCATAGTGACAACTGAAACAGTTCTTCTAGAGATGAACTAGCTGTCCAAATAGAGTGGGTTTTTTTTCAGAATTTTTAACTAATTTTATTGCTGCTTTCAGGATCTATGAAACAGTAATTTAATTTTTTAAAAGGAAACTGTCTTTTTTCAGCAGTACAGTTGAATTCACATACCATAATTCTGCAAGGTAATTTAACAGAGACAGAAAGAAACATTTTATAACTGCTTTATAAGAACTAATGAAGGGCTTTATTATTTTCATTGAGATTATCATCATTGTGAAGAATACAGTTTCAGATTTTATTTTGCATAACTGTTATTAAGTTATTGTGCTAATTTCTTGGAAAAAAATTTAATGGTGTAAAAACTAATGGGATTATTGATAATAGATTATGAATTAGAAATTGCTGTCTCAGCTCTATCTTTACTCAAAAGTGACTATTAGAATGTTGCCTGCTATCATGCTTTTTTTTCAGACATTTAGAAGGTTAATTATCTTATTTACTCAAGGTTTATGCCAGCAAAATACTACACAAGTAACTGAAAAAGAGACTCGGGTCCTGAGCAGTTCAACAGCCAGTCAAACTAAAATAGAAATATACCCAAAAAAGAGAATTAAAAGTTGTGCTTCAGATTTCAAAATCTTTACCACACACAAAGGCCCACCCAGAAATTAGAACCCCCACTGCAGAAAAGTTCTGTACACATACAGCCTAAGAAACTGTCTTTATCTTGATATAAATTACCTGGTTATCTACGTGATATTTGTTCCGAACAACTTAGTCTTGTCATCACAGAGATACAAAACAGGACTGTGGGAAGGGAGGCAGGTATTCTAATTTAATGCAGTTTTTAAAAAAAGCATCATCCAAGACCCACAAAGTACCTTTCAACCTAGATCCAGGTCTTAAAAGGAGCCAGAGGTAGCTGTAAGTATAAGAGAATGCCAGTTCTGCCTACATGTTTTGATTGGCAAGGAACTATATTTCCATTTCCCTGCAGCCTCTATGGGTCCCTCTGAACTACTGGATTTTGGATTCCAGCACAGAAAGGGAGATGGAATACTTCAGTACCAAGTAATACACCAAATCTTATCCTCTTTGCACTCATTTGCTTCGTGGGGTTCCCCTAGGAGAGCCAACATATGCTTAAGTGAAAACACATGGTGGGTTTTTTTCTACTGTATCTTGTAAAATTCAGTAACATGGCATACAGGAATTAGCTAAAAATGACTTGTGGTTTCATCATTTTCCAAGCTCCATGACGTTTTCATGCTTTGATTTTCAGAAACCATATGCAACATTAGAGAATAAACCCAGTTTCTCTGTGTTTAACCCTTTCCCCTAAATACCAGCATACACCTTTTCTCTATAAATAGACTTCCCCATTTATGGCAACCTACTGAAGGTATTTACATACTGAAAATATGTTGAGACCCTGTCCCACTACTCTAATACTGAAAGCAATGACTGATGACATACCTCAAGAATAGGTCATTGTGCAACACCAGTTAGTTTTCCTGAGACTGCCAGTCTGTGTTATTATCTGAAAACAAAGCTGAGAAGCAGCCTGTCCAAAAAAACGTAGAAGCAATATTCCTGTTTCTACATTAGGCACTCCAGACCACCTCAGCTCATGTGGTCCACCACAATATATTACCCAATAAGTGCAACAGAAACAGGGCAGCGGCTCTGCTTTTAAGATGTGACAAAGATATGCAAGAACTGGCAAATTTTGGACAGACTGAACTTGTGGTCATCCAGATGTTCAGGCTGTTAGCTCAGTTTTCCCATTACTGGGAGTGATAGCTGCAGTATGTGGCTGGCAGTCACATCTCCATTCTTGGCATTTTGATGGAGCTCAGGGGAAGTGGCAACATGTGATGTTACAACTGGAAGATTCAGCATAATCATGTTTAAAATACCGGTTTTTATGGCAGAGGACCAACACAAAGCTCCATCACCATGTCTCTTCATGAACCTGTATTTGCTCAGGGAAATAGCCTCACTGGTGTCTGTGTGCCAACATTAATGATGCTGCTATAACAGTGACTGCTCACAAATGAATAGGTGGCTAAGGCAGCAATAAATAGTGAAAGAACAAAGGAAGACATAAACAGATTGCAGACAACTGGTTTAGTTTAGTTTGGTTTGGTTTGGAGAGCTGAGTTCCAAGAATTCTTTGATGAAGCAGATATTTAATTAAGTAAAATTTTGTATTGCAGAATTTGTAGTGACATTTCTAGAGCTTAAAATGTAACTGATAATTATACAGAGGTTAGTTCTGATGGGTGTGTTCTGGAGGTGCCAGAATACCAACTGTAGAAGCAGCACTTTTCCTGCTCACTACAAGAGAAAGGTAATTTGCATGTGCATCTCAAACAAGTAAAATATGAAGGTGAGTAATGATGTATTTCCTTTCTCCCGAGTTGACAAAAGTATTTGTTTTAAAATGAAATTTCAAGAGTTGGGATCTTTGTTTACAGAAATGTGGGGATGAAGACAGGAGGGACAGTTCCATCATCTCAGACAGAAAAACAGTGAAACACAATATTTCCTTGCACTCTTCTTGTGGAACCTGTCTTTAATTCAGTGGCTTTCAAGTTTTAAAACTTGCAGATCCCTAATAATTTTTCGGTGAAAGAAGTCACTCCTATGTTGTGAGCCGATTAAAATATGGTTCCTTTTTAAAGTTACTTGCTATTAGGATAACTCCACACATCCCAAAAGCTGAAGATACCGGTGTGAGGTGTACATTTTTTCAGTCCAAACTGCTCAAGGTAGTATTAACTATTCTAGGCACTTGCAACAAAAACTTCTGAACATTTACTGGTATAAAAATTGCGGTGAGGGGGAAGGGAGTCTCTAACAACCCTGGTTACAGCCAGCTATGTGTAATAAAGTCTTTAATTAAGTAGTGCAAGTGAACTCTATGAGCTCTTTTGGGATGGGAAGGTGGGGAGAGTGGGATTACAACCCACAGCACTAAATCAACACACACCATTATAGGCACATATGGTGCAAGTGGAATTCAGTAGAAGTTTTAGACATCTGAGGCCAAATCACCCCCACTGCTATAAAGTTATCCCTTTAAAGGATAGCAGTAGAGGTCATGGTAGCTTATGCCAAATATAAAAATGAGAACTAGAGACAGGAAACAGTGTTCAGATGTTACAGAGCTTTAAACCTGTTTTATGTCTGCTTTGGGCCTTCCATTTGTCCAGGCATTGCACACAGAACCTGCTTTGACCACATCACATATAGGACAGCCTCATATTTTAACAACCATGAAATCAGCAGTGCAGCAGTGGAGAAAAAGCTGTCTACCTTTGCTGTATGGTATATTGTAACAGATCATATTTATAAAAATTAAATTAGTGGACATTAATATATTTATAGCTGCCTTACTCCCATTCTGTTAGGATATTTACAAATCAATTAGAATTCTTATCTTCCACATGTAGTAACAAAATATAAACCTCTCATTTCAAAAAGACATAATAAAGTGAGATTTAGGACACTGTTTCACAGCTGTGCATCACAGAAACTTCTATTTAGCTTTGTGCAGTGAACAGTGGCTACCAGGGCATGACGAAAAATACTCATAACATTTACTTTACCATAATTGTCTTAGAGCCCAAGTTTAAACAGGGATTCTACACTTTAAAAAAAAAAAAAACAACAAAATCCCAAGACAGACCACTTTGCATGTTCATGTCTCTTCAAATGTTCTACTGCTAAATCAATTGCTGCAAGCATTTTGTTGACAATGAAAAAAACACAAGGAAATTAAAAAATTGCAAATATTATGTATAGCAGTAATAAAGATGAACACCGAAGAACTGGAAAAGATGCTACAAAAAGTATAGAATTAAAATGTTTTCACTTTTTTTGCCCTGTCCATAACATTAATGTAAGGACAATAGTAGCATTTTCAGTTCCGTTGCCTGTTCTAGCCTTTAGCGATTTGCAACTTATTTGGAAATACATGTGGGCAAAAAGGTATTTACTTGCATTCACTGTGGGGTCTGAACCCTGGGAGAAAGACTGCCCCCCCCATAATTAAACAAATAGTGTACCAGAAGAAAAATACCAGGCCTTTCTCTAGCTAAATATCTTTGCCTGTGTTACACCGTTCAGCAGTGATCAGAGAGTCCAGGGCAGATCCATGCTGAGTGTGTAAGCCCCAGACAAACACATCCACACCACTTTTAGCTGATGTCAGAGGACCACTGACTTCATCAGGGGAGGAGCTGTTTCCTATGGAGAGATATCTTTATCCAGAAGAGATTATTACGTACATTCCTTAACTTATAAACCTCAGCCCAGGAGATCAGTTGGGTCCTAAGGAGACTTACAAAACCTTTCTCAAAATCATCCAGTTCCAGCAGGGTAAGACTTTCCACAGCCTGTCCTAAGGGCAGTGGAGGTAGGAAGAGAATTGGCATCAAATTCCAGCTTGCAGGAGCAAGTGTTTGACATTCAAGCCCACCTTCTTCACTGAAAAACATGAGAAAATAATATAACTGTGGATTTATTTTATTGATTATTATCTTCTTCTAGAAATACTCTCTTCCTATAGAGGTTAAGTTTCTCGCACTTGTTGTACCATATTTAACTGATGAATAAATGCATAAAGATTATTTTTTTATTAGCAAATTCCTTAGCTTTTAGAACAAGTGGTATTAAAATCACTCCCGTGCACCTGGGAAAACTGAGGAAATTATTATAATGCAATCATTACATCTGGTATCGAGGCTACGATACATTTGCTGCAAAATGACAGATTGCTACTTACAGACTTTGCACACTAGTAACTGCTGCTTACTTCATATCTGCAGGCATCTTCATCATGACAGACAAACAATGTTTCTGCTAGTCCCCAGCAGTTCTACTCTGCATTTATCTATCTATAACACAATATGTTTATCCAAGTACACAGATGAAAATAAAATTCCGAATCAGTGCTGGACCTGAAACCATTTATTCTTTTGATCAAGAGAACTGGTCTGCAAAGAGAAACACTGTTGATCCTGGGGTCAGTGCAGTATTGCTGTGTAACCATTTGATGGATATGTGGTCTGTTGGTATAGGGTATCTTCTTTCCAGTCCTGCTGTAACTCGCCAATTGTCATTAGGGTAACGTGCTTCCAGTGTTTCCCTGTTTTTCCAGAGTGGTCACTGAGGGATGAAAAGGATCCCTGGATTAATTAAAAGCTGTCTCAAAGGTGGCAGGGGAGATGAGGAAGGAGAATGGGTGTGGGTAAAATCTCATGGGCTTTCTGGAGAGACTTTGGCAACATCTCTTGTAGAGGCAAACTGACCAAGAAAGCAAACCACATAGAGAAGAGACTGGAAGAAATCACAAAGAGGTGGTAAACCAGAGGCTGAATGAAGCTGGTGTGGGTACAGACCCTTCCTCGCTTTGAATTGTATCCACTTCTTTGTGGTTCGGTTCTAAATACATGTCTCACCTCAGGAAGGTAATTTAGTGGTTGTCACGAATATTGTTTCGGGGTGGGGGGCAGAAAAGCTTCAGACAACAAAACTGACTTAGGGCTGCTAAGGCAGCTGTGATAAATCACAGGGGAGCGGAGGCTGCACACGGTGGGAGCGGAGTGCGAGTCAACTGAGAGGTGATGGATGCCCGAGGTTATTTATTCTGGAGGATGCCAGGGTGATGCCACAGTTGCCCCTGTGACTGCAACGAGTCATCTGATTAACAAAGTTTGTGTTTTAAGTTGAATGATCTAGAAAAGTCAGTGGATTTTTATACTCCGCCCGTTTTTCTGTCCTCTTGTTTAAAAATTAAATTGACAAAATAGTCATATATTTAAGGAGGCGAGTAGCAAAACATCACCACAAAGGGGCATCTAATAACTAAACTAAAAGTCAAATAAGTACACAGTAGTCATAGTATCCAGCTACCTGGAACAGTTATCTTTCTAATACTAATACTAATATAAAAAACACCTTGAATATGGGTAACTTTTATTACTCAGATAAATTTCTGTATCTAATAAAAGCTACTTTAGTTTTCACGACTTCTGCTTTGGAAACATACTGCTTTCCAATGTCAAGAACACGAAGGTGAGTTTGAGAAGTTCTGGCTCTTGATGCTGTTTAGTTACTATTTTAAAAAATAACTATTGTCTGTTGCCAACAAGTGGAAAAGCAAGGCAACTTTTCAAAGGCTCGAGTAAACACCACATAATAAAGTCAGACAAAACAGAAGGAAATTGTGATTAACATAGAGTCTGCTGTCTCAGTAAATAGCAAATAAGCCCCCCAAATAATTCTGATTTATTTTTCAGTAATAGAGAGCTCTATCAGGACATCTTGCTTCAGCAGTGCACAGAAACTTGTAACAACACAAATAAATTCATAGCACTTCTTTGGGTATAGCTCTAGTTCAAGGTACTGTCTTTTTAGCATTTATTTATTTAATGTCTTGAAGTCATTGCTTTGAATTAAGCCATTTCTGACCTCCTCTTCTTCACTATGTGCTTTCCTTTACATGGTGCAAGGAGGATGTGAGAGAAGGTGACATTTTAAAATGTGGCATAAATTTAAAAGTACACAAACTTTAAAACCACATTTGAGCATTTCCTTAAACAACACAAAATTAATGCTGTTTGTTTCATTTCTCTTACAAAGTGAGGAATAAAACAGAAAATAAAAAAATTAATTACTGCTTTTTTCAGACAGTCAAAAGGATTCCAGCATTCTCCAGTGTCTGAGGCTCCATTTACCCCAGGTTCAGCAGGGTAAAAGCATAATCTTATTCAATCCTCCATATAGCTTGCTGGAGATTTGTGGGTTTCTTTAAAGAGAGGATAATGCAGGGAGATAAGTTACATGTGTCCAATGCCATATAGCAAGTTGCTACTGATTAGTGATCTTCTGTAATGGTAATGCAGCACAGTCTTTAGGGGATTGCAACTGATCTCTTTTGAAGACATACAGTGTGCCCCTTCATTGACCCAGTCTCTAAGGCTGCAAAGTACACTAGAAGTGGAGGATGAGAGAACTTTTAAGGACTTTGAAAGCAATTTCAAGAATTTAGGTTATATTAAGGCAATTTCCAGGTAGCGCTGTTTGGTTTATTTGCTTGCTTTTAGAAATGTCGCATTGTTATGTCAATACTTCTATATTTAATAGAGATAAGGACAGTTTTAAATTGTAAATATCTGTGTTGTCTGCACCCTGATAATTCTAATCAACTAGAATTAGTGAATTCTAATTGATTTGTAAATAACCTAAATATCTTATAAGTCAGCATTCAAATAAACACCCACTGCTTGTTCAGCTGCATTGCTTGAAAGAACCCTTTCCATGAAACCAGAGAAATCTGTAAAATCAGACTGAGCTGTGCCATTCCTCACAAAAGCTTGTCTGAACTGATCTTCAGGCTTTCAGGAATGGGGACTCTACTGACTTCCTAGCCATTAATTTCCACTGCTCACTTAAACAAAGGGATTCCTACATCAGAAATGGGGAACACAGTTGTCATAGATGCTTAGGGATTAGGAAGACACTTGCTTATACTTGCACAGGACATCTGTGCTGAAGTTTGAACTTGGCTGCAGAGGGAAGAAGCACATTCTCAGTGCCACAGTAAACAGAAGCCAAGAAGAATGCTTTGTTCCTTGTCCTGTGTCACTCAGTCTTTTAGCTCAAACCAAACCACACTGATCGAATTAAACAAGAAAAGACCATGCTACCTTCTGAGTCCAAGAGAATAACAGTGGGAAAGCACCATCCTTAAGCTTCACCTGCAATGTTCTCATAAATAAGTGGTTATCAGTGCCTAATTTCCTGTCCCATAGAGACTGCCCAATTTCTGAGTTTTTCCAAAAGAGCTACTGCTGCTTCAAGCTTCATTATCACAACCTCTGCACAGCAGTTAGATGTCAATAAAATGTCCAGAAAAGGATGAAAAACATTGTGAGAACATGAAATGGAATTTACAAAACCAGGTTAAAAAAGCAAAGCCTACTAGCTCTTGACAAATTTTCCTATTATTAGCTGGTAAGCTCCTTGCATCCATTGAAATGCCATCTGAAAATCTAATTTTCCACAGTCAGGTCCCAATACAGACATTTGTTTATGAATCACAGACCACCCATATTTTACAGAGCACTTGGGTTTTTTTTCCTGACTAAGAATGGACTCTGAAACATTCAAAAAAAAAAAAAAAAAAAAAAAGGAGATTTTTAAGGGGGGAAAAAAAAAAAGTCAGGTCCAAGAGGCTGCAGGGCTTACAGGACCAACTATTTGTCTACTGTGCTTATTCCTGATTAAAATCCTCTCAGCCAAGCTATCTAAGCTCTATACTCTCACCATACTTGGCTAGCTCAAGAATAGAGAAATTTCCTAAAGACAGGTTTTGCCTAATCTTTCTTAGCACAATCATAATGGCAGTTCTCAAGAAAGCATGTTTTCCAAGTGATTTTGAAAGAGGAAATGCACACATCATTCCACTGTAACTCCAAATATCTGCCTCTCTTGAGGTGCTACCGGTGGGAAGAGCTTTGTGTGTTCTGTTCTGAGTGAAAGCAGTGAAAGACTAGCCCAGCTCTGCATGCAGGGATGCAGTTTGCCAGCTTCCAGCACTGAAGGATTGCATGTTGGTGACTGCTGTGCAGCCAACCCACCTGTCAAGGCACAGAGAGAAGTTACTTAAAATAAAGAATGCCTGGTGTAAATCAAATATTGATGAAAGGAGGCCTTAATCACCTGCCTCCAGCTCCACTAGGCACTGCGAGGGTTGATTTCAGACTTATTTACTGAGTTCCTTTCACCTTTTCTCCCTCCATTAATTTGCTGGGAAAAGTTAAATGGATAGATAGGAGCCTGTTGTCTAAAGAGCAGATGTTATTGTAAGTACTGCTGATTCTGATAGGCTTCCCCTTTACTTTTCTGCTGAAATGAGACCTTCCCACACATACACCCACTATGCATAATGAACAGAGCAATCACGGCACTATCTTTGTATTATTCAACACCAGGATATATTTATTCAGTGTTCTACCAGCTGCATGTTTCAGACCAACTGATTGGTCTTGACCTCTCTCTGACTGTTCTTTTTCTTGGGAGATTTGACCGTGGGTGCAGATACAAGGACTTCACAATTTAAAGCTCCTTTAATCAGGCGTGTTATGTTTGTCTGCTTGCTCAGCTCTTACTAGGGGGCAGCTGGGGGAAAGAGTTTGGAAGAAACTAGATACATTGAAACATAGGGGTGCATTTTTCAACTCAGTTTTAGAGATCTGGCTACCATCTAGACACACTATATTGGCATCATCCACCAGTTTGGGGAAGGTTGTCTCTTTTGACTTTTGGGGCTGTTTTTCTGTCCTGGATTGACAAGTCTTTCAAAGTCAAAAAGAAAAGAGAGAATGGAATGAAAACAGTCTTGTGGGGGGCTGTGAGAAATAACATTGCTGTGAAGCTGGGATAATAAACAGTGACCCACAATGATTGTTACTGAGCAGCTACAAAAGCACTGGGAAAAAGGGAAACATCATTCAGCTGCAAGAGAGTCTTTAAGTAGCTGGTCCTACAGCAGCTGAACATCCGCTCAGATGGTTGGAAAATCAGCAGGGCTTGAGGGAGCCCAGACATCCATGGGGTTTTGCTATTAAAAACCTTGATGTCCTCTCAGCATCGATGGCAGGAACATGTCTGAAGGTACAGAGCATCTGTTTGGTTCCCTTTTCTAAAGCTGACTGCAGTCTCAGCACAGAGAACATTTAACTGTTTCCCCCATGCGCTTCCTGCCTGATACAGGATGCTGTCTCCCACAGCAATAAAGGAAATGATAGCCTCCCATATACATTCAAGTAATAATAAAAAAAGAACTACGTAATAATAACCAGAGCCATATGAAATATGCACTTCATGAACCAAAATTAAACTGGAAAAATGGCTAAGCATGAAAGGTCAGGGCTCATAAACTGAACATAATCTCCTGTGCTTTACGCCTCCCTCCCCACAAGCAAATTAAATTTTAATGGTTTTTGGAAGCCCTCACTGCTAAATACCATTTCCAACCTTCTGTATGAATGACAGCATAACCCTAAGGCCAATGGAAGTGGCCAAGACCGTGTGCTTTTTACGTGCAAGGTGTTGGATAATTCCCTAATGTATAGGACATCCGGCACAACAGTCCTAATGGGATGATGCAAACAATTAGGATTGAAAGCTCTGGCCAGGAGATCCAGACAACTGAGAGGGGATCTCAACAATGTCTATAAGTATCTGAAGGGAAGGTATCAAGAGGATGGAGCCAGGCTCTTCTCTATACTGTAAAGCAATAAATCAAGAGGCAACAGGCAGAAACTGATGAACAGGAGGTTCCACCTGAATATGAGGAAAACTTCTTTTCTGTGTGGGTGAACATGCACTGGAATGGACTGCCCAGAGAGGCTGAGGATTCTCCATCACTGGAGATATTCAAGAACCATCAGGGTGCAAACCTGTGCCATGTGCTCTGGGATGACCCTGCTTGAGCTGGGAGGTTGGACCAGATGACCCACTGACCTGACCCATTCTGTGATCTCCACTTCTCCAGTGCTGACAATGCAGTGAAAATTCCCTCCTGGAGCAGAAGACAAGAGGGCTGTGTTCACTTTACATAAAATCAAACATCCACATTAACTGTAAGATGTTGGGAGATAAGGTTTAAAGTATTTAGCAAAGGTGATTTATTAATAATGTCAATAACTGTAACTTTTATCTGGAACACAGCTATGTCTGTTTTCTTTTTTTTTAATCACTCTAGTAAAGTATTGAGTATGTCATTCTGAACTCTTTCCAGTATCCACAAATTAAGATGATAGAAGAAACTGAAGACAATTATTTCTAAGATATTTCTTCAGTTTCAGATGAATATTTTCAACCCATCAAGCAATTACCGGTATCAAGCTGGGATAGCAGCACAGCATTAATGTGGACCCCAGCAAGGAAATGTTTAGGAGTCTGGTCTGGCTAGGATAAAGAAAAGGAACTTGGCCTGAAATACAGTACAGGCTGGGACACTGGATGACCTCAAGGCAGCTGCAGGTGACTCCTTACATGTACCAGATATTTCACCCACACTCATCCTAACTTGCTAAATAAATAATCAAAATTTGAAGCTCTTTTTAAAAGGGTTTTTTATGATTTATTCAGTTTCTTGAAACAGTTATTCGGTTTATGTATTTGTTTAAAGCTTGATTGTTCTCAAATAAAATAAATGCAAAATGCAAACTAGTAGTAGTTTGCACTAATGATTTTAAATTGATTATTTTCAGAGAATACACATCTTAAACTGGGTGAGCTAAAACTTTCTGCACTGAGTCAGATATATTAAATAAATTTACATGAGAAAGGGATGGGGTTTTTTGAATGTATTTTAAGCATACAAAATCATGGTAACCACAACCTTCTAATTACAATCTTCAACTTTCATTATAAACAAATATTATTTCTACTCTCTACTTGCACATCACCAATCATTAAAAGAAAAGAAAAAAACATGCAATGATGAATCTTTCTTGTTTTATAGAAAAAGAAACTGAAATTAGGTCACACACAGTCAGCAGAAAAGTCTGGACTGAAACTTGTTCCCAACTCATCCTGCTCTGATTGTTAGACACACTGAGAATTAGAATTAGTTTTTGTACTATGTTTTGTTTGGAAGTATGGGAAAAGTGACTGGCAGAACACAAGAGAGGCGGTGGAGATTTATAAATATAAAAAGCAAGCCTTTTCTGATGTGAGACTATGGTGATGACAATTGCAGAACAAGCTTCTCTTTACAGAAATCAGATCATCTTGAGGTCATTATCACACTTGCAAAACCCCTGAGCATCACTGACTTTTCACAGCTTTTGTGCCTGCCCATCTGTCATTGCTTCCTTGTCTTCCCCATACACCAGTGGAATGAAGGCGATGGAAACAGGCAGGGTAATTAATGGGACTGCTATCTCAGGATGTGCCCCCTTTTGTGGAGTGCAGCTCTAATGTATTCTTTAGAGACACACAGTACAGTCAGGAGCATTCCTGAGCTTTCAGAAATTGTGGTTCATTGCCTCAGCCTAAACTGTACACTTGGCAGGTTAGAGAAACATTAAATGAAAAAAATAAATAAATAAAACAATAAGGGGGGTCATGCCATGAAAAGAAGCTTGTTTTGTTGAAGAACTGATTATCATTTAACTTTCCAGCCGAAACACAGACCAATGGCACACTCTAACAAACTCACAAATAAATAGTAAACATAGTTCCATAGTAAACACCAGTAGTTGCTTCCTGCAAATTGCTGTTCCTGCTATTTTCAGCTACTTATGGAGGCAGTGGAAATGCTATACCTCTTTGGGATTGCTCCTATCTGTTGGTTCCTCTTTTTACACCTTTTTTACAGTAGTTACAGCCCCTGCTATGGTTACCATTACAACAGTAATTACAGCTGTAACATCCCCCTCATGGGCAGGATGATATTTTTGCTCTGCTCTCATCACACCTTCCACAGAAATTTCTTATGTTTTGAGATGTGACAATAACATGCCGCTCCTGGAAGGCTCAAATGTTTGTTTTCTGCTGCCAGGCAAAGACTTCAAGATGCGTTCTTCAAGGTGTGACAAGATTGCCTAAAAACTACCCAAACTCAATCCACTTTTTTCAGGGGTTTTAGCTTGCTATTGATCCACATGACTCATATTCAATGAGATCATTAGATTTTGAGAAACAAATCCTTCCTTAATCTTACAATTCTGGCAATTTCAGCTTTTTTCTGCTGAGATGGACATACAGGCTCTGACTTACTTTCCTCTTCAGTCTGCACAATCTTTTCTCACTTATATCTTTGAAAAGGTGCATTTATACCTACGTGAATTTGAACGGTGAGTTTTGCAGCACAATAAGTAGGTTTCCACTCTATAAATGTACTGCAGGCCTCAAAATTTCACAGCCAAGGGTAGGCACCGACTTAAAATTTTATCCTGAAGGCAAGATGCTGGTTTTCCTGAGGTTGAGAACTGAGGTGGAATCGTCCTGCATCCCTCCTGGTTACTTGTGGTTTAGGGGGAAAATATAACTGAGACAGGCTCAGATTAGACAAATTCAAGGGATAATTTGTTTTGATTCAGAATTTTACTATAATTTGCACTTACAAATCCAGGAGGAATATTTATGGGTACTGGAGTATATGTAGAGCTGCTAATAGCATACTGGAAATGAAGAGGTTTGAAGACTCCTTTCAAAGTATAAATTTTGCATCGTTGCTGTGAAAATATGACTGAAAACTTGTGACCTCCCAGTGAACAAGCAGAATGATGGAGAGGGACTCTGTCAGGAACTGTAGTGACAGGACAAGGAGTAATGGCTCCAAACTGGAAGAGGGGAAATTTAGGTTACATATTAGTAAGAAGTCTTTTACTGTGAGGGTGGAACAGGATGCCCAGGGAAGCTGAGGATGCCCCAACCCTGGCAGTGTTCAAAGTCAGTTTGGCTCACGGCTTGAGTACCCTGGTCTAATGGAAGGTGTCCCTGTCCATGGCAGGTCCATTCCGACCCCTTAATATCACATGAGTCTGTAATTCTAATTACAGATTCTGTATGAAATGCACAAAATTGTACCCAAAAAACCCCCATAATTTCCATAGCTATCTCTTTATGTGTTCAGTCTTGCATTTCTAATTCATTCAATTATTATTTGGCTATTTTTTTTAAAGAAATTATTTACTTTTCATGTTTATATTGTATGAAGGCAGCACTGTTATGTTTCTATTATCCACTAAGCAGCACTCACCAGGCTTGGTTATGGGAGCCACTACATAGAGGAAAGTAATCACAGGCATTCTATTTATTTCATTAGAATTTTACAGAACTGAAATGAGGTCTTTTTATTTGACACTTGCATGAAAGACAGTATCTCACACAGCTAAATTTCAAGTTCGTATCTTATTACTAGAGTTAGGCCCTAAGTTCAGTATTCTAAACTGCTCTAAGCAACATTTCTCTCTGTGTTTACTACATTACTGAAGTAGTCATAGACAACTAAACTGTGTGTCAGTGCACAGTGTTAGAAACTGTTTCAAATAAATACAATGTGTGAGATTACTTTTCAGGATGGTTTAAACATACCATAATTAATATAAATCTGCCTGTGATTTATGGCATATATGCTTTTACAGTGAGCTACCAGCAATGCGACCACAGCAAATGCAAAACATCAGGATTTGAGTACTAAAGAATCAGAAACTATTCACTGGAGTTTTTCTATGCAAGTCTCCCAAACAAATATTGTAGGTCATTTTGTTGTTGGCCACATAAAAAATCTAATGTTGAAATTCATTAGTTCTTATGCAACTTATACCGATTGCATCTACACTGACATAATCCACAATTATTTATTTCTCTACTGGCCTTTCCTCTCCAGTTTCTTATATTTTTTTATCATTATTTCACAATCTTTGGGTGCTTGGATGGGGTTTTTTTGTTTTGTTTTGGGGGGGAGTTTTGTGGGGAGGGGGAGCTAAGGACCATTGTCTTCAAACAGGTTTTTCTTAGAGTAAGGGCAGTTAGAAAATAGTAACACTGGTTGTATTTTAAGAGTGTGAAGGGAGCATAAAACACTAATGCACCCAATGATATTTACCTGAGTAGGATTTGACAGAGAGGAGGTCTGGAATAGGATGCAGTTTAACTTAGGCTTTAATAATGTTTCCAGCTGAGGCTACATAAAGCAGGAAGATTGAATGTTTGTCCCTATGGAGGATCACACTGGCAGTGTTTTGCAATCAGTCACAGATAAAGCAAAAAGTGCCAACAAGCCCTGTTCCCACCTGGCCCCTGAGACAGTCCCCTGACACCGCCCCATTTCTGTGTTCCCCCTGTTAAATTATACTTGTCTAGGCTGCTCCTATTACAGATCTCTACAGCAGTCTCCATCTTTCACAGTAAGATTACTTATCCTGTGGCCTTTCTCTCTTTCCCAGATGTCTAAACCCATATACACCTGTCGTATATCTATTAGGTCCTTCCTGTGAAGACGTGATCTACCTGCCACTGGCAATCTGCACAACAGCCATGAAAGGCAGGAGCTCTCCTGTTCAGTGTGGCATATCCTGGCTATCTGGGGCCAGGCTAGCATTTAATTTCTGGCTAAATGAATAGGTCAATGACTTTATTTTGACTTCTAGGAAAATACACACCCCACAGATATTTTATAGGTGTGAGAGCACCCGTCTGGTCTAGCATGAACTGGCACGCAGACAGCTGGAAACGAGCGGGTGCAGCCCTGATATCTGGTCTGTAGCTTTAAAAACTGACCATACACACCATTAAGGGAATACCGTAAATGTCAGTCAGGGCCTAATTAGTGTCTGTAAAGGTACTTCCTGGCAATAATTGATTTCTTAATCCAGATCCCAATCTGCTCTACTGATATTCTTTAATGACTTTCTGAAGTCAGTGATAACAAATTGGATAAGAAAAGATGTTTTCGTCAATCTGGAGGATTCACAGGAGACACAAAGACTGAGTTAACATGAGGCTGTTGCCAAGAGTGACTGAGCAAACAGTGTTTGCAATTACAATTCACTTTCCTAACTTCGTTTCCAGCAAAGCAGCAGCACTTTAACTTTAATTACGGCTGCCCCAGAGTAAAAAGAGTTGGGGGGGAGGGGAAATTGCTTTCCATTACCTATTTGTTCTTTTGTCTTTCACACTCCTTGGCAAACTCCATCATATAATTAAACTCCAAAGGCTATTTGCTGACAACGTGTGGTCAAAATGTAAAGGAGGGTGATAATGATGCTCAAGTCAGGTTGCCTCCTTCCTATCATGCCAATTCCTGTCAAAGTGCTTCCTTTGCACAAATTACTGGACATCAAAATCAGATCATTTGGAAACGGGGTGTGATGTGAAGGTAACTGGCAAGTTTTAAAAGCTTGCCATTACAATTGTTTAATGAGGAATTGTATTAATAGCCAGTTCCTATACCTTACATTCACACAGAGGAAAGGGTAAATTCAGCCATCAGAGTGTCTCATTTCAAATCTTCTACTCAAATTCAGAGTAATAGGCCACTGTGGCCTCCAATTTCAATAAAAAGGATTATATAGCAGCATATAGGAGGGAGGTCTGGGCTCTGTAAAGAAAGGGAGACACCAGATTGTTTTCAGACATCCTGAGAAAAAATTGAATTGTGAAGATTTGAGAATCTTTATGTCATAAAAAGCATTCCCAAGATTGTTTTTTATTGCTTTCCAGCCTATATCTGCACACTGCATTACAGAGACATATAAACTGCTTTTTCTTCTTCTATTGAAAAATCAAATAAATGAAAAAGAGACTCTTGAAGGACATTCCACAGTGGATAAAAAAACTTACTAAATTTCAATTCAGTGAGTAAATTAAGACATAATCCTGCCATTTTAGCCCTACTTCTCAGTCTCTCCACTGATAATCAGTCTAGGAAATGGGAGTATTCTGGGATTATAACAATAGGAGAAACACACAAACACAGAACAGGTTGAATCAGATGAATCCCAGTCTCAATAGCTGCTTTGGGCAGCTTTGGATCCATCCAAAGCCATGGGTCAGCCACTCCCCTTGCCCACTTAAGTGCCAGCACTTACAATGCATAGAGGAACATGAGGCTCCTGGCTGACACAGATCTGGCTGTTGCTCTTTGGATCAGGTGCAATCCTGTGAAAGAAAAGAGGATTTTTTTTCCTCCTCCCCTCTCTTTAAGGGTAACACCTGCTGAAGCTTCTAGCAGGGGTGTGTTGGTGGGGCCAGCTGCAAGAAAATTGGGAGAGCCTTGTGAGGACTCTTTGGTGGCAGGAGGCAGGCAGACGGCCAAGTGTCAGAGGGGACAAAAAAAGAGGTGCCTTCTGTAGAGACCTGCAGGCTTTGTGCATGTCAGAAAGATACTGAAAGCTGCTGAAGCAAAAAAGTGAGCATGGAGGGAAGGAATGCCCCAGGAATGTGGGGAGATATTTGATCTCCAGCTTTGAGACTTGCTCTGCCTCATCCAACATCTCTGAGCTCCTGCTCTTTGTTCAAAGTGCTCCTTCTTCTGGCTTGGTACTGTTTTTGGCTCTAAATATGACTTTAAAGACAGGAAGTCGCTGATCACTCTTGATGAGCTCTCTTTAAAGGAAAGATTCGCACCAGGTCTCCGGGGAATGGGTCAGAAATACTTCTCTTGCAACTAAAACTGGGTGGTTGTATCAGCACTGTGATCAGTGGCTGTGGAGGGGCAGGCAGCCCCAGGATGCCATCCTTGCAGCCTATCCATCCCTTCTCTTCTACTCTGGAAAAGGGCTGAGGCATGGGTGTGATGCAGCATGGCTATATATAAGCCATCCTGCCAAAGCAGGCTCTTTTTTCGCTCCCAGTCCTGCATTTGGTGCTTTTCTTCACTTGAGCAGGACTGGCTGGATGGTTAAGGGGTGCCCCTGTACCACGGAGACTGATGTAGAGATGGCAGAATTGGTGCAGGTGCTACAAACCTCACTACTATGGCCCTAAGGGCTGCCAGACTTGCTTCGCTCTCTGCGTGGCTAAAATCTCTATCTGTCCTCATGATAAAGGTCTTTCTTCCATTTATGAACATTCCTTCTCTTCCCAGCATCCAGGTTTCACATTCCTACATCATTGTTTTGCCTGTAGTTCCCTTTCTGCTTTGACATGTCGGTGAACCTAATGTCAGTTAAAGTGCTGGGAATGTCAGCATTTTAATTTTCTGGGAAGCTTCTTGCTTCTTACCACATTCTAATCTTGAATTTCAGCTTTTTTTCCAGGCCTAGATCTTTCCCAGGTACACACAGACAAAAGCTTCAAATTATGCTGTGGTTTGGTGATTCTGAGCAAAATGTGCCCTAGGGCTTAGCCTGAGAACATCAACTCATTTTCTTTAGTGACCCGAGACAGATAACTAGAGGCTAGGTTTCCAGAGGTGAAAGGCTGCTGTCACTAAGCCACTGCAGCAACTTAATTGAATGTTTTCTCCCAGCACAAGCAGCAAAGGCTGCTTTTACTATTTGCTCTGTGTTGGGATTAGTATGGAGTATTTGCCTGACTTGTCTCCGAACAAAAAGTGTAAAAGAAAAAAAAAAAATGTTTGCAATTACTTATTGAGTGCCATTCTGACATATCCAAGGGTCATTTGCACAGCCTTCCAGTCACTCTAGGTCAAAACTCATTTCTGCTTTGGTAAATCACACCCAGGATGGCTTTGTTGCATGTTATGACCTGTCCCAGATCAGCAGATCATCAAACATCTAAATTAAATAGCACAAACTCCATAGTGCCTTTATTTTTTTTCCCTGGAGAATTCTCTTTTTTTTTCTTTTTTTTTTATCCAATTGAAGATAAATATGAAGGCTATATTCATAACATTTTGCTTCCTCTAGGCTTCCCAGTTCTTAATTTGGCATTTAGGTGAGGGGGGAGCCTGGAGAAGGAGTCACTGGAATGTTCATTAATTTCCCAGTAGGGCTATGCAGATCAGGTCACAGCCCAAACCTGCTAAGGCTTGTTTTTCTTCCCTCCCCTTCACATGCACACCCTCATAATGGAGATGGAGGAGAGATAATAAGAGCGGGAACAGGCAGCTCTTCACCGTTTGTGAGACTAATGAGCCCCTTCATTTAGTCTCATTATAAATATGCCACCTCTGGCACCAGGCTTTGGTTCTGTTCCTAGCTACATCAACATCAATTTTGAGGCACACTGATGCATCACTAACATACACGACAGCCAAACCTCTTCTTTTCAGCCCTTTTTTGCCATTGTACTATTTGAGACCTTCCCTTCTTCATTTCTCCAAGAGGCAGAGAAGCCTAGACTGAAAGGTAATGAGACTATTAATTAGCTCTTCTCTAAAAGAAAGCTATCCTGACTGGGTGTTGTCTCTCTCTCTCTCTCTCTCTGTCTTTTTTCCAGTCATGTTCTGTTAGATTAATACTTGTTTACACAGATTAATACAATAAATTAATATGTCCAGCCAGGAAAAGAATAAGAAAGGTCAGCCTGATGAAATAACCTGATTATTCTTGAGTTGGACGGTTGAGGTTCATATTGAGGAGACACAACTTTTTTTTTGTTTTCTGTGATATCTCCATAGAAAGGACTGATTTCCTCCTTGAGAACTGTGTGCTGGGCTGAGTGCTGAGTGCAGCAAGGCAGAGACACAGAAAGGCTGCAGAGGCTGCTCATGGTTTTTTGCTGTTTCCACGCTATCCAGGCTCTGGGAATCTGTTTCCTCAGCAATTCAGAGGTTTTGCTGAGTTGACTTCGTGGTCTCCTGCCAGGTCTGAGAAAATGCATCTCTCTGTTGAGATTTTATAGTTTTACCACAGGAATTGAGGACTGAAGAGATAATGTCCAACATTTCCTCAATTAATTTCTCTACTGTGAAATGAAAATGTGGCCCCAGTGCACAGAAACAAGGCAACAGTAGGTTGTGTTCAACTGCCACAGATCAGGATAAGGCTACAAACTTCACACAGGCTGCAGCAATCAAAGTCCAAGTCCTCTAGGACACCACATTGTTTTTTGGATCATTCCTGTTAATATTGCAATGTTTTTATCTTAAAAAAAAACCCAAACCTAAATCAAAGCTGATTATCCTGTTACTGTCTGCAAAGTGTCTTAGAGAGACACCTTTCTGTGATACAGTGCATTTAACTAGCTGGTCTTTTAAGAAATAAGATCTTTTAGCCTGCATTATTTCAAGTAACATTATATTATTTTAGTTTCCCTGTTAGCAACCACTAAAGTGAACAAGATCTAGCTGACGGTTATAAAGACAATTAATTTAAAGCTTTTAAAAAATAAAACCCTGGAAACCAACACTGGCAAATTTCTAAAAATGTTAAAAAATCAATCATTTTTCTGAATTATCAGTAACTTTTCAAGTAACGTTATATGTATTTCTTTTGGGTTTGTTTTTGGTTTTGTTTTTTTTTTGAGTACACAGCATACACTGTAGGTTTGTTTTTTAGTAAAAACAGATATCTTCAAGCAGAAATAAATACAACTGCTGAAATATATATCATTAAATTATATTGTTATTAAATGCAGCAGCTATTTCCAAAACAGAAATTTCAAAATTAAGGGACAAAAAAAAAAAAAAAAAAGAAAAACTCAACAAAATGGGTAAATTAAGGTTAAGAGTAATTCCTGCATGTAAAAATTTAGCACATTGACTCAGCAAAAGTTTCAGATATTTTAATGGAGTCTTAATCTGAGACATGTGAAAGTCTCTCTTGCTTGTAAAATATGACAAGTGGCAAATGCTGGACCAAGACAAGTTGGCAACATTGGCAGAGGGATTCTTCCTTTTATCTTCTAAATACAGACTGGCCTGGCTGGATCTAAAAGCCTGGCCTACAGGCAGCAGTCCTAGCCAAACACTACCTCAATAGCCAAATTCTCTCTCCTGAAGGAAACTTGCAGGAAATATTGACAAATATATCTAATTGGTAACCTTCTAGTCAAGGCACAATATGGATTTAGGCCAGGATATGGAACTGAAAAAGAAATATTCTCTGTGATAATGAAGAAGAGTGCTGTGCTCTCTTCGTGACTTAAACAGGGGGGAGCTCCTGCCCTTCTCTTGGATCTCTCCAACACTCAGCTCTGCTGAGCACAACGTGCTGCTGTCTCACATAAGAGAGGAAAATGTTGTTTCTTCCCCAAAAGATGCACTCAAGCACGCAGCTTCCCACACCTTACTGCTGATTTGTGCAGCCAAGGAAGAAGAAGGAACCGCTGTCTCTCCTTCAGCCACCAAGGTGTAACATCCAGGTGGACCGGTCAGAGAGCATCAACACACCCAACAGGATAGAACCACACATATAGGCTGAGGACTTGGGTGAGGCAGAGCTGGCAGCTGGATGCAGACAGGACAGGAGTGTTATTTGTGACACTCACAGCCCTGCTGCTCAGCTCAGCTTCAGGGTCTGTTGAACTCCTTTCTGGTCAAAGCTTTCAAGAGAAACATCTCATGGTGGTGCTGCCTAATCCGCTCAAATGGCTGGGATGGTGATGTCATCTTGGTGATTCATAGCCTTGTTACCTTCTGGTTGAACTACTTCAATGTAGTACATGTGTCTGAAAAGTGCTTTCCATTTTTACTGCATCTCTATGGTGAGCTGGTACATACCACAGAATGCAGCTTGTTTTCTTAAAAGAGAATTTCAGGGGACTCTGAAGAATTTGCTGAAGGACCTTCTACTTTCACTGGTTTTGGATTGAAAATTCGTTTATTTTGCTTGACATCAGTACCAAACTCTTCAGCTATTTTCCCATAAAATTCTAATGGGAAGCAACACTAAGAGGGAGAAACTGTCCTGTTATTCCTGGTAGCCCCACGTTGTGATTGCACCCTGCATGCCAGAATGACATGTAATCTTTCTAATTAAAGACATTCTCCTTTCTTTGTCCTTCAGCTCACAGAGTTAAGCAGAGAAAAATCCCACTCTATATGTGACAGGTTAAAAAGCTTAGTATTTTCCAAAAGAAGATTGTTATCCTTACAGCAACTCCGTTCACAAGTTTTATAGACAGCTTTCTGGTCAGCACAAACATGTGAGTCCTCAGCCCTGAGACCCCTCGTGCTCTGAGGCTCTCTGCTCCCACCCAAATCTCGAGTCTTGAGCCAGGCTTCCCACGGAATATTTCACATCCTACAATCAGGAAATACTGAGATTATTGTTAGTCACTAAAATCTTTACACTTTAGCATGATTTCCTTCTTTCTGTCTTTAGATTTCTTGTACCTATCAGTAAGAAAGCTTTTGGCAACAGGAAATTTCATTCCACTGTTAACAGGTCTCACAAGCGTCACAAAGAATAAGAAAAAAAAGCTTTTTCACAACAGAACAAAACTGAAAAATTCTTACCACCGACTAATTTTCTTGTTTTGTGACCTTAATCACCAAATGCAGTATATCTTCAAATCAGTTTGTCAGACCTGAACTGAAGATTGGAATGGAGCCGTATGGAGTATCTTTGTATCAGACAAAATAATACAAGGAAAACTGAAAGCAGTCCAGCTGAAAGCTCTACAAATTAAAAGGATAGTGAAAGAGGGGGCTATTAGGTGGTCTGGCTGAAAATAGTAGGGTTTTTTATTTCTCTAAAATCCTCCAATCCAATTTATTTAAGCAGAAAAAAATCTAGCCTTGTTTCTATCCTTGGCTACTAAGCCTATAGACGTTTAGTCATAGAACACTTTATGACATCTATTTCACTTGACAGAAGCCATAAAACTTTCCTAGCTTCCTTAACAATCTTAAAAAATACAATAAAATCTCCAAAACTAGAATTATTGCCAAGAAACCAGTAAGCCACTTTTCTGATATAGCAGCGAAAAACTCAATAAAAGCCCCAGCTAAACCTAAGCAGGCTACTGTGTCCATACCACAGGAGGAAGTCAAAAACGAGCACAATCTAAAGCCTAACACTGAAAGAAAAACTCTCTTTCACGCCCAAATTTGACAGTTATATTGTGTGAACTGGATATATATAAATAACAGTCGGTGTATGAAATGTTAAAGTTTTAGGAGTACTGGGAAGCTCTGTCCTTTCATCATGTCTCTGTAAGGTCTTCCAGGAGATCAGAAGAGTTTGGGGAGAAAAGTGTTCCAAGGATGTGAGGGAGAAGCAATGGGCTAGGCATCCAATGGAAGCCTGGAATGATAAGACATTACAAAACAAACAGCGTGCAAACAGCAATCCCAACTGTACAGAATTTCTTCTTCCAGTCTCAAGAACTCCAGCTTAAAATGGCTCATACTCTGCTAACCACGAACGTCATTCTTGTGATTATTGGAAACCAATTAATTTTGAGTCTAAATTTATTCATTATTATTTGATAAATAGTTCTTTTTTAACTATCTTTTCCTCCTTAGTGATCATTATCACTCAGCCCCAGATGCATCTGTTCACTCAGCTTTCCTCTGGCTATTTTCATAACCAAGCTCTCTTTTCATCTCTCATTTCATCATCCCATGGGGGTTTTTTTTCTGAATCAGTTTTCCTTACACATATCATTCTTCAGCATCAATGGCCAGAACTATATGTATTCCAATTTTTTTGGTATACTTTTCTATATATTCTACAATGTAGAACTTATGTATCCTGAATACTGTTAAAACCACATAATTTGTCCTTGAATTTTTGCAGCCCCATTCTGCAGCTCTGTCATTCTCCAAAGGATCAGATCAGTCAACATACCTTGGTCTCTTTCCTCTGCTGTCACCACCAGCTGATGAGTTCTAATTAAGCCTTGATTTGGATCCACACAGATTTTTCACTATGCTTTCTAATCTTAGTATGACCTGTGTATGCTACTGTTATAATTTCAGAAAGTAGCTTTGTGTTGTTCACAGTCAAATATGTTTCTCTTGAAAAGATGCCTGTCAGAAAGGCCCAAACCACCAAATATGTGTTACCTTTCTAAACAAAATCCTTAACCAGTGTTTGAATCTGAAATATTATTTCATTAGAACAGGAGAACGCAAACAATTTATGTATCTGTCTCTCTCTCTCTCTCTCTNTAAGGGGATTTGGATTTTTTGCTGAAAAGGGCTCTGTTGTCCACAGTGGAATAATTAACTGACTTAAAACTAAGTTGCTGACAATTATTTCAATTATCAGCCTCATTAACAGGCTATGACTTTGGGTTAGAAGAGTCAGCAGTGCTACTAAACTAAAACAGTGTCTGCACTCAGTTCAGTTGTCTCTATGTGTAAAATAAAGGTCAGGAGGCCAGAAAGTCCATCAAAAATACATTACACAGCTCAGTAATAAAATTATAGAATGTATCTTGCTTGTGAGGATAATCAGAACTGCTGTACAGATGACTTTCTTCCCATTTTTAGAACTATATGAAGTCCAATTATTGTGTTCTAACTTTTATCTGAAATTGCTTTGGACTTCTGAATTTTCCCCAGATTTGCTTGTAATTGCCTTAGGTCTCTGGTATTCAACAGCTTGGAAATTCCATTTTCAAAAGCGAAGTGGCAGAGCATCTTCATGCGGAAGAAAAGACAGACTTTCAGTACCATAAAAGAAGGTTTAGTTTCTATAAATACTGGCCTATTTCCCATTCACTTGAAAATGTCTGCAGTGTGGGATGCTTCGCTCTAGAGTAGATAATTCAGTGTCACAGAGGTTTCAGATTTCCTATTGGAAATTGCCAATCAACAGATTTTTGAACTGAGCTCATTTTTACTCAGTGACACATCATTCTAGAATGATAAATTGCTGGAAGATATTTAGAACTATATCATAAGTGATGGCAAAAACTCAAGCAACTTTGGGTGGGCTGAGCATAAAGCTTCAATGGATACCAAATGTTTAGATATTTATCCTCCCTATAATAAGATATATGTTTCACAGCTAGCTGGATCTCCATGGTACAGCACTAATAAACATGGAAATAGAAGTGATCCAGCTTCACACATAAAAAGCTCCCAAATGCACTTAGGAGGTTTGAACTTTTCAAGGGTATGATCAAAGCTGAGTGGAGTGAATGGAAAGGCTCATATTGACATCAATGGGCTCTGGAACAGGCTTGATGTGTTGACAGCTAGAGAGATGCTCTGAAGCCATCTGAAAATAAATTCAAGGTCTGATAGGAGGCTGTGGCAAAGAGATACCATTGCTTCATTCTCTTCCATGTCAGGAAATTATCTCTGAGCTGTCAGCATGGGTTTCTCATTTTAGTGTTTATGTTTCTGGCTCATCTCTCACCAAATGGCTTCCCTTTTGTATGTATGACAATTGATTAGTAATAAAAAGCAACAGGGTTATAAAAGTAACACACTTTGCATCTATAATATGAAATATTCTTGCATGTAGCCAAGTATTATCTTCTTCAGCTAATACTCACCACACAACAGAACAAGCTGAGACAAACCAGTTTTTGCTCACTCTGCTTCAGCATTCCCTCACCCACCCTCAACACCACTGACAAAATTTTAACTTTCCCCTAAGATCTCATCCACCTTAAAAGCAGCAGTCACATTCCGATCGATTTGGTGAGATGAATGTTATTTACACTTCAGTTTGCACCTTTTTCTAAGATTTCATAAAAGAATAAATCCACACTTCCAGGGATGGCTGTGCATGAGGAAGTCTGGGGCTGTTAAGCAGAAGTGTTAGACACGTATGGGAATGTATTAGGAAGGGTCACACCTCCATCTTAAGATTTTTAAGTGACAGCAAGAGCATAAAAGACAGCAGGATGGCAGAGAGAGATTGATTGCATGTGGTTTTTTCTTCTTTATAACCATGTTTTTAAAATTGTTAAGCATCACTATCCAACAGCCTAGATGGATCATGCTGTCTAGGTGCACCTACAGAAATAAGACAAATAAAGCTTTGATGAAAGAAGTCCTTTAAATTAAGTATATTATTTCCATGCTCTGTATGCTGAGGCCGGGAAACACCTAATGACTAATAAGTTTCAAAAGAGAGGTTACTAAAAGTTGTGGTACTTCTAGTAAAAATTCATTGGAGCTGTAAGGTGAAACAGGGAGCACTCTTTCCAAAGGTTAGGGTTAGGAAACAATCCTGAGAAACCTACACTAAAATAGAGCAGTGAATTGTAACTCTTTTTAATGCTCTTTCCTTCCCTTTTTTTGCCTGTCTTCTCTCTCATCCAAGTGTCAGATAGTTCCCCTAACCATCACAACAGTAACATAGAAAATGTCATTACTGTGATCTCTCCAAATTCATTTGCTCGTGGATCCTGCAAGCAAAAACAAAACTGATGAATCAGTTCTCTGGTTCCAGTTACATCTGCTGCATCACTTAAATCAGTTTGCAGAGCCTGATCCTCCAGAAAGCTGGTCTAGAGGAGAAATCTGTTCAAACTCTGGCCTCACATTCAGTGTTCTTGGGTGTCACAGTTATGCTGGAGATCCCACTGTCCAGGGCAAGGTGCAGTCACAACCCTATGAACTCATGAGGTCTCACACAGCAGTGGCTGTAGTCACAGTGTTACGGGAAATTTTATATATGAAGACTTGTATTTGTTTTGGTTTTGGGTATGGGTTTGAAAAGAATGGATTCAACAGCACAGAAACATTTCATAGGTTCACATTGGGTTTTTTATTAATTATTTGTTCTAAATAAGTTCTGGAGGAAAGCAAATAGAAGGGATTTCTTCAAATTTTAATTGAGTAATTTTAAAATAGACATTACTGAAATGAAAATGTTTACTTGTGTACCTTATAGATTGACAAGTAATTCCTTTCTGACTGAAACAAAGAAGTTCAGAAACCATCATGGAGTCCATTAAAGGATGTAGAAGTTGCTTTGCTACTCTCTTTGGTGTGCAAATATTTAAAAAATAGTAATTAAAAAAAAAAAACTGTAATATGGCAAAAAGGTTAAGAAAGAAACAGACACCTTTGCAGCCCTTGTCTTTGTCACATGCCAGCAGCATCTGAGGACTCAAATTTTCAAGATGCCAAAGAAGAGATTGAAAGAGGAAAACAGTGAGTGATTGTATTGGCAGGAAGGAATGTACCAGTGGAAGCATTTTAGGAAAGGTTGCTGGGATAAAGAGGTCATTATGTTTGGATCTACAGATATACAGAGAAAAATCAAATCTGCTTTTCTTTACTAACTAGAGGGAGAGAAAGAATTGATCAAGAACCAAGAGCATTCTAAGGAGAGTGTAAAACCCGGCTCCATGGCCTGTATGAACTGCACACGCAGAAGATGCTCTGCTACCTCATCTATCTTGATGTGACCTCTTATTGATCTGCTCATCTGCCAATACTGCTCACCTGGCCAGCTGGGGTGATGAGGAAATCAGCTGTCAGAGAGACTGATCCTCATCAGTCATGCTGGGATGGACTCTGAGAAACAGGGAATGAGTTAGTGGTGACTAAATGCAATGGAAATGTTTTCCCTTTCATGCAGACCAAGTGGTTCAGGGCACAGAAAGTGTTAATGTGGGTTGATAAGCATCATTTTTCCACGGATGCAAATGAAGCAAGCAGCTTGGAAAGGGTGAAATAAGGTCTTCTGAGGGTTTTGTTTTGTGTGACACAAAGCCCTTCCCCAACCTTCCTTGCTACAAGTACTTCTGGCTTGACTTTCTACCAGACTGTCCAGTCCTGTCACGGTAGCTCAGTTCTGTCTATTCACATAGCATCACAAATCAAGGAAAAGTTGTCCTATTGAAGCCAGAGCTAACAAGAGGAGACTATTTTTAGCGTCAAAGTGAGTTTAACAAATGGATCATAGCTAAGGCAGAATGACAGCCCTGCTGACTAATTAATAGAGACACCAAAGGTGATTTTGCAGCAGAGCCAGAATCCCCACTATGCTGGGCCTTCAAATCAGGCAGATTCTGCAGCTGTGTTGTGTTATTCAAGAGAAAAAGAAGCACAAATATACCCTAAATCTGGCCCAAATGTGCTCTAACTTACCCTGCTCTGAGACAGATAATAAAATACTTTCTTGTTTTGTTTGGCTTTATGCCTTTTTTTTTTTTTTTACTCCTAGCATTAATTACCTTATTACATGCAATCTTTCCCTCATTTATTCATAGAAGTGACTAATAACTGCTCAGATGGACCACAGAGGACTAGATTAAATGTAAGGAAGAGGACAGAGACTCCTTTCTCTCTAGGGTGACAAGTGACAACACTGGCATAAAAGTGGGACAGAAATCAAAACCAGAACTGGAACTTGGGATTTTCCTCCTAAACATACAATGTGATTATGGTTAAATCCTGTCCACCCTTGTGCTGCAAGGACTTTATGGGTGGGCAGATTTTTGAGCACTTGGCCTGGATAACTGAAACGAAAGTATACCAGGCTCTTCATTAATCTCTCTCCCAAATTTCTCACATGTTTTTTGAGGTTTTTTCATTTATTTTTTTTTTTTTTAAATATGGGCTGTAATTCCCTGGAAGATCATTTTATATCAAACAATTGTACGAACACAGAGTGTTCCCACAAATGAACTTGCTGTGCTTGCAGTACAGTCTCTCTACACTCTTATTGTTTGAATTCCTATTAAATTTGGCTGAACCCACAAGCTTTTAAAAAGACATTTTCTTTTGCAGGCCATCCCATGTCAGGAAATCCTCAGCTCACCATTGCTAAGCTGCTTTTTTGAAATTATTATCTCAGGAGCTGCTCCCCAGGGAAATTACCACAATCCAATCACCACAAATGTAAATTAAATCAGCATCCAATATAGCCACACTGGTCTGTGTTTCTCCCCACTCCTTTGTCCCTTTGAGAAATCTAATTCTGAAACCACTGGAATAAATTCTACTCCCCACCTCCCATAAGGAAATAGCCGCAATGATCGGAGAGCAGATAGAATCCCTAGAAAATCCAGTACAAGTTAGTTGTGATGCTTCTTCTGGTCCATGATTTCAGAAGCCTCCCGTCTGCTTAGCCTCCCTCCCCCTCTGCCTTTGTCCTATATCCTCTGGGATAAAATCAGCAATCTCACCTCCTGTGTGAGACCCTGTTTATAACATCCCATGCTGGAGGGTTGTACTTCCCTGCATGCAGGTTTGGAAAGGCTCCTCGCAGGAGCTGAGATTTAGAACTGGTCAGCAAAGCATGGGATTAGCAAAGGTGAGAGGTGGGTCATGTGCCTCTCCTCGCAGCTGAGTCCAAAGTACACAATTGTTCAAGTTGGAGGGTTGTAATGTCACTTGGGAAAAGCACCAGGCTTCATATTTTAGCAAACAATAAGTATATTAACAAACAATAAACCAAAACAAGGAAAGGAGGAAAAAAGCTGAAGGAATGACAAAGAAAGTCAAAAGCATTTATAATTAAATACATTAAGAATAAAAGTGTGTGGGTTACCCAAAGTTGTCACTTTGAGCTCAATCCTTACTCAAGAACAAATTCAGTTCCCTGTGGCAAATTTGTGCTTGCAAATCTGATAATTCAGACAGATAGCAAATAAACCAGGGAAATGCCTTCAGCTGTGTCACCCAAGCCACTAACTGGTCTGTAATTGTGTCTTAACGAAGCCCCTGCTAGAAGAAGTTACTCTGAGTGCCATCCAAGGTTATTTAAGAAGTATATGCACAACAGTGATGTTCTTTCTCCAAAATGAAAGGTCGACTGATGTCCACACAACCTGCAAGGATGAAACCTGGGATTATGAAGAACAGACATATCTAACATTTAAAAGCTATTCTACACCACTTTCCAGAGAAAAAAAAAATATGTTCTGCTTGGCATAAAAAAATCTTATCCTTTTTAAAAATGAACACTATTCAAATGTTGAGAGATCTTTACATCAGTTACACTTCAGTACTTTGGATTTGAATATGCTAGGTTTAAAACTCCAGTGAACAAACACAGCACAATCTTACTCTTATGCAATTTATAGACCTGCCTTTTACTCACATGGTGTCAAAGTTTATCATTAATATTATTATTAAAATTATTAATCATTAATCTTCAACATTTAAACAACAGCCTGGTGTACCAGTGACATAAAGAATAAATTAAAGTGAATTTTTCACAGTCCTCCAAAATCCTGTAAATCTAAAAAGATATATGAAAACATTGGATTGTTTTTTTTCTCAAATGCAAATACACGCACATTCACTTACTTCTGCTCAGCAAGACTGCAGCTTTCCCTCTGAATGCATATTAGAAAAGAATGGTAAGTATTATACAAAATACATCTCTTGAGTTATAAAGATATATTTAATGTGCAGGCATCATTCAGCAGTTTATAATGACAACCAATGCTGGTGTCACAGTTAGTGGATATTGGGCTTTTATGTCTTGGAATGAAGATTCAATGCAGCTGGGACAAAGCTAACTCCCCTTTTATTATGGAGGCAGGACAGGCTTTGATGCATTTTGAGATTTTCATTCTGCCTTTCAGAAGTTTTAAGTTTTCTAAATATCACTTATCACTACAATGTTGCTATGGAGCAAATTTTACCCAGTCTCATAAAGGAAAGTTTGTTTGTATGAAGAATTTCTACATAGCTCTGTTTAATTCCCATTAAGTAATTGAAAATTCTGAAAATTTTAGAGGTAGAAAAGACAAATTAATCAGTTAAACTGTTATACAATTTCTGGCAAGTAGTGGAGGTCAGAGAAAAAAATCAGGGACAATTCTGTCAATAGGCAGGAATAGTAAGAAGTAGTTAAAAAGTGTACTTAAGTATGCAGCTGTATTCCAATGGATGGCATCATCCAAGCAGTGATAGAGGCACAGATTGGTAATGTAATGTAAGCAATTAGTTCTGGCAGCTACAAAAGAACTGGTGAAGCAGAAAAATCAGTCTCAAGAACTAATCTGTATCTGCACAATAGCAGTGTCTTGATAACACATCTGAAACATGGCAGTTCCGACAGGACAGCGGAGCTGTATGGATGCCTCGGAGAGCTGTCACCCACTAATGACTCCCAGAGCCAGGTGGAAGCAGGGAATTATCATCTGGGAAAACTAAACGGGAATGCAGGCAAAGCACCTACCACTTAAAAGAAAACAGAAAAAGGAAAACGTTCCTCAGTGGAAAAAGGTCGCTTACATTTCAATGTTACAGAGCGGTTTTCCCAAAGAAAGCTGTTTGTATGCATTGGTAAATATTGTTTGCACTTACAACACACACTGACACCACAAATCCCTTCTTAAATATATATATATTTCATTCGGCACAGATGCACCATTCAAACAACATAATTGCAAATTAAACTTTTCTAAATTATTATGTTTTGCTGTGGGTTATTTTGGTTTTGTTTTTTTCCTTTGCACAGAGTCATGTAAGCAACTTTCCCAATTTCCAGCCCTTCTGAATGTCCTTAACCAAATCATCTCTCTATTTTTCCATCAATGAAATGCAATGATGACATGGATTTTGTCTGAGATATTCAAAGCACCACAGAATAGAAGATGTTATCCCAGTATTAAATAAAATAAATAAAAAGCGGTTCAGGTCTCTAGAATAAATGAAATATGGGTACTTACAGTTCTCACTGTGAGCTCCTTCAGGACTTTCTGGTATCTGTGAAGGTTGAGCTCATGCTGCTACCTGGGACATTAATAGGATCTCTCCCTTTGTCAGCTATGTATTTCTCACAGAAACAAACAAAACATCCTGGACACACTTCATAATATCAGACCAAAAACTGGCCAAAGGTGTTGTAAGGTTTTAAAAAGAAGGGGGTGGAGGGAAAAAGAGAATCGCAAATTAAAAGCAGGTAAATCTTTAACAAAGCAGTCTAAAAAACTGTCTAAAAGCTCAATTCTGAACACTAAAGTTGTGCTCAAAAAGCTTTTTTAACAGCTTTTTGAGGATAGACCAAGACAACAATTTGTTGTTTGGTTGTGGGATTTTTATTTTTTTTTTAATAGCCTCACATCAATTTTGAGACTTTAAAAGGACATTAGGGTGAGTTTTTCTCTAATGCAGTGCTTCTGACAAAGCAAAGTTAGATCTGTTTAGTTACTCAACCTGTACATTCCCCTAGCTTAAAGTGTTTGTTAGACAAGTCTGTCTAAAAGTTGTAGGGTAGGATATTTTTATAAGTCCTTAGCAGGGGTGGATATTGTTCAGATCCTCATAAAGACACTGTCAAAGTTATTTTGAAAAATCACTCATCATTCAGATTCCCAATATAACCTGCACAAGATCTTTAATAGGGATTTTAAAGGGCCTACTAGTTTGAAATTGCAACTGAATTTGTAATTGCACAAAGTAACAGTGGATGGCAAAAGACTTTAGGAACTTATATAAAATTTATCTTTAACTCACAGTAATTAAACTGGAAAGCCAGAAAAACAGAAAGAAAACTCCAGATTATTTGATCTACTGGATCATTCTTCTTTCAAAAGTAGCTTCAGTTCAAACTTAGCTATGGATTTCTGAATGGCATTTATATAAGACCTAATAAGACTGGCTCTCTTTTCCCTATGTTGCTAACTGGAAAGAGGGAAATGCCTTGCATAAAATGTCATATCAAAGAAGAAAACCCCTATTCAGAGTTATTTTAAGAATTATCACAACTTCTCTTCATTTACTACCTACCTATTTGGGTTTGAGTATCTTAGCAAGGTATTCAACGAACAATTACATAGCATGGAATAACTTTTAAATTCACTTAGGTTGGAACATCACACCATTGTTTCACGCAGTGACTTTATTGAGGGGGAGCAAAATGTTGATTCACTGTGATATGACATCCCATAGCACGTGGCAGAAAAACCTCAAAGTCAACCCATGCCATTCCAATGAATTTACTGTGGAATAGAAAGAATTAGCTTAAATTATGGATGCTTTCTTTCCTCACCTATATGAGTAGCCTTCTTGCAAAAAGCACTTTTGTAAATGTCAGGATGCACTGGAATCAATTGTAGAACATACCCTTTAAATAAAACAACAAAGTAATTCCTGAGAGCCATGGTATTTCAAGACATCCAGGGTAAACAGAATTTGTTGGTGCTTGGGTTTATCCTCGGGTGATCCAACAAGAGAGAAATACAAGAAAAAGCCGTGGTTGTAGCTGAGACATTACAGGGAGGGGATTTTACTATGCATGTATTCTACTCTTCATGGAAAGAGAAGATAAAGCCAAGTGTGGTTTCCTAAAAAATGTGTGACCAGTGGATTATTTCCTGCTTAATAAAACATAGAGTGCATCTAAGTTTCTCCAGATGGATAGTATTTATGAACTGGGGAAAAGATAAAATTAATAGGAACATCAAAGATGTGCTGAAAAGTTTCCTGATTAAATATTATCTGGCCTCCAAATGGTCTTCCTCTGCATTTCCTGCAGCAATTTGGCTATTAGTCAACCTGCTAACCGGTCCTTCCACAGAAATGCAGATGACAGGTTTATAAATATCTGTATCAGAGCTAGAATTCAAACTTCACTTTGATTTAAATGCTGTTCAACAAGGTGACATTTTTTTAAGGGACCAGCTGCCCTGGCAAAAGAGGAAGGACACGCTTTTTGCACTCAGGATTTTTCCAGCACAGCCAACTATTTGTTACCCGTGGTACCAGACAGAGGAATTGCTTGGCGTGCATGGCCACAGCACACTGCTTTTGTTACAGCAGGAGTTCTTTTGTAGATAAAAGTCTGCAGACCACTGTGGTGACTGAGCTATAAAAGTATTTATCACACTTATACTTGCTCACGCACTGTGATTCAACAAACACAGAGGCACAGGCACTGCTCTGTCCCAAAGTCAAGGGGATTCCAAGGATTCAGAATGACTTCTCCATATTCTTTCTTCCACCCATACTACTCCCCTTGCTTAAAGTGTGTGTCAGACAATCCTCCTTTTCAGTTTTTCCCTAAAAAAACACCCTTAAATAAATACAAGGATGTCCTTGTTAGAGCTTCCCTCTGCCAATGAACTTCCATACTCCAAGTTTTCTGCCACTCCAGTAATATCTCTGAGCTCTCAAAATACAAACGTGCTGGGAGAAGCCCATGTCTGCAAATCCCAAGAAGCTCTTCAGGCTCATCACTAAGACTGTTCTCTGAGTTGGCACTAAACAGAAATCAGAGACAGGAGAGTGAGTAATAGCCTGGGTTAGACAGAATTTCATTAAAATAAATGATACATTCCGTGTATATTCTAAAGGGGTTTTACGAACACGTGTCAAAACACTTCAGTGATAATTGTGACTATTATTCCTCTTGCTAGACTGCAGCTTTTACTTCTGTATGTAAAATTCCAGGAACATGTCTGCTGTCCCATAGCTCTACATTCCCCACCAGGCAGATGTTGCAGGGCAAATCTGGGACTTCTGCTGCTGGAGGGCAGTAGCAGCCAGTCGGCTGTGCTGCAGGACAACCAGGAAAGCAGCCCAAACATTGTGTGCACCAGCAATGCAGAATGGAAACACACAGGATGAGCAGTGAGGCTTCAACAACACCAGTGTCATTGATTGCCAAGTGCTGCCAAAAATATTACTGACTATAATTACAGAAGAGTCACAGGCATTACATGCAGGACATTCCCACTTTGAGTTGTAATCAAGATGAGGCAGCAAAAAGAAAGAGGGATCTCTGATCTGCATAGCACATTCTGTGTATTTAGTTAAAGATTTGTCAGATAATTAATTTACTGAATTTTAAGGGCTTATATTATTCTCTCTGAAAGTTTAGATTAATTTACATCCCAAAGTATCTAGCTGTGTTTGCTGAGCTAACTTGATCACACAGCACTTTTAAATGGATTTAATCTTTACATATCCATAGAGAGAACTTCCCTTTCAAAGACAACGTGGTGATATCCTGTAAAGTCTATGTACTGCTCTGGGGAGCCCAGCTGCTTCAGGATATGCATTAGAAATGCAAACTAATCTCATCCTGTGCTGTAGGTCAGCATCACTTTCTGCTGGATGCATCCAGTGCCCGGATATTTTTCAAGGAGCACCTCAAATAGCCGTGCCTTGCACTAGGTATTCCTGCCTCATCTGCAACAGCTGAGTGATCTTTCACTGCCACTGAAAACCTGGCATAAATGTGCCATGGGACAAGCTCTCCTCAATCACATCAGCCACAAAGGCATCAGCACTGCCTGTGCTGGAGGAAACACAGCTTTTGCAGAGTATGAAGACTGTCAGTGTTGTCAAGCTCCTGCAAACATTTAAATCCTGAAATGGGTCATGAGACCACACAACTCCATTGGAAAACAAAGGCACAGGTTTTGCCTTGCATCCTATAATACAATACAAAGTCTGGGCAAAGTAGTCCCAGTTAATCTGTTCTGCAAGCTGTACCTCTTCCTCACCCTTCCTCACATTGGAAAGTTCGCCATTGGATGCTTGGGCTTTGCTGGTAGTTTTGTTGTTGTCTTATCCTTTACTTTTACAAGCAGGACTGCTTTGTTACATGCTGTCACTATTCATCATTTTAAGAAGCAACTGGAACAGGTTCCACCTCTGAAATTAAGATTCAGTTTTCCAAATGTCTCCACTCTGCATGCCGGAAGAATAAGCTTCCCCAGACACGTTTCAGCCCCTGAGCTTTTTGAGGAACCTGGTCTAGTGGAAGGTGTCCCAGTTCCTTGCAGCAGATTTGGAATGGTCAAGATAAAACAGTGCCCCTGGGCCCGGAGTGGGGTCCCAAATGCTGGTTCTGTGGAGGGAAAGTCAGGGAAAGTCGGGCTTGTCAGTTCCCATAAGGCACTGACACAAGCTCAGAGAATCATGGAATAGTTTGGGTTGGAAGAGACCTTTAAAGGTCATTGAGTCCCAATGCCAGCCTCCTTGGAAACATCCCTTTTCAGAGGTTCCCTTTTAACACCTATAACACTTCAATGAAAAGTAACAGAAAAAAACAATACAAATTTCTAAAACATCTATGAGGGCACACTGAGAGCAAGCAGATAAAGGTATCCAGGTTAATTTCTGCAGTAATTTTGTTTTTGATGGAAGTGTAGACATTATTAAAATTAATATTAAATGCATACAAAATGCTTTTATGAATAACAGAATTATTTTTTGGGCTGTATGTAAACAATTCACTAATTGTTTACACATGTCCTTCTTTTCCAGAATTCAGTCAAAGAAACTACACTCTCTTGCAAGAGACATTAGCTGTCATCTCAGGAAGAGAATCAGTTCTCTTACATGTTCTTGTGCAGAAGTAGAAATGAAAATGTGGGGAACCACTTACTCAAGAAAATCTAGGTTTTAAAAACTATGTTCCTACAAAAAGGGGGGGGGGGTTATTGCTCATTAGAAGTAGAATTTGTAGTCAGAGTACAGTGAAATTTTAAATCTGCATGTGTGCAATACCACACTGGCACCTATTGTGTAAACTTATTTTGCAAGGTCTACAATCATAACAAGCTCCAAAACCCTATTTTTGTTCTGTTGGTGCTTTGACCTACCACTTGATTTTACACTATGTTATCAATCCTGGTCTACAAATTAGCTAAAAAGACATATTTACTATGAGAAAACTGTAGTGCAGGGTCTAAAATATTAGAAATAAATTCTGCATGCACTCAAAATATGTTCTGACGTATTCTTGCATGAGCATTTTATTTGTTGCTGAGTTACATGTCGAGATCACAGCAACACCAACAGCCAAGCTGGGTGCACTGCATTGGTACCACACCCATACATCATGACAAATAATGAAAGCAAAAACACTATTAATTCAACTACACAGCTCATTATGATGAAAAATTTATTTGTAGATACTCCCTTGATTAATGTCTATTGCCTGGTTAATCTTAAACATATCCAATAGGAAAGAAACTGAAGTCAATGAGAGGTACCTGACATGGGAGTGAACACAATTTATCACTCCGATGAATAGTCTGTGGCATTGTTCACTGTGCATGCAAACACGCACAAACACTTCCACAACCTCCCTGGAATAATGAAGTATCTAGGAAAAGCACAAAAGGACAGAAAACTCATGAGACATATAGTATAGGTATTTGCATAGGCAGTAGACAAAGGCTGCTGTGAGAAAGAAAGACAGAAGACAAGCTGGCTGAAAAGAAATCTGCTCTGCTCTCTTCTGCTGTACTCAGTGGCATTTTAGTAGTTGCCAAAATTGTTGGTGCTTTCTGCTTCAGTACATTACTCAATTTCCTCAAATGTTTGGAGCTGGACAGATTTACTCCATACAAGTGCTAAAGAGCATATTCCCTGTGCTACAGCTACTCCTATGGACAGATTTACCTCTTTGGAAGAATTATAAAGGTATGATATATAAAAAATGTACTAGACTATGTTATATTAAGTCCAGTCCTTCAAAATGTTTCCATGTGCTTAACTAGTCTCAAACCTGGGAGCAGAGCCCTTGATGAGTTTGGCTTACATGTGACAGCTGCTGCATGGGATCACATCAATCCTCCATCCAATATAGAAGATGCACTTGGCCACTGTGGGCAGTCTCTTGCCCTTGTGCCACCCCACACTTGCCATCCAGAGAAATCTCATCCACTGTCATGAGGGCTCTCAACCTTTCAGGTAAGGTCAGCCCAGAAGGTTCAGATCTAACCCCTGGGTTATACAGAGCTGTGTGCATGGAACAGACTCTCCTATCAAACAAGCCATGAGATAACTTCACTGAGATGATGCTTCTTTTATAATAGTTCTATTAATAATGCCTAATAATTTAGCAGAGTTTCCCTTCAATACATGCCTGGATACCTTAAACACCTAACGAGCTCTGGGAGCAGATGTAATTTTCTATTCAAAACAGAAGCAAGGTCCAATATCCCAACATCCCTCAAGGCACTAAAAACCACTGCCAGCAACAGCATGTACCAGCGATTACATTCCTCCTTTGTCACCAAAAGGGCAACCCCCATCACCCTGCCAGTGCCTCAGCAGGATCAGGGCCAAGGCTACTCCTTTCCAAAGCATCCCCGTCGGAGTCTCCCGAGTGTGCCTGGGGCAGCAGCTGGCTCCACAGCCTGGAATGGGGTGGTCCTGGAGGCTCTCTGAAACAGCTCAGGCTGTTCACATGAGCAAGTGCAGCAACTGTTTGTGGCACAGAGGGAAGGGGAGCTCGAGGTTTGTGCTCCGTCCACTGCCAGACCCTGTCCCAGCCACCCCACACATCACCTCCCATTCGGCAAAGCATATTGTGAAATGGACCAGCTCTCACTGAATATCCAGCAACTGATTTGCAAGTACTCTGGAGAAAGTCTGCCTGGAAATTCAGAATTATCAGCTGCTGCTTTGCACTAGATAGGATTCTGCTAGAATTTCACTTCTGGCACGTCACATTTTTAAATGTAACATTTAAGCAAATTAAATTAAGAAAAAAATATACTATTTCAAGGTTTTCTGGAGATGGTTGAAATATATAATTTTAAAATAAGCCTGAATTTTGTGTCAGTCTTTCAGGGGAAAAAAAGACTTTTCCTTTTGCTATATAACCAATCAAACATTTCTCTTGCAGAAATAAGTGATTAAAGAAAAGTAAACTGTGGGATATTTTTTTATTCTTGGATACTTACTCAACAGAAAGAGATGATGAGAATACTAACTAGATGGACCCTGAATAATATTAACAAAAATAAACTAAAATTAAGGAAGAGCTTTTCAATTCCAAATGGAGAAGGAAGAAAAGAACATGCACCTGCAGTAGCTCTAGTGGTCTGCAGCTTTACAAAGCACAACATAAATTACTGTTTAAAATCTATGAAGCTGACACAAGATTGGTTTTTGAAGTAGCTGCCACAAAACCTCAACTAGAGTTACTACAGCAGGGAAGGAAAATTAGAAAAGTCAATAAAGTGTTGCCTTAAAATAAAGTCTTCTTGACAAAAAATAAAGAGCAAAAAATTTCAGGACTGGGAAACATAAGAAAGACTTTTTTATTTATAGAGGTTATTTAGGCACAATGACTATTAAAAAAAAAGAGAAAAAAGAAAAAAAAAAAAAAAGAAACCCAGTTAAAAGTAAACGTATCTTCAGAAAGGAAAGGAACAAAAATCTCATGCTAGTGTCAGATTTTCAAGATTTTTTAATGCGTAATTAATCAGTAGTTCAAGGACTTCTTAAACTTATGGACTGCCTGCGAAGTAAAAATCTGAGTGATGAAAACCCCATAAGAACCTCTATGCTACTGAATGGCATGAAACATGTTAAAAATATTCAGGGCTTTGGATAAATATCTGTAATAAAGTCAAGTGCTGCACCTGGAAAGGGTCCTGCAGGTGCCATGACCTACATTTATCAGAGATTTGGTACACTAAAAGCACAAGTGCTTTGGTTAGCCCAGGATCTGATTTGGTTAGGCCAGGACCTGACTGCATAGGATTTGGCCCAGGAAGCAGAAGCCACTCTTTGAAAGTGAACACTTAATGTTATACTCCTGGGGGGGCTAAGACCCAGCAGAGACGCTGAGGTAAGAAAAATTACAGTTCTAGTGCATGTTGTCTCTGAATATTCAGTAGTCAGAGTATCTGATCTCTTAAAAATGGGAATTGGCTGACCCTATATCTCAACAAAATAGTGAAATGTCAGTAGCTTCAGTGCCTGGAGTCCTGTACACAATTGTTAATGTTTGCCAGTCATTTTTACAAATGACCACTGGTTTCCTATCGTTGTTCTGAGATGCAACACAAGCTCTGTGGAAAAGAAAGTTTAGTAATAACTAAAGAATTAGTATAGTTTGAAGTAGTTTGCAGAGTATCTCTAGAACATTGTAGCACTGGAAATAGTTCCTTATCTGCCCTCCAGTTCACAGGGCCAGATGATATGAACTCTTTGTAATAAAAGGCAGGAGAACCCCTAAGGATATTAGTTTGCTGGGAAATAATGATAGAGAAGAAAGAAGCTGTTAGAGTGAAAGATGGTGAGCTTGAAAGGGGACAAATGAAAGAAAAAAGAATGAAATATTTTCAGAAACCAACATGAGTGCCAAGAAGGGGAAAAGAAAGAAAGGAAACTGAAAGCTACTGAGTGACCTTTCCTTTTAGCATGGAAAATAAATGTTTCCTCTTATAGTTTCTTCTTACAATAAGACCAGTAAGGGATCATGAATCTTTATACTGTTTTATAGTTTCCTTTTCAGTGAACCATTTCAGTTTTACACACAATTTTATAATGTAACTGCATAAGAAACTAAACTTACCCTTCTAATGCCATGATGAAAAACTAGTAGCTGCAACTACACACACACACATATTTATTTCTGAGCAAAGCCAAAAAAATCTGTCACATTTTTTAATTCACCAAAAAAATCTTCTTTGAAATTGAACTGAAATGTTATTTCCTAACAGCCTAATAATTAAATCAAAACAGAAAACAGAATACCCCCCACAACCATACATGCACACAGCTGTAATCACTATTTTCTAGCAGACACTGTGCCTTTGATCTTTCCTGGCCCTCTTCCATCTTCTGGACAGTACAATCCCGAAGGAATCATTGTCTACCAGATACTTCTCCATCCCTCACTGGCCCTGCACTGCCTGCCTCTGCAGCAATGTCATATGGTAAACACAGCAACCGGCTTGCAGCAAAGTCCTGCTGCAAGAGAGAAAGTCAATACCCACCAACTTTACATCATCTGACCTGTTCTTCCCCTGGAAAAGGACCCCTTGCTTCCCAGAAATCCTCTGCTGGAAAAGAGGGTGGGCATGCCACAAGCAGGCTTTCTTTGCAGCTGTAAATCAGGGATTGCACCTGTGTGCTGATCCCGAGGAGCCTCCTGGGACCTCCTGTGTTCATTAAATCCTTTCCCATGGGAGACCTTCACTGACATTGCCTGAGTAAGCAGGACCAGTCCAGTGTATGGCTCAGAGACAATAACTTTCAGAATATCTGAAGCTTTTTCTACTTTTCATACTGTTTAAAGGGATCGAGGCCCAAACTCTAATACTTAACAGTAAGCCAGCACATCAGTACAGTGGCTTTGGTGTGACCTTGACACTGGTCCTCTAGCCCAGCATGTAGGTCCCAGTTCTGATACAAAGGTATATTTAATTTTTTTCCTTGGAAACACTTCCTCTGGCTTCTGGAAATGGCAGTTTTCTGCCCCTTGCTTTGCAGTGAATGACAGGACTCAGATGCCCCTCAGCATGGATTTGATATTTAATCCTTGCTGCATTATGGTACATTCCCTGTCTGTGTTGGCTCCTGCACTAATCTGACATTCATCTGCAGGCAGTGAAGCACAGAGAGAGAAGAGTCATCTGTCTTTACTTATGATTTCAACTATTCTGGTCTGTCTATGCCATTCTTAGGTTGTTTGTAAGTCTCCATGCAGATCAAATTATGCACGGCTTCGTGATCAGGCCCATAGGGTAGTTCAGTTTTGGGCAGTTCCTCCGTTCAGAATATCCTCTGGATAGTCTGGATTTCCTGGGGAATAAAACAACTAGATAACCAATAAATTAATAAAAAATACCAAAACCAGGTACACCCCCAAGGTTTTATAGTAATTCGATTCATGTCACGCCCTGCACTTCAGTACTTGCCATCAGACTAGAACAGAGAGGGAATGGGAATATGCAGGTCACATTCCTTCCCCTTCCCATGGACAGAGAGACACTCACTGTGCAACTCCCTCACAGAGGAGGAGGCGAGCCTGTCCAGATGGGATGTGAGTTGTTATGCAGGAGCAGGGCAGGACCACAGGGTAGTTTTGCTCTGCTCAGAGTGAAGAAAACCCCCTATAAAATATCAATGAAAGCAAAGCATGTATTTTAAAGCTGTTTCCAGAACTTCTCTATCCCTTCAATTTATAAAACATTTTGACATGTTCAACCCCCTTTGGGCTTTAAGTTTCTGTTTTGAACTCTGATTTTGCCAGGAACTCAGGAACAGAGAAAAAAAACCTAATGAGAGAATTTCAGTCCCTTGAAGTCAATGCCATACAATGAGAATCCACATGATATGCCAGAGAATATTACATCTTTTGTTCTCCTTTCGTGCTAGATACAATGGAGCTTTATCAATGAAGTCATCCTAGCAATAACTTCTAATAAATACATGGTACATAGCCACTAAAAGGAGAAAGAAAACAACTTTAATGATAGATACAAGACCCTTCACACAATGCATTTCTGGAGGGGTTATTATAAGTGGCAGCAGTAGTCTATTCTCCAATCTTCTGCTTTTTGATATACTGAGATTCAGGGCTGATCTTAAAAATGGATGCATTGCCTTACAAATTGCACAGCATACTGAAGTATGCTCATGACATGCTGCCAAATTTACAGCCTGTTGATGACTATCCCCGAGATTCGATCCCTCTCTTCTGCCTGCCAGTAGACGCTCAGGGAAAAGGAAGGATGGACACAGCAAAAGCTGACAAGAGGCATTAGGGCAGAGGAAACACACACTGATGTGTACCATTCCTCTGCATTTTGGCACTCTGAGGACTAAAGGATGTTCATCTCCCTGAAAATAAAATAGAGGCAAAGTAAGCAAAGGAGTTTGCAACTGCTGCAGCAAGTAGTGCATTAATGAAAATGTCAAGTACCAATTCTGCCCAAAAGTGATCTGAACTGAAAACCTCTTTTCTGAGTCAAGCTGAGCAGGACTTAACATTGGCACTTCTATCACAAATTGTTGCCTGAAAAAAACAGATAAAGTAGACTCCCGATGTGCACACTCTCATCTCCCAGAGCTGGAGGAAAACAATAAAAAATTTTGCATCATTTCACTGTCAGCCTGAAAATCCCCAAAACCACTGAGAACAGGCACTGCTTTCCACCTGTCAGCCCTGCCCCAGTCCCTGCCCATGAGGTCAGCAATAAACCTCGGGTGTTTACTACCTACTGCAGCTCTAACCCATCTGCCCAGCCCTCCAGAACAACTTCCATTTCTCTGCGCTCCTGAGGTGCATTTTATCTCATCTTGCTGCTGGGTGTGCTCCCCATCATCCTGACAATCTCCTACAGTTCTTGTGTCCCTCTCAGCATAGCTGAGCCCCCACAACTGCTACTGCTCATTGCAACATCTGGTTGACCCCCACACACATTTCCTGATGACACCCTTGCCTTCCAGTGGATCCAAATGTCTGCTGCCACTTTCATTCCTGAACACGCTCCTGTTGTCCAAAGCAAGTGAAAGAAAGCGACTCATGTGCATCAACCTCACAGTCCCAGTGTCTGTTACAACATTGTGTCAAGAGGGCTGATTGAAACATCTCCCTGAGGATGCCTTGAAACAAGATTTGAGTACTCCATATAACATATCTTTATGAAAATAGGATTAAGCTGGATGAGAGCAGTGAGTGATCTGCTAACATAGACAGAGATTGACATAATCAAAAGAAAACACAGAGGTGTCTTACACAATACTAATTAACAGATTAGTTTTTGCTGGAGGAGTTCAAGTAGGTTCAATAGTTTGCTCAGAAGAGACTCTTAATTTAATTTTTTTGTGCCAAACATCCTAATAGATCAGTATTTTGCTTTAAAACCCCCAAAATGAAAACAAACAAAAAACTCAACAACACAGGCAAAGGGATTCTTTCTTTAAGAATACATTGACGGTTGGCCTCCCTGTGGAAAGACAATCAGCCTGGTCTGGGTAAGCAGCAAATTAGCAGGATCTTAAACACTGAAATCAAAAATTCACCTCCACTTTTGGAATAACACCAACTGGTGTAGGGTCAGAGGAGTCAAGTGAGTGGGTTTTAATATTTTATGAGACAACAGTGCCTCAGCAAACTACTCCAAATAAAAGAAGGTCCTGTTCATTCTGGGAGCATGAAGACAGCCCCCCTAGGAGAACTCACATACTTGATACAAGATGAGAGACATTATCTGGAACAAGCACAGCACAACAATAACACAATGAAATTCAGTGATACCAGTTATGTAGAGCCATCTAGGTTGGAAAATACCTTTGGGATCATCAAGTCCAACCATAAACTTAGTACTGCTGTGTTCACCTCTATATCATGTCCCTAAGCACCACATCTTACATGTGTTTTAAATACCTCCCAGGATGGTTATCCAACAGGGCAGCCTGTTCCAATGCTTGACCACTCTTTTGGTGAGGAAATGCTAACCTAATACCAATCTTAACCTTCGCTAGTGAAATGTTTCCTCTCATCCTGTCACTTGTTACCCAGGAGAAGAGACTGACTCCCACCTCACTACAACCCTCTTTTGGGTAATTGTAAAGGGTGATAAGGTCTCCCTTGAACCTCTTTTTCCTCCAGGCTAAACACCCCTAGTAGTCCCTCAGCTGCACCTCATTAAACTGGTGTTCCAGACCCTTCACCAGCTCTGTTGCCCTTCTCTGCACATGTTCCAGCACCTCAATGTCTGTCTTGTCATGAAGAGCCCAGAACTGGACACAAGGATTTGAGATGTGGCCTAGGGGACTATCACTCTCCTGGTCCTGCTGCCCACACTGTTTGTGATTCAAGCCAAAATGCCCCTGGCCCTCTTGGCCACCTGGGCACACACTGGCTCATGTTCCTATAATACAGTAGTCAGTATCACAAAATACAAATTATCTCTGACCGACAGGAATATATACATATATTTTAACCAGCATCTGTGCTGTTGCACATCTGTGTATCTGTGAAGCTTGGTTGTGACAGATGCAAAATATTTGTATGTGTTTTATGAGTGATGGGCAGAGGACTGTCTCTTTCAAAGTACATGGTGGTAAAAGAATGTTTAAACACAGAGACATGAAAGGGAGGGTTGATCATTACATTTATGTACTCGCCAGTAGGTCTCTCATTCATCCAAAAAAGTGTCACTAGTGTCACTATTTGCAGACTTGAGGAGCTAATTGATGCAGCTGCAGCTGAACTCAATATTTTTGCTGGCAAAATAATCTGACGTGATGTTGAATTAGAAGCTAAAGGAGTTGCAGGTGGTCTGATGGGAGATGCAGCAGGAGACCAGGTTCACTCCATGAACACAAAAGCAGTCTCAGAACAAAATGCAGAGACCCTGTACATTTGGGGCATTTGTGAGGACAGCCAGAGTTTGGGAAACCCTGAGCAATTCCTGACCTGGAGGATTAGAAGGCGAACAGCTGGAATACTAACACTGTAATGTAGTGATCTCTCTTTAAAAGACATAATCCACCCCCTTATCACCAGACTGAATCAGAAACTTCACGTTTACATTCACCTGTTTCAAACTCTTGTTCATTCTACTATCTCATGTGCCTTTGTTTTTCCTTTTAGAGCATTTTGGGAAGTGAAAATTTCATACACTAAAGCGACACTCAGTGATTCTCTGTATAGTTATAGATCACCTAATTCAGGAGATTCATTTTCAAAATAATGTATTTTGCACTTCCCACTAGAGAATTTTATTTAATCTCAGTATATGAAAGTAATGGTTCTAGTCAGCTGGAAATTTTTATACTTCAGTTTTTATCCTGTTTTCCTAACCACACATAAGGAACAATTTCTTAGAACAGAACACTGTGGCATGCCCAATTAAACTTTGTCACCTTGTAAAACAAGGATTTATTTGTATTCTTTTGATGTCATTTGGGTATCTCTTCTCTTGCTTGGTGACTGCTTTCATGATGGTCTATGAACATTAAACCACCAGAAACTGAGACTCCTAATACACGGCAGGCTTTCTCCTACATCTACATGTCTTTTGGTCTTAACAAGGTACTGATATCAGGAATAAGGATTTTAGGAGTCCTCCTAGAGCACCAAAGTATCAGACCAAGGTCTATTTTCCTCTTCCAGCATCTTTTCACAGTGCTTAATTTGAGGTCCTCAGGAACAGAGCCTCTGAGAATCTGCCGGATTGAGCTGGCCTTTTACAGCACCCACATTTTGCTCAAAGGACTGATCTCCAATACAAGCCCAACTAAACTTGATAGGAAATATGGAATATTGTACTGAGTTGCTGCAAATATTTTGCATCAACTACAGAGAACTTGATCATCACCACAAAGAGCTTAGTGGACACCCCTGTAAAGAACTCTGTCTACAGGCTCAGCATCCTCTTCCTACTTTTGAAAAGAAACTGTATATTGAAGTAATTTTTAAGTCACAAAAAGCAAGCTGGGGAACTGCTTTTTGTGAATCCTGCTTATATAAAACATAATATATGTTGGTAGTTCTCGATATATTTTTACTGCTCTGAAAAACAATGGGAACTTGTAAACTCCCCTGCCCACAGTGAAAAGGCTGTACAGCCTTTTAGATAAAGCACTTTTTTTTCTTTTTTTTTTTTTGACTAATACCACACAAACAATTGTATTCAAAACCTGAGCTTAGCAACACTGCAGGAGGACATGTTATGAGAAGCTATTTTACTCATGAGACATTAATGCTGTGCACAGGAAATAATTATATATAGCAAATGGAGGAATGTGCAAATTTACCAAAGGTTTATTATTTTGAATCCTGTACTCCTGTATGCTTGTAATCATAAATCACTCCTCACCTAAGAAATTGAGTTGCAAGCTCTCATTTTCCTTAACTAAAGCACCACCTATGGTGCAGGCAACAAAAACCATATAGCACCCACACAAACACCTATTCTACTTGATTTACCCTCCTTTTCCTCATCAAAATAATCTTCCTGCTCATAATATGTGATCATTTAGTGTAGAAACCACTATTATAGCTGTATGGGTGAAACTTGGGGATATTTATTTATTCAGAATAAAGAAGAAATACATCATGGGCTGGAAAAATTAAGCATATATGTAGGTAATTGATGGCCAACAATACGTGTTCTAAATACAGCAGCTCTACCAGAAAGTACAAAGAAGCAATAGCAAATTTTCTTGCCATGATACACTGCCCTGTCAGTTATCTTCTTTCACTACAGCACACACATATAATAAAATGAGAATAAAGAGACATTGAATATAGATAACATATTTATCAAGAGAGCACCTAAGTGACAGGAAATAATGTAGATGGACACTCTTCAGGCTGAGGAGGAAGGAATAATGACAAACAGTTTTGCTGTACTATTCCAGCTGAAGCAGAGGAAGTTTTTTATATTGGAGCTATTAACAGTTTAATTGGCCAGGAGAAACTATTGATTGGAATTATGGTCAACTACATACAGTAGAGTAAAATTCTGTGGTCATATAGAATATGCATAACTGTATACAGCAATATAAAGGAATTAATGGAAAGATACTGATATTCCCCCATTAATCATCCACACATCAGCATGCATTTTGTTTGTGCTTAATTTAAGAAATACACTAGACAACTATTGTTTCATTGATTTTTGAAACTTATTCCAATTCCTAATTATCACATCTGTTCTCTGGAAAAGTGTAATACTTTATCATGGACTGAATGTGTTTCTGAGGACAGAGGGAAAGGAAGGAGGGGAGAGGGGTGGGCAGGTAGGGGGAATCATCAGTGAGAATACATTTCCAAAAACTCAACATTTCTATTTACTGCTTCCCTGAAGCCACAGTGAATCACACTCAGTTGTGTTTTCTAGAGGTAAATTTCCACAGAACCAACATATTACTTAACACCATACATAGCAGCATGAAATTTGAGGATCAGTTTTTTACAAAATTCCCTGTATTACTCAAAAGCCACAATTCCCAGTTCTCCATTTTTTAGCTCAAATATCTAAATGAACTTATTCCTGAAAAGTTTATTAAGAACAATGGAGGAAAACTGAAACATCTCACTGAAGATAATACCCTTTCTACATTCAGCTGATGCACAGAGGATACTTCTGTAGCATATTGCTGGAAAAATGGCAATAAAAGTGAAGTACAGCTTAAGCAGAGATTTACTAGCGAGTAAATTGCAACCAACTTTGTCATTCTTTTAAAAGAAAAAAGAATTAATTGGAAGACTACAAGTCCCACATAAACACAGTTCATATATATGTGCATGTATAAGAACTATATATGAGGTAAATAAAAGTCTCTATAAATTCTGGATGTGGAAGTATTCACATTAAGATCATTACTCATGGTAAGACACCCATGCAAATGTAAGGAACAGAGCAGGTGTTGGGGAGGTGAACGCCAGAACTGATCCCTGGAAGGAACTCACAGCTATTAAAAATTCCATATTTAGTTTAGAAAAATAAAAACCCACACAGGCAACGTCCAGGAAGTGGATTTTGCATATTTTTCATGTAAGTTGATTCAGGTAAGCTAGTTTGATGCCTGTGAAACCTTATCATCACTAAATAGCTTTTGCATGAAATAAAGGGGATTTTTTTTTAGCTACCATTGCTTCTCACATGGTAGAGAAAAACCTGCTGTGCAGCTGTAAGTCTGTGCCTATATGTTTAAGATGCTACAGAAATCCCACACTCATTCGTGTCATCATTCACAGGGAGAGAGAGTGCCTTGGTGACAACATACTTGATAACTGGCTGAGTTGTTAACTGTAATAAAACTGTTTGGAACAGAGAGGCCTGATGTTTTTATTAAGCCGGTTCTTACAAAACCATTACTGCAGCAAAGCTGAGAGAGTGGCAATTTTTTTCCAGATCATGACACTTTTGAGTGTGGAAACACTGAAATACAGAGCAGTAAAAGAGCATCTGTCCTTGAGAGAAAACATGTATGAGTATAAATAAGAACAACTACATGTGTGTGAATATACATACGCATGTTCTTCATACATAGACGCACACTGAATAATTTTCACATGTGCCATATGTGGCTACCAGCCAGAATCCTGAGGTTTGTGCAGGGTCTCAGCTGAAGATTGAGTAGGGCTATTCTACTGTCCAGAAACTCTAGAGAGATGCCTACGAAGAGGCCACAGTCTCTGCTCCAGTACTGGTTCATACACAAGAGAGAATCCATTCCCTTAGCTGCCCAAATGGGAACAGAAACCCACAGGGGGCTGCAAAAAGATGTTCAGGGAGCGAGCTTGAAGTATTAAAAAGCTTGAAAATAAACTATGCAAAACCAATGTAATTAATGTGCAACATGAAACGTACTGAAAATAAAGTACTAAGCTATTTAGTAATTCTTCTTGTCATTTATAAAGGAGTCAATGCCATTAATGTTAAAGGAATTGAAATGGGAAGGTGATAGGCAGTGTTGGAGAACAACCAAGTTTACAGCACCTGCTGAAACCCTTGCTTCACCTTGCACAAATGGTTATTTTTGTCCTGCAGTCTTCACATGCTGAATTTCTGTAATTTAACATGAAAAGAATCTGAGTTACTAATTTTCAGCTGGACAGAGCGGGAGCTGCTTTTCCAATACATGATGTGTATCCTGAGTAAAGTTCTAAGCAACAAAACCCTAACACTAATGAATTGTTTCCCACGATTATTTGAATTATTCTTTGAAGATTCTAGAACTTTAGAGTGACTCCCTAAAAAATGCCAGGATGAAAAGCTCGTGAGAAAATCAATAATTCAGTTGGCACAGCCACAAGATTACCCTGGAGGTGTGATATTACCTATGTGCAGAACACTGAGGAGCGAGCAAAAAACTGCCACATATCAAGCATCTTTAGCCCAAAGTAAGTTAATTGAAAGCTAAAATGGTATGTATTTACACTATTAAAGGTGGTAAGAAAATCTATGCTCTGTCAGGCTAAAATACATTACATAGCAGTCAAATACTGACATTTTTAATTTGCTCAGTCCCCAGTATAGTTATTTAATAACATTCTTCCACAATAATATGTGAGTGGAAATATGGGCACGTGGATGATTAGAGTTGCACTAGATGCAGTCATCTGTTACACTGAGCATTATTCTAATTCAGCAGTACAATTGGCATCAATTGACTCTGTTGTGAATGGACAAAACCACTTTTCAAAGAACATCTTGTGGAAAAATGATGTTCTTAAGAAAACATAACTCTATAACGACAACCACTACCTCAATATCACAATGTTACTGTATATACAGTATATACTGTATATATGCTGTGTTACTTGTATATACATTCCTACCCAAACTTGCATTTAGTCTTTAAGATGAGCTTTTTGGAAGCAGACATTTTTATATTTGTGTGCCTGCAAACCAAAGTGTGCTTCCAGAAGTGAAATGAATAAGGTTACAACTCCAAACAAAACAATGAGGTCTACAACTGTACAACTCCACCAAGTTGGACACCACACTAGTGAGGTCTCTTGGGACTGCTAATACAGGGAGAGGTAAAAGAAGCATTAGCCCTTTTTGGTGTAGATATAATTTTTCTGAAAGAATCTTGATTTAGCAATGTCCCTGAATAGAGGAAACTCTGTCTAATATTGTAAATGCCAATTAGTTGCAAGGCCCAGAAAAATATCCAGCTTTGATGAGTTTGACACACAGTAGATATGAAATATCTGCTCTTCCAAAGCCACAACAAAATGAGGTATTTTGCTAAGATGACAGCATGCTCTGCCTTCTCAGGTGGACCTTGCAACAAAGTAGTAGTGAGGATAGAGATCAGCCATCCTTGCTTTTCCCCGTTTCATCTTTTAGATCAGACTAAGTATTCCAAACACAGATTTAAGTCAGGTTTAAGTCCACTGGAATTTTGTTAGCAGAAAAGGTTCAAGTTCCACAAAATTTTACTTGACTCAGGTGAGTCATTTGTTCTGGTAACTTTTACAAGCTCCAGACTGAGAGCCAAGGTCTGTATTCCAGGGCAGCCCATTCTTGCCATCCCCTACTGGCTCCCATCAATCTTACAGCCACATAGAGCAAAAAATCCCACCTAAATGTCTAAAATTAAGATCCCATGTTCCAATGTTTGCATTTTGACAGAAACAATAACTTCTCAGACTTGGTTTATTGAACATCAGCATGGAAATTTATAGAAATCAGAGCCTGAAGAGTTCTCATTTTCCACTAACTGTTGGAGTTCTGGGTCAGACTGCATTTCTCAGGCTGGACCAACATCACCTCCCTTCTGGCTGAGTGGTGGAATGCCATGAGAAGCCTGATCCAGAGAGTAAGATGAATTCATGAAGTACCAAAATACATATCCCATCAGGCATTAAAAAATTAACAGGTTTTTGGACACAAGCCATACCATGTTCAACCATTAGGCAAAATATTTAACTTTTCTCTTGGGAAAAGCAGATCTGTCTTCTCTTCCAAAACAGTTTTGTTTTGTTTTGAAAAGAAAGTCATAGGAAATATCTCTGTTAAAGACAAAAATGATTGAAACTGCTTTTGCAATTGGTAGATATGAATGTGGTTTCATTTTAAAATCTTCTAGGGTTTGCATCACTCAGGTTACATGTCCAAGTATGTTACAAAAGGTCAACTAGAGGATCAGGACCTGATATTACAGTTAAACTGCAATACTTCAGTTTTGGTTGGTTCTCAATTCTCCTTAATAATGTCTTCAGCAAAAAGAAGAAATGTCTAATTTTTTTTAAAAAAATAATAAAAAGATGGAGGGAAACCTCTTATTTTTCTCTTTTGTTTGCGCTGGGTTAAGGTCCATATAAAAGTAATTCCAAAATTAAATTACATTAAAAAAGACAAGTCATTTGGGAGTCTGCAGATACAAATATTAAATCTTCTCTTCATTAAAGCCACCAGATCATCTATGGAATGATTTTAAGGTACAGAAAATAATATGTAGCATAAGTGTAGGATAAAATAACACAACAAGCTCAGGTTAACCACAGAAAGAAAAGTCAAGCTGACCAGTCTCATTCCTTATAGGAAGATGGAATATGCTGAGAGACCAACTTCTCTAAAAATGAACCCATAGGACTTTTCATGCCTGCAAAGATGCATTTTTGAAAATTCTACCTGGATAAAACCTATACTATTGGAGGCATCTGATCCATCTCTTGTGTTACTTTCCTACTAAAGATTTATTGACTGCAAAATATTTCATAAACAGAAAAAAAAAAAAAAGAGCTGTGTCGAATTTAATATTAAGGAATACATTCATAATTATTCTTCTTTTCATAAAAGTTGGTATGCCTATTTTAACTGTGTCTTTTCTCTGTTTTCCAATATTTTCTGGCTTCTGCCTACATCTGCAACAAATTTGGCACATAATGTTCACAGCTTTGTATAAGACTCAAGTGCCTTGTATTCACACTGATGGAGGATATGATTGTGTACAGATGCTTATTCTCACTTTCCAACTAATTTTTCCTTTCCTATCCAGACTCCTTTTGGCAGTGTTTAAAGTAGGAGAGGGGTTGAGAGGTGAAACAAACTAAAAAAGGGTGGGGTCTTGGAAAGAATTACATGAAGTGTATGGGAAATAAACATTTGCAAAGACAGCAATTTACTGTTCAAAAAGCAGTTGAAATTGCCTAGTCCTGCTCAGATACCTGGGGAGCCTCTGTGTCAGGAACCAACGTGGGATGCAATCATCTGAGTAGCTGACAGAGCTTGGATTTCCCCATCTCCCAGTGCAGGGCCCTTCAGGTCGAAACCCTCCCCTTAATAAATAATTTTACTTTTGACTGTGAATTTATTTTATCAATGGCATCAATGATTTATCAAATTCAGATGAGCATGCACAGCTGGACAGAGCACCAGTCACACCAGCAGCTGGATGGGTTCAGGCAGGAACCAGCCAAAACCCACACCCTGGCACTGGGCAGCACCCCCGTGTCACACCTCCATGTCACGCAATAACTAGTACAAGTGCTAAGAGAATGAAGAATGTTATGAGTCTGGATTTAATGACAGAGATCTTATGCTAGCAGACAGTTTTGGAGAGCACAGTGCTGAGAGCTGTGCTGTGTTCTCAGCCTTGGAACAACTTGTCTCAGCCCTCCACAGGAGAGGTACGAATTTTTCCACTCGTCACTTTGGTCAGAACAAGACCCCGAACAGAAAAAATGGGAAATCCCAGAACTGTGATTCTGTTTCTGGGTCCTGCCCAATATGAAGGTTTAGATTAATCACTCAGGCTCAAATTTCCACAGCCTCACTGTCCTGGACCACTGTGAATTTTAGTGTGTTAGCTCATGTGAGGATCTCCAGAACTTCACAAGTTCCTGATGCTCTTAAAACCAAAGGCTTGATTAAAGGCAGCCCAAAATGAAACCTAAGTGGCTGAATAGCAGGTAGAGAAATCCCACAAACTAATTAGTCTTCTACAACACTGTCTAGATGTCATCCACCTGCAAAAATGACAGCAAAGTCTTATCCTGAGGCAGGATTATTATCAGGCTGTGGAGGGAAGTTACCACCCTTGCTTCAAATTTTTATGAAATTAGTGGTCCCGAGGAGAAAGGGAGTCATGTTGTGACATGCCCCACTTCCTATTTTACAAAGCTCCTTCTGGCCTTCTCAGTTTAGCCCTTTTCATCTTTCATGGAAATGTGCTACCTAGTCAGAGCACGGAAAAACTTGATGTCACAGCCAGAGGTTTGAGGAAGCCTTGGAAATTCATCAGCACTACTCTATTTTTATTGCCTTTTTTTTTTTTAATGCACACAAACTACACATCTGGCTGAAGCTTTCATCTCAAGTATTAGGTCTCCACAGCTTCCTGTAAAGAAAATAAATTCTTATTCAGGCCAGAACTTGTCCAGCAGAGTTCAAACTCTTAAAAAAAGAAATTCCACCCAAGGTCAAGGAATACAAAATGAGTCTATGAAGGCAGGTTGCGAGTAAGTCAGTAGATCTGAAGGTGATGGATGACATCTATAGGTACCTGTCCTCTGGTTACTCTTGGAAGAATAAGTTTATATCACAATTGTCAAAGATGAAGCCTTAGTTTAAGGAGTTCATGCTAATCAGGCTATGACTGACATTCTCCTTGGGTCTCCTCCAATCACTTCAGTAGAGAAACTCCACATGAATCTAAGACACCGAGGAATCACAAATGAGGAGAAATCTAAACTGATCTATTTAGGGCTTGTTTGGGGATTTTTACTGACATTTATTCTATAACAGCTAAATTTTGTGCTTATAATTTCACACCAACAGGTCACCCCTTTGCCACAGGCCTGCTTAGACATGCCATGTTTTTGCAGACGAGCGGACACCCTGCAGGAGCTCACAAAGATGTGCATCTCCTTGGGAACCATCAGCTCTCTGTTGTGCCATTCCTTAAATCAGCAAATCCCTGCTCCTCCTGCCTCCTCCCAGTCTTATTCTGAAACCTGGATCTTCTTTGCAGATTGACATAGGTTGAATGTGGGGCCTGCAGTCCATGGAGCACAGAGGAGGTGTCCTCAGACCTTTCCTGTCCTACAAGTGTGAATAAGCGTGGCTGCTTTTGGAGTCCTTCTCAACTTTTGAAGTAATGAACTTTTTTTTTATAGACACATTGACTGAACGTTCCTATTGACTATGTTTCTACAGCTAATAGATGTTGCTGGGAAGCCACGAGTTCAGTGGTATTGTGCTGCCCTGATTTAATCCAGATAACGTTTCTACTCACTCACTGAATTAAATTAAATTACTTCTGATTTAGGCAGAAGTGAACACACACAGGGAAAGACACACATCTGGAAAATACAGGAAATGCAATTCAAGTGCTCTGAGTAGATGGTTCAAGTTACTTTTCCCAGGTAATTATTCTCTTGCTCCCCTTCAACTCACAGACATTTGCTAACCGTAACTTACTAAGTCAGACACTTTATAGACTTAGAATAAAAACATAAGTCTTTTGAGCCTGTAAAAAAGCATGCATACCTTCAATCCACTCTGTATGCTCAGAAAGCATCTCTGTTTTCTTTACACAGAAAGCAAAGGAAAGCAGCTCTTACATGGTTTGCCTGAAACAAATTCATATCCTCTGCTCACCCTTTATGCTTGTGGTCTTCTAAATTACATAGAGCTCAATTTGAACAATCTTTCTCCTAAAAGTAAGTTTTCAATCTTCCAACTTTTCACAGTGTTCCATTTCCTTTGATTCTCTCTATCCTTAAGAAATTTAACTAATCCATTACAAATTTCAGTTCAAATAGCTGTGCTACTGCAAAAAACAGTTTGGACTTGTACCCTTGTCAATTTCCAGATTAAGTTTTCAGTAAATGCAAGTCCATTTTTGTACCAGTGAAAATATCTGCATTCACATTTTCTATGAGCCTCTGCATTTCCTGAAATCCTGTAGACTGGTGGTATCTCATCACCTTACAGGGCTCCCAGTTCCCAAGACATGCATCAAGAAGAATCACGTTTGCCTTAAGCTGAAGCTAAATATCTTAGCTCACTGCTAAAAATGTCAAGTAATTAGAAAGTAGTCCCAGGAAACAATCTGTATTTGAAAACAATCTAACAGTTTGTGTGTGGCAGGGGCAAAGCTTTGTGCCACTGAGCTTTGCTCTGCATCATGACCAGAACCCTGAGCCTCAAATGCATCTCAGAGCCCAATTCTATGAGTCCCAGCCTAAAACCCTGCAAAGGAAGCTAGTCCTTGTTAAGGATGCCTTTAATCCCTTGTGTCAGTCACAGTTGTCCAGGGATGACGATAATCCAGGTGTGGACTTCTGTATTTACTGATTTAGCTTTCCCTAAGCTCCATGGCCACCAAGTACCAAGAGAAACAAAGTCCTCCATTCCATCTTTGCTTCCCTCACAAATGTATCCCTAAATCTTCTCCTACAGCCTTCCCTTCCCAGTGAGCAGGGATCTCTTTCCCTTTGCAGCAGCCCTGGGATAGAACCCTCCCCACTCTGCCTCCTGCTTGCCTATTTCTTTGCCACTGGCAGGCAACTGGCTCTGAAATTAGCCCAGAGTTCCCTTTCCCCTCTAGGACCGAGCTGAGCTGAGTTTCTGCAGGGAAGGACGAGGTTGCAGGAAAACAAGAAGGAATTTTCTCTCAGTGCCCCGGAATAACAGCAGGCAGGGACCACCAGTCTCAGCATCTGCCCTTTTCAAAAGGAGCAGGTCATGAGGCCAAAAAAATGTAAATCATCAGTCTTATCAGTGCCTTCTCCAAGGGTCAGCCATTCTCATACAAGTTTCACAAGCAAGGGAAAAAGGCGGGATAAAAAGTCATTGCAGTCTCAAGTCCTCATTTATTCTGAAGTTTTTTTGTTGGCCTCCTGTTTTCTAAATCTGAACTCTGTTCAGTCACAAAAAACAACGTGATCCTAAATAATTCAGTAGCGAAGGCCACTGTTGAGAAGAACAGAGCTGTTTGAAAATAAGAACGTGCCTTCAATTTCTTTCACATTGTATCTTAAAGCCAGTATCTTTATTAGCAATGGTTGTATTTCGTGAGCTTTTAACATTGTTACCTCTTTTCTGTTGGTGGCTTCCTGAAGTTGCCACCAGTGTATTGAAATTCAAACCACAAACCAATCGTGAATATAACCATAGGAGATTCTTGGGATGCCATGTGTATGGGTTTTCTCTAAGCCATTTTTTTAAGAGCTCACAAAACCTCAACAGTTCAACATCTGCTGGTCCTACAGCTCCACAAAGAAAGTACCAACCTGATGTCAACAAAAACATCACTGTTGGCTTAATCCACCCCATCAAGAAAAAACAAAGCTGTGCATTTAAAACTGTTCTGGATGCACAACCTTTGGTTTAGCAATCAGAACTGCCAGAACACACTTAGTCTTCATTCCTAATATTTGGTAAATAACTCTGCAGATCCAGCTTGAATCTGTGTGCCAGAAGCTTGGCATTGAAATTTCTCAAAGTCCTGCCTGTAGTTCTTGCTGTTTTAACACAAACCCACAGTTGAGTGAAAATGTGATCAGTCTAATAAAAATTAATAAATAAAAAAGCCTAAAATTAATTATTAATTTGAGAATTCTGAAAAGTAAATGCATAATGGCCATAATAAAAAGAAAAAAAAAATATCAAATTTTGATATTGAAATTTCATTGCTTTTCTCAAAATCAAATTTTATTGACTGTCTGTAGAATAGCTGTGTTAAAAACTGACTCTTCTAGCCAGGACATTGCTGAATGAAGTGCTATATTACTGGAGACTCAATCTGATCCAATTCATGGTCACACTGAGGCCAACACTTAAAGCCCCACTCACTTCACAGGGACCAGAACTCAGCACACAGGCTTTGTTAAAATGTCTGTGTAGATCCCTTAATATTTTTATACAAATGCCTTTCCAGAAATTACTTTTAGCCTTCATTAGCACATGATATAAATGCAATTAACTGGGATTTTAAGACCAATATTTCTATATTTATTTTTGGTTTTACCTTCTCAACAAAGGTAAGATGTCAGGTTGATTTTATCTGGCTTTACATTCTGCTCTCTGTGTATTTGCACCTTTTTTCCTTTTCCTTTTACTAACATCTGGAAATGAGCTGCAAGAGGCTGTTTTTCTCCACATGAAGCAGCAGAAATTTCTTTCTGGGCCAGAGAATTCCGAGCCACTGCTGGTGGCACTTCAGATGAATCTCCACAGGCCAGGACTAACTGATGCCAGCCTGGGAGAGCTGCATTTGTCATACAATAGCTCCTTATTCCCACAGTGACTTGCAATCAGCTGTATCCCCATCCCATCAGGTATATTTGCTTGGAAACAACAAATTCGACCTGGACTTTTCCCACACCAACCTTTCATCAGCTGTCACAGCCTCCCTTTAATTCCATCTGCCTGATGCACCAGTATTGTCCATTGAAAGTGTCACTTCTATTCCCTGGCATGTAGCCAAGGATAACTATTTCTTTACAGCCACAGTGCAGATAATATTAAAGGTGCACTCTCTCATGGCTTTTATGAAAGCAATTGCTGTTGGAACCACCAGTTCTTCAGAGCTGCCAACAAGCCATAATGGAAGGCACGCTGAGAGAGGGAATACATAAAAACAAAAGGGGAGCCACTGCCAGCAATTAAAACACTCCAGGCTGGGCATGGATGGCAGGTCAAAATAAAGGCTGGCTGCCACCGTGGTGTGACCAGACCTGAAAATTGCTACCAAGCATCCCAGAACACTGCATGTTTTCAGGCAGAGAGGTTTCTGCTGTGGTGTGTCTCCTGAATGGATACCACTGTGTTTCCATCTCTCATTTTAAGAATGGGAGAAAATTGCTCCTTTCATGGCAGTCCTACTGATCTAATTGCCATTTTATATGACATTCAAGTGACAGTCACTGATGCAACATTAAGGCACTCTGAATATATCCCTTCCTATACACAGCGAGGAAAGAACAACAGAAACAAAAAGTGCCAACGAGATAATTTAATTTGCATCTCTGGTTATTGACATTTCCATAGCAACTTCATTAGGAAGTCATTCATTTTAATGCTCCTGCTTATGTTTTGTTCACAAATCCTTGCTAAGTCCTCTTTCCAGTGGTGGTAATTTTCATGAAAGTTTTTTTGGTGCAAATCAAAGAAGTCCCTCAGAAACAGAATGACAAAGCCTGAGGATCTACATTTTTCACTACAAAAAAAAAAAAAAANCTTTACCTCGAGGGAATATTATTCAGATCATGATTCATGAAGGCATTTAAGCACATGCTTTACTCAATCCAAGGCAGGACATTAACTTACTTGACTTTCACCTGAATAGGCATCAACGTGAGCCAAAACATGTTCTTGAATCAGGGCCTTAAAAAATCTGTCAATCATCACTTACTATACAGGTCTATGAAGTATTAATGCACCGAGGCCAACACAATAAATAAATGAAGCCAATAATGTACAAACTGTTACAGGCAACTAAAGTAACTTAAAACATATGAGTTTCCTCATGATCATAAACTAAGCCTTAGTTTTTGTACAGTATATATACATCAAGGTCTTTCCTCTCTCCTGTTATTTGAGTATCTTGGTAATCATCCCACCTCAGGAATTGAAAATGCTGCATAAAATCTATGGGCCTTTTTAAGCCTCTTGGGCTGAAGTCAACATTTAATCTTGGAGAGGAAACCTAAATCATCTTCTCTGGAAAGTCTATTCTTTGTATTTACAAAATATAATTTTCTTTTCATCATTGTTCCAAAGAACTAAAGATGTATAATGAAAGCACTGAAAAGTGCCTGCAAAGAAGAAATCGTAAGGACAGCCCGGCAAGAAAACAGCAACACAACTAATGCAATCTCTCTCCTACAATCTAAGATGAGGAGATCCAAATTCTTTTCCCAAATGACTTAGCTGGGAACAGACTCAAATTAACAGATGGCAAAAGCCAATCTCATTACAGGATGAAGCAGATAAAAGCAAAAGTCCAGTATCTGAAGGATAAAGAGAAAACATAGATGAAGATCTTGAAGCTGTTGAAAAGCCCCTGCCAACCCCTGCATGCTGCCTGCAGAAACACATGCATATATATTTTTATACGTATATAAATCAATAAACACCTGCTTTTATAGCAAAGTCCTATAGTTTTGAGTCTGTCTGCTACATTTGAATGTAAGTTCACAAACAAGCTAAAAAGGAAAAGGAAACTTAAGACATTTACTGATCTAACACAGCACGAGGATACAGGGGATAGAATTGTTGCTTTTGAAATATGCAACCAAGTAAAACAACATCTTCTTGTAACTGCTATAAATGTGGACTTGTATGTTTAGCCATTTTTTCCATACCTCTTGCTTTCCAAAGCACAGCAGTTAAGGAGGACAAGGCCTTAATCTAAAGTAATGCAGAACTGTAAATCAAAGACTTCTGAAGAATTGCAGTGAACTTTCTCCTGAATTAGAGGCTGGTTCAAATTGAAGGATACAGATCCAAACCCAAACAACCTACTTCTTCATGCTAAAAAAACCCCAAAACCAACTCTGTAATTATACACAGCTGTTTAATTCCTCTATCCTGTAGGTGCCATTTCTAGAAACAATCTTAGGGAGAGAGATTACTTCCTACTGACTGTGTGAAGCTGGCACTGATGTTCTAGAAGAACACTGCTGAGCTCTTTCAAAGAGCACGTAGTAACACCTGAGAATTTCCTGGAAGGCTGTTTAACAACTGACACACAAAAACTCAAGAGAAAAAACTATTCTAACTATTCCACACCCCTTTCACTTTCTATGAAATGTTATGGTTAAAAGATTGCTTTAATATCTCTGCTTTGATTTATTTACACTCTCCCATCCCTTATGACTACCTTGTTATGATTCATTCTGGCTCCACGACATTTCATCAGTCATATCAGCTCAGAGCACAGCTGTATTTCAAGCAGAGATTTACATAGAGGGCACCAAATTTCTCAGTGCCAGGACGCAGGGGGTGTCCTACAATGCATGTTCCACTTGGGCTGCAAGGTCATCCAGTGCAGGGGATTTCTTCTCCAATAAAAACAAACCAACCAACAAACAAACAAAAAGATAAAAAAAGAGAAATGTTCAGGCTGCCCTGGGACAAGGCCACTTGTTTTCTCCATTGTGACAGTCTGACATTTATGGGATGTAAGTATAAACTGCATGACATTATACTATGACACGGAATAGCACGGAGCAGGAATTTATGTCCTCATCTGACATAATCTATGCGTTTGGTTTTCAGCTGGGGAAAGCACACACTGATGATCCTTGTTAAAATGTGATGCCTCTGGAGAAGGTATTTCCCTGTCTTGTGCCACCTTTATCCCTACCTAATTATGACAGTTGCTATTCAAAGGCCAACTTGCATTCCATATAACCACTGCACTGGTATCTCAGATACCATGTTTTGGTAATTATCAATGAATCAGTGCTGATTCTCCTGTAGAAATCCCTATCACAGAAGAAAAATCCCCCCAAAGAAACCCCCCAGATGAATGATCAAATGAAAATTGAAAACAATAACTTCTGTCCCAAAGGATACAACGCCTCCCAGAGGAAGGTTGTAAATGGAGTTAAAAATGGAACTGGAACAGAGTAAAACCTGGGCTAACGATGAATTTACCTGTAGATTTCCTGTGATCTTCAGCACAACCTTGATTTCCCCACACCTTACCCATAAGGAAGAAGGAATTAATTTTCTTATATCTGTAGCTTGTTTTGCCTCTTGAAAAGTGCAAGGAAGCTGCAGGAGGAACAATCTCACGCAGCATAGGATGAGTAGTCCCTGCAGAGAGCCTGCAATAATCCAGGCAAAAAAAGTTAAAAATGCATTTATAATAGATAGAAATTTGGCTTTTATGAAATTTAAAATCCCTCATGAAATTTTAAGCCTCAATAAAACTACGTGTTACAAAAGGGATAACAAAAATCTTGAAGAAAAATTATGACAGAAATACAAAAAAAACCCCACCAAAAACTTCAAGCCTACCTGTTTTAGCCATTCTTCTGCAAAAAAAAAAAAAAAAAAAAAAGATTCTTATTTAACTTTTCTACAAAATGTTTTGTTTTCCACAAGATTTAATTTTTTAGCAGAAGGCACTTCAAAAAAACATTTCCAAGCACTGCTAATGACAATGTATAGGGTTTGACAAACAGTATTTGTCTTGCACTTGAAGTTTCTGTGTCATCAAGAGCTGCTGTGACACAGATGAGCAATAAAATAAAGAGAGTTACTTCAGAACTGATCCTGGTTTTATAAAGATTTATAGATTGTTAGCAATTTTTCAACAAATGCATCTTTCAGAGAGAATTTTAAAATGCTACGACTTTGTAAGCGGTGCCAGCTGCTTTGAAAAATATATTTTGTGATGCTTTAAGTTTAAGGGCTAATAAAAATATATATCCCGGAAGAGGGAAAGCAGGCAGAGAACCTCTGCCCTCTCTCTCTCGCCATGGATTACTGCAAAAGGGGTGGGTGAGAGTGGTGCTCGAGCTCACCAGCATCCAGGCAGAACCAAGTCCTCTTGCCAGACAAGGTCACGTGGATGCTCTCACAGAAATTGGAAGGAAGAAGATTTTTTCATTGCTAGAAATTTCAGCATTCAAATTGGATAATTTTTTTTTAATTTGAAAATATTCTAATTCAGACAAGATTCATTTCCCCTAAGTCGTAAGATATTTGAACTGTGAAGCAAGCAACCAAGAATAACTAATGACACCTTCTTAATGAGTAAATTAGGACTTTTTTTGTCTTTACTTTTTCTTCATTTCTTCCTGAAGGCATTTATTGGTTGGAGAACCAAAGCTCTGGCCCTTAAGTTTTCCCCAAGAGCACACTGTATCAAAGATTAAAAACCCAGATTCAATTATACTGGGAAGAAAAGCTGATTATTTATTTTGATTATATGAACATCATTTTTTTCTGGCTCCTGCTCATTTTTTCTCCATATTCAGGACTGGAAGGCAGTGGAGTCCATAGCAGAGTGATGAGATGGTCCTTTATGTCATGCAGAGTGACAAGAATTCCTGTTATCCACGCTGGACCTTCTGATCTGACCATAGCTCTATGTAAACCTCAGGACTTCCTTCACACAGACAAAATCAGAAAAACAAAACAAACCCCAGATCCATCTCTATTTTGTTTCCAGTGAACTCTATCTGTTTAAAGTAGAGATGACTATTTTTCCAGAAAATAATAAATACTCTGCTTGGTATTTATTTCCTTTTAGGTGACATTGGCAGACAGATTATGCCCTTCAAAATGAAATTTCCATTTGAAGCACAGCAAAAACTTAAAGAGTTCTTCACCTTAACCTTATTCCTACCTTGAAGTGAAAAAATGTGTCTGTAAAGATACATTCTCTGTAAAAATCTGAGTTACCCAAACACTCTCTTTTTAGATGTCTGGGCTTCTCAGACTCATCAAGCTGTTTCCTTCTGTGTTTTCTGGCACACCGAGGTAGAAATTAAACTGCCTTTCTTCCATTTGGAAAACAAAATGCACAAAGTTTCTATTTTATTGGAAACCTTGTCCTTGCTCTCCCCAAACTTCAATGAGAAGCCCTTTGACACACGATACCCCCGTGTGTTAAACATAACAGGGCAGGCAGACCACGGATGGCCCAGTGTCAGACCCTCAACACACCCCTGAGTCTCCAAAAGGAACCTGATTCTCTTTGTCTGCGAGTGCTGATGTCATGAAATGGTTATGAGGAAGAATAATACCATCAGAACTGTTTATTTAATTAGTAACAAGGGTAAAATCCCACTAATGCCACCTGATCAAGGGTCAGTTTGAGGGGTCTTTATCAGAGTATGGGTAGCCTTCAGTGGCTGGGGCTTAATAATAATCTCTAGACTTCAATTTCCTACTAATAAAGGGTAATATAATGTAGGGTAAGCCCCCTTATTTGTTCAGATCTTTTTAACCACTGAGGAGCTAATATGCAACAACTGAACAAACAGTGGCCACACAGGTTTCAATTTTAGAAGCACAGATGACCCCTGATGAAAGAAATAATCTGTCAAGCTCTGAGGCAAGGATGGAAAGCTAGCTGGTAAATGCATTTTTTCTTTCCTCTGTGCACCAAGAGAAAAGTAAGATACTCTTAAATAACCATATATAATGTCAAGTAAATGTGCCTGAAAATGACTGTGGAATTGTTATATTACAAAAATGTTGTGGCTTTCAGTGAATTTGTGTTGGTAGGTTCTGAAGCTCTGATAACTTTGCAAGTGTATTTTACTAAACAGAGTCTGTAGAAAGCTCTAGAGTTGATAGTGTTGTGTATGTGAGGGAGTTGCTGAAGTCTGAACATTGTCTCTGTGCAATTTTAACAGCACCTCAGCTCACTCTGTTGTTTACTCTCACACGCACTATCCCAAATATCTGCTAAAATTCAGGTTTGCTCAGGAAACCTTGGTCTGTGCAAAAGGGAGGCTGACACACAAAATATTTTCCACACAACGGAGAGTCACCACTGTGCCCTTTTCTTTAAATACTGAAGTCTGGATACTGCCATAGAGTCCAGACGTCAGGGCAAATTTCAGCATCGGTGCAAGACAGCAGAAACATGTGCAACACTTGATGGAGAGGGAAATTAATTCTCTTTAATCCGGGATTTTTAAGGATATGTTCCCATGTTTGTTTTTTTTCTTAGAGCTGCTGGTTTTGTTTTTTGCATGCCCACAGGTTTGGTTGGCAATTCTTTGCTTACTCACCATTCCTTGGATGTCACCCATCCCATCCCATCTCTCCACTTAATTTGCCATCTTCTAATTTGCCTGGATGGTTGTTTTGACAGCAGCTCCCTCAGGAATGACTCTGGATTCCCATGTCAGAATCTTAATCCACTGAGCCTTTTTCCCCTGAAGTGGGTAATCAATACTGAGAGTCAGTACCTCTAAAAGTATTAGTTATGATATAAAACTCAGAGATGGTGCCATGTTATCAGAAAAGAGATTTGATTAAAATAATGTTTTTATGCTTCTCAGGCTAGAATAAATTTGAAGGCAAAGTTAATAAAATCAAAAATTGAAAATATTTGCAAATATAGTGTAGCATTTTACTCTGTGCCAGACTCCTGTTACCTGTGTATTGAAACAAGGAGAGGCAAGATAAAGAATATGGTCTCCAGTGAACAGGAAGTGTAAATCCTATTAATGTTTATAGGAATTATACCTACACATTTAAAGGGTAGTATAAAAGACCTTTAAATCGATTACCTGACAAATGACTATGGAATGAGAATAACTTTTTCTAAAGCACTATGACTCTATTTCAGACTCTAAGTTTCATGGATTTTACAGTCATTGAAGCAGTTTGTAAGGTTATAAAACAACATGTATGATATATAGCAAAGGAAAACAGCACAAAACCCAATATTTACCAAAATAATAATAATCACTGAAAACTATGGTTAATTCAACATCAATAAAATAGGTGGCAATACAGTTGTCATTATCATGCAGGGGCATTATACAGTGGTATATACAGCTGTTTAAAGGGCCAAAGAAATTAAATAGCACTAAGGCTGTATAGCATCTCTGAAAACCTGCACTGGGGCATTTTCAAAGGTCCAATATTGCTGTAGACCACACTTGGATTCTTCTTTTTGTGCAAAGAGAAAAAAACCTGCAGCATGTGAGAGAAAGGGAGAAGGGCACATAGTATCAAATCTCTTATTTACCAGAAACACAATCTGAAGGAATCTGATGGAATCCAGTGACTCTGACAACCACATAATTAATTTTACCTGACAACATTCTCTAATGGTGCAGAATTCTCAGTGTTTTATTCTCATTCTCCCCTTGCAGCAACAAAGGAAACATTACTTAGAATATTAGTGGGAGCAAAGGCTTTGCCAATCACTTCCAGAAATCTTTGTGATTCCAATGGATTCTGGCATAGTAAGAATCTCAATTATTTCAGACAAGGTTATTGACAGGGTGCTTGAGGGTACAAACCCCCTTCAACCCTTTAGATAGCTCAGGCTATCACAGCAGTTTGTTTTCTGTCCTTGTATTTCATACAAGTTTTTTTGTATCAGCTTCACTTTTCCCTCATCCCAACTGTCCTCTTTCACATCTTTGGTTCCTACACACTGTGGATTTATGGCCTCCATTCTGACTGGTTTCCACTATCAACATTTTGCCCTCTCATCTTCAGATTGATGTAACTGCTGATGAATGAGAGACCTGCAGTTGGATTCCCACCCTCCAGCCCTCTGCTGATGACAAGGAGGAAGCTTTCCCAGACTCATCCTCAGCCAGCAGTGATGGAATAAAACTGTAACATCATCTTCCATCCTTCCATAGCTCCTAAGTCCTTTCTGCTTGATTTTTTGCTGTCACTGGCATGGCACAGACACTAACTCACTGGATTAGAAGACATCACATGGCAAATTAATAATGAACTAACTAAAGTAATTAGCTAGGAACTGATTGCATCCTATGCCCTCAAATGCTGCTGTCAGACTTCAGAAATAGGCACAGTCAAATAACATCAAATCATAGGATTAATGGGGAAAAGAAGAAAAAAAAGAAAAATAAATAAGAATATAAACTCAACCCAAAAAATAAGCCTTTTCTCAATCTTGATTAATAAAATAATGTACAAATCTATTCCTTGACAACAAGCAAATCCTTTGGTCACATATAAAATGGGGAAGTTAGGTATTTACTCGCAGCACAACAGAAGATGTTTCTTACATGTAATGCTTGTACATAAAAATATCAGGTGAGGGCTGAGTTGTGCAGGTCAAATAGATGTCCAGGTTGAAAGGTCCTATGTAATTTGGACTGCAAAGCTCTGCTTTTCAAATTGTTGACTTTCTGTGATGCAAAATGAAATAAACATGAAGTCTTTAGCCTGTATTGCTTACACAATCAGATCATTAGATAATTAAAACAACAAAAGCCACACAGAAATATTGGCTGTAGATGTAAATCAATTACTCTAGAAGCAATTACTTTGGATCTAAATTAGCCAGGGTTATATTTGAGATATATAATATTTAATTTGCTGTATGGCTCTGGCACAAATCCAGTCAACAGCAGCAGCAAACAAAAGTCACCACTTCTCAGTCAAGGTAAAGAACAACACAATTACTCTGTATTGGTGATTCCAGCTCTTAAGGAAAGCTGTAATTAGTTCTGCAACAAGTTATGGCTTGGAAAGAAAATTCAGCTACTTTGAATGAGAAGAGCTCATCAGGAGGCAGAACGAAGACTAATCTGGGGAAAACATCTTATTTCTTCTCGATCACACGGCAATTCTGTCACCAGGTCTCAGGATGCTGGCTGAGACACATCCCCACACAGGCTGTCCCCCACACACAAGGTCTTGTCTGGCTACAAACGAGCAACCAGAGAACACTCCTCTGAATTGGAAATCACAAGTGTTTCTTCTGACACAAAAAACTTCACCTACTTGCTAATGGCAAAACTCTCGGTGTTTTCTCTTTTCCCAGATTGGAAATGTGGGGCCTTTCTCCTGCCATTCTGGGATCTGCTGCTCTGCACCCAAACCACTCAGTCCTTGCCCTAGTCAGGGCAAAGCCTCTGGAGCAGCGTGGATTGGTGTTACTCAGAGTTCAATATATGGTCAACTGCTTTGGGCAGTGTTTTCTGCTGTCAGGGAGGATGTTACACTAAGTACATTCTGGCACTTTCAGAGGAAATATTTGCATTTTCACTGGCATCTTAGTCCACAGCTATGTAAAAACCTGGGTTTTTTTCCTTAGCCAGTTACCCAGGTATGGCAAGGTGTGCTCTGTGCTGGTTGCACAGCTCAAGAGCACTCAGGAAAATCTTCAACACCACATTCAAAGTCTCTTTGCACGGGCAGAACTGCACAGTGACTGATTTTTACTTCTCAAAAAGACCTCAGGGCACTCCCCTCAAAACCAGCTGTGGCTGTAAGAGCTCTGATGTTTGGCTGGCAAATGTCACTCCTGCCTCAGGAAGAGAATTCTCTCTCAGTGACCACTGAGAGTACAACCCTGTAGTACAGCTGGCCAACATCACAGCAGGCAAAACACACATATGTTAGTTGTATGACAGGTAGAACCTCTCACATGTCCCAAAGCACTTCAAAAAGCTACATCATGCATTTCAGTGAAAGGCCAACACAACTCTGAAGTCACAGTTCATCTTTTTCTTTTTGGAGGAAATCCCAGTGACAGGCGATATGAAGCTTGATTTTAATTAGTCCTTAGAGTGAAAGGAGAGGGGGAAAGAAGGAGAGTTGTGGTCTTTGGTAGGGGTAGAGCAGGTAGTAAAATGCTCTGAAAGGAGAAGGGTAATAGCTGCAGCTAGTCAAAAAGAAAATTGCTCAAAATACCATAAGTAGTTCTAAGGAAACCTCAAATCCCACTTAAGAACTTAAAATAGGATGAAACTGGTGCTTGGAGTTGTTCCGAATCTCTTTGTTCTGCTAAATCGATTTTCTTTCATTATACATTTAATCTGCCCCTCTGTAAACAAACATTGGGGTGAGTAAAATTCCAAGACAGGGTAGGGATGCAGGGAGCTACAATTTTGGGAGTAGATCTCTCCAAAGCAGTAATGTCAAGGAAAACTTTGGAGAACTACCCCCTTTTGACACACTAAATAAAATAACCTATTAAAGCAGTAGGACTGGAGCTTTTGTCATGCCTGCACCTCGACACCCCCCCACTGCCCAATGAGGGGAGTCACAGCACAAAGCCCCCATCCCTGATCCCGTGCAACTACTGGAAAAACAAGTTACTGAGCTAGGAATGTGAGAGAAAGAGCAATTAAATTTTTTCCCCTTTTTTTAATCAAGGACTGTTTTGCCTTGGGGGCTTGGAGGGATAGGAAATCAGGCTTTTCAAGCTATTGCAGAGTAGGCTTTGGAAAATATCTGTAACAGACATCCCCGTCCTTTACAGATTGTGCTCTGCCCTTTTTCCTTTCCCTCATGGCACACGTGTAGGGAGATTTGTTAGACCTTAAATTTGTCACAAATGTAGTTGCTAACAATTTGCCCCCCTGTTCAGATGCTCTCGCGATTGCTTTCTCCAGTAATTACTCAGTGGGTATGTCACAGCAAGCTCCATAAGTTACAGCTAATCACTCTTAAGTGCTGGAAGCAGGACTGTATTTGTGCAAAGAAACAGCAATCAAATACGGGAAGCAGATGGCTGTTTCTTGTCCTGTTACCACACTGAGCACAACAGATTAAGCCATGATGGATTTATCAGCACTGATGGATACATTAACACCATATGCTTTTATAGAATAAATAGCTTTTGACATTTCGTCATAACTTCTGATGCCCCAATTTTTTAAGAGCTGGTTCTTTTGAAATGAAAATGTAGATGTTTCCAAAAAAAAAGCCTGTAGGTTTTGCTACGTTCTCCTTAAAAGTTGCAGTTCAGCACCTTTTATTAGATGAAGGATGCTATTAAAACCTCAGAAATAGTCAAAGACATTAATAGCATTTCTTTCAACCATAAATTGAATATTCACTTCTCTAGAAGCTTTGTGACAATCAATTCTTGTAATTGATAAATGCTAGTATTTTATACTGATGAAAGTATTAGCTCATTTGCCATATCTCAAGAAACACGTATAATATTATGCAAACAGCAGTAAAGCAAACATAAGTATCCTAAACCTTTTCCTTTCTGATTTATAGCCTGATCTGTAGTCTAGGGGAATGCACTTGAAGGTTTAACCAATATTTTGCAATCCTAGCAGAAAGTATGCCCTCAGATTTTTCAGAAGTCCTCATCTTGTGAGATGAGGAAGGGATAAAAAAGTAAGCAATTTTCTAGAAATGTGGGTGTCAGCTGCCCAGGCTGCTGTCAGTAAATGAGCAGCTGAAATGTATAATGGATGCATTCGTGCACTGACACAGCAGTCACTTCAAACCAGGCTCTGAACAGCTCCTGCACACAGTCATCATAAAAGGGTGATCAATAGGTATTCATTTCTAGTCCTGCTGCCTCTAGAAAAGCAGAAAGCTGGCTGCTTAAATCACAGTAAAAGTGTTAACAAAACCATGTGCTTTCTGGGGACAATAGGTGTTTTTGGTGTTTCTATTCAGTAGTTCACAGTAGTAGAAAACACACATAAAAGCCTATTCAGTGTCATCAATCAAAACCAGCTGCATGTGTGTGTGCACTGCTGCACCTTTCCCATTCCTCCCCTCATGTACTTAAGTTCCTGTACAGGTCATCAGTTTAGCGTTTGTTAATTGCTCGTCTGCAGTCTAGGTTTTAATCACCTGATCCATCAAAAGCCCTTCTTTCCCTGCCTATATTCATCTTGTCAGTTAGTGACATTTTTTGTAATGAAAGCAGTAGATCTATTGATAGCATCCCTCAACAGAGTGGAAGGCGTCCTGCATTAGCTTTGTCTTCTAAACCAGCCTGTTCTATTACAATTGACCTTCTCTTCTTGATTACCACACAAATCATAGTCCTCTCCCCACTCCTCCCCCCTGTCTCTTGGAGTATTTCTTCTGTAGCTGTTCAATTGCCTGACTGCAGCTGGTAATTGGATTCATGTTTGGAGCACAGCTTTCTATGTACAAGTCTGGAATAATTCAAATAGGAGCCTGGCCTAGGGCTGAGGCCATATGTTAAATTCAGATTTGAGTCTGTAAGATCTGGAGTACCCTGACAGGAGTATAATCCACTTAACGGCACAAAATCCTGTCCTATTTGGAACCTGCACTTATTTTCTTCTCTGAAGTAAAATTCCATTTCGCTACTCTTTTAAGGCATTAAGGGCAAGGCAATTTCATTATGGTGGCTTGGTGAAATGTAAAGGTGATGTTACTTTGGCAGCTTGTCTTGACTCTGGTTTTCAGGAAACAGTGCAAGCAGTTTTCAATTATGGTAACACAATAATTAACCACCATAAAAAAAATAAAACTCAACCTGACAGGATGCTTTGTGTATACACAGCACCATTTCACGTGGTGTCTCCAGAGTCTGAGACCACTGGGACCAAACCCAGTGTAACCAAGCTGCTACACTGAGAACCAAAAGTGCAGTTAGTGATGTCAGCTTTGCTACTACACATATTACATTATTTCAGCATCACTTTAGTCACCTAAAGTTAAATAACAGAGAAATGAAACACGGTCAGATTCATGCTGCTCCAGTTATGAGGATGTGCAATTTCTCCCTTTGTGTTTCTCAGGCCCTCACACAACTAGGCCCAGATTTTGTTCTCACCTGCAGCCCGTTTAGCCCCTGTGGTATAACAGAAATGAGCAGTTTCTTTTAGCCTGGGCACTCTGCTCGGCTCTGACTCATAAATCTAACTCTGCCCATAGCCCACACAATGACTAATAGCAGTCTCATGAGTCAAGTTTCCGCCCTCCTTCCTGATAACGCCACCTAAACCTCTTCTCATATGAGCTTCCTCCAGCCTAAGCCATAGAAATACCATCAGTTTGTGATTGTGCCAGAGCACGCCCCAGTCTCAGAAGAGAACACCTCTCAGTAGCCCTAAGGAATAGCATAAGGGCACTTTGTTCACACACTTAAGAGTCAGCCAGCCTCCAAAATGAATGCAGACTTCCTACATGCTGTGTTCTCTGGCTCTTCTGAATCTTTCTTAACATCAGCTGTCTCCCAGAGCAGTTGCTACACCTAGCCCTGGACCTCACTTAGTGTTAGCCAAGTTGACTTCACCAACTGAAGAAGTAAATATAACACCTACTGATGACAATTCTTAGCAATTTCTCCACCCAGGACAAAATAAACTCCAAGTTGTGAAAGCACCTCCTGAGTCCCAAAAAGAGTTGAGAAATCAGGCTCGGGTGTTGCTATATCCTCTCCATTACAGCACTTTCTTCTGAAATCAGATCATTACTTGAGTTGCTCAGGGTATGCCAGCTTGAGACCAGGCCTCCACCTTTACACCTCTCTTTCTGCTGCCAGGGGAGCAGAGAGCTTTGAAAGCTCCTGTGCTGCCTGCCAGGTGTGTGGCTGTAGAGGAGGAGACCAAAGGTACCTTCCTTTCCTTCACTGTCTTCACAGCTTGTCAACAGATGAAACAACCAGCCTGAGGGAATTCATTTCTGTCTCCACATCTCGCAGAATATCAGAGAAGAAAGATGTCATTTGAAGAAAATAATTCAAAGTTTTGACATTTGACTGAGGGGTCATTTCATACCAGTACGGCAGCTTTTGAGTTTCTGGTGATAAAACACCTGTCTGCGATGTCGAAGATCTGGGTTATGCTTCCAGCTGTGCTGGATTCAGAGCAAACTGGGAACACGAGGGCCTCTGACGTACCTGGGAAATGTGCTCTTGCTGCCCTGCCAAGCAGTCAGCTTTGCTGCTCCATTTTTCCATAAGAAACTCTTCTGTGTTTAGCACGACACGTACTACGTGCACTCTGCAATCCTTAGTGCATTGCGTGAAGTTCAAAGCAGCGCCTTGAAACTGCTCTCCCCCACAAAAGGTTTAACTCTCCCTTTTCAAGACCTACATTTTCTCGCCAGAAATATCACTCGGAGTAACGCACATTCCTTCAACAATGTTCATTTTGACAACTCGTCATTTTCAAATGTCCTTTCTCCACGGAAAGTAGTTCTGGAGCAGCACAGCACCTCGTGAATCAGCCAAAATAAGCCAAAGTACCACCAGAATAGGAGAAGAACTAGAAATTGGCTAAAATTTGTGTCTTCTCCCCTCCGCAACTCCTGCATCAAGTTGATCACCTCCTCCTCTTTCATTACTAAAGATCTGAGCTATAGGTTGATAATGTTTGCCTTGTTCTGACATGTTATCTATTTGCATGAAGAAAAATAAACTATTTACTAAACTTACAGAATTCAACTTAGCAACAGCTTTTGAGGGTCCTGAAACCCCTTACTTAGAAAAAAAGAAAACTGCCACCATCTCCACTTTCAGTGTTCCCTTCATGAGAAGTATCTCATAAAGTAGCTATTGGCTCCATCCATGGTGTCACGTAGAACACAGCTCTTCAAATCACAATAATAATTTTTGAGCTGCCAATTTCAAACTTTTTCCCCACTTTTTTGCCTCTGGGACTCAGTAACTAAAGTCTCTCCCTACAGTTTAAATGCTGGTGATGGCCTGATTTCCTCGACTCTACAAAGAGGGTCCAGCAGTAAGCAGAATTTATCTTTTCACCTACATCTATCTTACAAATAAGATGAGATTTCTTCTGCACTACCTGACTGAAAGTGTACTGGAACGAATGGAATCTGTCTACTGCTGACAACACCAACACTTTTTGTGGTAGATCTTGTGTTGGTTACTTTCCCTAGAACTGCAGTTGCTAAAAGTTAGTCATAAGTAAAAACCTCATCTTCAGTTACCACTCGCTTCAGGAACTCCTACCACCATCTCACCCTGTGAATCTTAAAATGTTACTGAAGAGTGCTTCAAGGCCATTAAATTGACAGCAAAAGAATCATCTTCTTCCTTTCCTCCTACTATTTTACAGCTTTTAACTCTTGGCAAGCTGAAATGCCCTCCAAATCAGGATTAAAGTGGCCATTTCTGGCCATGCAGTGATGGAGAGCCTCTTCATGGGTGCTGATCGACTTTCACCTTGCAGCAGGAGCTTGGAAAGATCTGACAGGCCAAAAGGGACCAAAGAGCTACTTCAGATTGAAGGCTGTGATTCATCTCCTCATAAGTCTTCTTATTACAAGTCAACTCACTTGGCCAGACATTTCCATCAGGTTTTTGGACTGAAAGAACTGGAAATTGTTTCAGTGAAAAACACACTTGTGACAGATTATTTCTCTCTTGCTGGTCATGCAAATAATTGGAAATTAGAGAATACAGGTGCTACCATCTGTATTATTTTGTTTGTGAAATTTGTCTTAAATTTACATTACAATGTCTCTACTAATGTAACTAAACCATAATTCAGTCTGTGGGAAACAAAAAACTGTCGATACACTTCTAAAAAGTGCCTTACTGCACTTATCTCAGTCAACATTTATTCTATGAAATGTAATCAGGATGTTAAATGTTTCTTTCTGGAAGGTTTGTGATGCCATATTTTGCCATCTGTTCTAATTATTTTTGAATAATTTGGCAGATCTTGCTTTTGTTGCCGGACTACAGAAGCAGATTTCACCGGTCTGAATCACATTAAAAAAAGGAAAAGTTGGTATTAAGTTCAAAACTGCAACATTAAAGTCACATACCAATAGGATGCAACCAGAGATCTGGAACATCCAGACTAGGGAGATAAAGCAGAGGTAAGTCTTCACAATTATCCCTTGGATGGCATAAAATTGAGGGGGGAATAAAAGCAAACCCAGATAGGTGCTGGCATTAGTTCTTGTGCAGAATACTTTTTCTTTCCTGGTTTATTTTTTTAAAGAACTCTAAATGATTTTTTCAGGTTATGAAACTCTTGATCAGAGTCTGAGACCCTCACCCAGGTCCTCTATGGCAGAGAATCATTATCACCCTTTCTTAGACACAGAGAAACAAGACAGAAAGCAATAAACTACTTCCCTGAGGTCACACGGGACATCTGAATGAAAGATGAAGACAACACACAGTGCTCTCCAGATCCAAAAGGGAACATCAGGGATTATCATGGGATGTCTTTGAAACAGGCACTACAAATGAAGCCACACTGGTTTAGAACATGAACAATGTACTGAAATGTTGGATAGAGTCCAATGCAGTGGCTTGCCTACCTGTTTGGTTACAAAGTTCTACTGCTGTATAAATGCTAAATGCATAATATTAGGCTACTGGAAAAGTATAGGAAGCAGGATGATCCAATATGAGTTGATATTGAAGAGTGTGCAGCAGATTGCCCAGTTATTTATTGTGAAGATAACTCAGTCACTTCAACCTATCTCATCCAAAACCACTCTAATTTTGAAGGAGAAAAGCAAAGCAAAACAAAAACAAAGCCCCAAACCCAACTGGAATTCAAGAGCCAAGTCATGAGCTCTGATCCAGTTTCTGACACTGTTGGGCACATGACCTTCAGCAAGTCCTTTCTTGCCCTGCCTCATTTTTCCATCTGTGAAAGAGGCCAGAAATGCCTCCCCCTATGGTTTCTCACAATGATGCTTTGAGAAGTGATGGATATTTGCACAGCTTTCTGAATGTAACAGAGGCTAGGAAGAGACAGAACATCATCTGAAGGCTCACAGTGCCAGGGTTTGTGTTATGATGACTCCCACGTGTATTAAATTTTATGGAAAATAAACAAGCGAACAGCAAACACTACCTTCAGTAATAGCACCAGAAAGGCTGTACTGTCAGCTCAACTGTAACAGTTTGCATAATATGCACATAATGTGCTTTATCCACTTTATGTGCTTGAATTGGGGATAAAAAGGAAGAGTGTACAAGGTTGCTGCTTTTGTTTTGCCTTTTTTTTTTCCTCTTTAGAGTGTATCTGTGTGCCAGGGCCAGGTTCATGATCAAATCAGAGTTTTCCTCCCCCAGGCTCAGAGGTGTAACATATTCTGGCTCAGATCTCTCCACAGAAGGCACACACAGTCTGCTCTGATGCCTCCACAACCACATCACTCAGCAAACACAGTCCATAGGAACACTTCCTTTTAATCAGCCAAAGGAATACTACACTGCATTACCTTCTGCAGAGAGTCAGTGCGTTGCAATGATTCAGGAATAGAAGTATTGCTGTTTATCCCACTGTGCACTGCAGCAAGGTGGCTGTGTGTGGTGTGGGCAGGAATGATGGGACACCCTCCCCACACCTGGCTCTGCTCTAGTACCACCAGCCAGGTTTGACACCCTGTTCCTTGCCAGGAAGGATCCTCCCTCTGTCAGGTCACCAGATAATTTCCATTATTTCATTCACACCGCACGGATCGAGACCAGCAAAGCCCATTCTCATTTACAAACTTCACGACAGCTTTTAAATACCATAATTTCAAAAACTGCTCTTGATTTTGGGGTGTACAATGTCAGGTCTGACAGGGCCCACTCCTCACTCTAAGAAGCTGAAATACAGGGGCAGAACATTATTTACAGGTCCAGAACACTGTATACTGATTCTATATCCCTTCCAACTATTACCTGTTTTTTTATAAAACTTTCTTCATAGTTACTTAATCTCTAGCAACAGGAACTATAACATGAAGTAACTACAATCATGAAGAACTCTTACATCTGCGATTTTTTTTTGCAGTGTGCTTTGCAATTAATAGACCACTGTGCTATAGCAACATTTTAAGCAGTACTAAGGGACAACTATTTTAAGCATTTAGACAAAATTGCTTGTCAAAACTTGGAAACCAAAATTATTCCATATGAGTTTTCACCAGGGCTATTTCTGTAATATGCTTCTTTAGGAAAGCCAAAATCTATCAGTGGTAAGCAAGGCACTAGTCTTACCCATTGTGATAATATATAATATTATATATATATAAAAAATATGTAATATTGACTTCTGTACTTCAGTAACTTCTTCCAACACATGAAAATACATATACAAACAAGGTGGTTTAGTATATAAGCCTATTTTTACACTTGTATGACTTCTACAATTCAAAAAAATTCAACTATTGTAGTTTCTTTTTTTTTTGTACCAGTCTCAATAAAATACTAAAAAAACCTCCACCCATTTGCTTTCAGTCTTTCGCAGAGAAAATGGGAACATTTCTATAGTGTTCAATGGAAGCATTTCCTAGAAACTTGCTTTTTGTGAAACATTCCACATGAAAAAATTTGATTTTCTAATGAGCTATAATGGTAATTGCAATGCTAAAGCAGAATTCATTCCAGACACAAAGGACATGCAGAAAAAAGCAGCATATTTGGATCAGTCAGTGGACCAAATTCAGCTGTGGTGTAAGAAAGAGCTTGTTAATTTTACTGAAAAAGGAACCAGAAGATAGCAGTGAAAGAAAGACAAATAAATGAGAACTCAGACGGACATGGCAGATTGCCAGTACGAGATGGAGTGTAAATTCATGTTTATATAAGGGTAAAAAAAAAGAATGAAGATCAAAAGAAACATTTCCCCAAACTGTCTTAAAGGTGAGATACTGAAAAGTCTTTCTTGTTTTAATAAAGAAAATAACAACAACAACAATTTTACTTCAGGAAGCACAGAACCAGCCATTAGGAAAGCCAAGGGGAAAGCTGAGCATATTTCCTGATTTAGAATATTGTAAATGAAACAATAAAGAATGCAATTAGGATAATTTCACTCTTCAGACTTGTCTATACAATGACTACAAAGACACTGGGCCAAATACATCCCTTGTGCAACTGGGCATAGCCCTCATTATCTCCAGTTCAAATTAGACTGACATATCATTAATTACTCTGATCCTGAAATTGCTATCAATCATGTGGACAAGCATCTCACCCAAACAGTTATGTAAAAAGCCATGAAAAAAATCAGGCAGCAAGTTTGCTCCTATTAAAATCTGCTCAAACACTTTTTTTTTTTTTTTTTAAAGGAAACATTTTCCTACAAGCTCTAATTGACTCTGCAAGCACACTCATTGTTTCTTGGTGGTGTCAAATATCCTCAAACAAATAAAAGTCAAAAGCTGCATAAAAACAAACAAATAAACACATCACCATCCAACAGATAATAATCTGGTTAGGGAAAATTGCTAGGATTGCGAGAGGAATCAATGCACTCGTAAAAAATGACAGTACTAATAAATGTTCATCTCTCTAAAATCAGTACACAAAGCTAGAAGGGATCTACCAGACCAGTCCAGTCTCCCATAAATATAAGCATTTAGACAGCTGAGCTTTAGTCCAGACAGACAGACAGAACATCTGCCCCATGCATCCTCATTCATATTCACTTCTGGGAAACAGACATCAAAATTAACCTTCATTATAAACACTTGCAGTAAATGCCCAAAGACTGGTGGAATTCTTACTATTGCCTTCCCAAATGCACTAATCTGCAAAAATATGTCAGTCATACACCGTGCTCTTCATCTCCACACAGCAAATTGCAGTAGAGAAACTCTGGATAAAGTTCACAGCAAACTGTAATTGAAAGGAAAAGAAATCTCTGCTAAAGCCTCTATTGCCTGTTTGAAATGCACCCACACCCAGCAAGACAGAAGAAAATCCACCACTCAGTGCCACAAACAGCTTTGTTGGAGCAGGAGAAGAACAAAGGAAAACTGCTTCTTCTGGCAGCACTTTTGACTGAGAGTGTGGCTGAATTACAACATCTTCAAGTACCAATAATCTGCTGCCTTTCACACCTTCAACTCAAGCCGGGTTTAGCAAAACACGAACAAATGATGGTGAAATGTTCCTATTAACTCCTTAACCCTAAGTTCTACAGCATGAGTAGTAAATACATGGATCCAGGCTGAAAATTACACAATTAAGATATGTAAGCAAATATAACTCACAATGGAATCATGGACATGAGATGGCACCTGGGAAGGTGGCTGAGGCACCTGGGTCCTTTCCTGAGCCTCATGGGCGTCCCTGGGTATGAGGAATTTCAGGCTAACCAGGCATCTGAACCCAAGTTTTAACCTTCACCCTGCAAATGCCAGCTTGTTCCTTTTAATTTGTGCTATATTAAAGCACCCTGTCCCCCACATCCACCAACCATTTAACATTTCCAGTTTGTCAGTCAGATCTGGATTTGATGTTTTGAAAAATGATGACGTTTTCTGGGAAGTGCAACAATTCCTGTTCCTGTGAAGTGCAAGTATAGCTTAAATCCCAACATCACTTGCCATTCCAAGACTGGAAAGAGACAACGTTTTTGTTTTGCTTTCCATCCAGCTTAGGGAAAAAAAAACACAATAAGAATTTAACTGCAAAATTGTTCCTTTTAGGTTTGAAGCCTACACAGAACATCCCTCTATCCTGCAGAGCAATCGAGACCCAACTTGGAATACAAATACTATCTGCCTCTGAAATATCTGCTTAATATCAAGTCAAGCAATGTTTAAAAACCTACAGATTTATATATTTAGCATTCATCTTGAAATCCAAGCCTTCTTTAAGAAAAAGATATTCTTATCTAGACTTTATATACAAGTCAACTGGGAAAAACTCAGCTGTGGATCCCTCTCTTTTAAACAAGCAGAACTATCAACTGGAGGTTCATCTCAGAGATGTCTGAACACAAAATAACATGAATATTACAACATAACATGGAGATGGATACAAACAATCATCTCCTTACTTAAAAATATGCATACAGAGAAAGACTAAAAATCTATAGCCTTGAGTGTGGAATAAACTCCAAGTAGGTTCATTGCCATCTTTCAAATTCCAAGAATTATATTGCTGGAAAATTATATGTAATAAAATGTATAACCCAACTCATTAATATTGTTGATCATAAATTCTCACAGACCTCACTCAGCCATCACAGTAAGTGCTGCAAATGTAGAGTGAACAAACAGTCTTTTTATACATTCATGTCTGACAGCTCGGGTTAAAATATTTTTAAGTGTAAATCTTAACTAAGGAACTATAGTTTCTACAATAATGTGCAAAAAGTGTATTCCCACAAGAATACTCTCATATTGTCTTATCACAGACTGTAAATGTCTGTGATATATTTGTTTGCAGGAGGAAGACACAAAATGCAGACAGGAAATCCCACATCCAAGGGGAAAAATTGCACGTTTAACAGAGTAATTCTGCATCCTCAAATTACAACTGAATCCAGTGCTATGATATATTCTTCAAGAACCTACTATTTTTTTAAGGAACCATACATTAAATCCACAAGTAGAAAATTAGAAGACCTGACACTACCCAAATCTTACAGCATGGAAGATTGTGAACATTTGCTGTTGACATTGTATCAAGCACATAGTCACGAAAGCTGAAATGAAGCATGTCCTGGGCTGCTCAGATTAGCTATTTATTTTTATTTTCCCTGTTTTAGTTTGCATTTGAAGCCCTGTTTGAAATGGAGCTTGAGGAAGGACATGTCTTTGTAGAACCTTCAATAAAGAAATATCCACATCAGAGACAAAACTGTAATTGAACTCCTTTCAAGTAATCTATACAAAGAGGCAGAGGTCTAAAGGAAAACACAGATCAAATGTCTTAGAAGTGGAAAATAACTAGAGTAAAAAACAAAATCAAAAGAGACTACGAAGTTAGGTGAACACAGAAGTGTAATACAAATCTGCTATGAATATATGGTTTATGAATAAAATAATGACCTAAAGTAAAGCTTGAATACTTTTTATTTTCCTCTCTTTTTCAATAAGGTTACACAGTGTTTTGCTAGGTCATCCACACTTCCCTAATCTCATGCTCTGGATGGTACATGGATTTAAAGACTAACTGCCACATAGAGCAAAAAAATTCTCAGGTTTTCTCTATTTTGAAGTACAGCACAAAAAAAGAGGGTGCTCATATAAACCCACATTTATTGATCAGGGTTAGAGAGACAGTACCTTTAAATTTGTGTGGAAAGCAAGAAAAATTTAGATATGCAATTGAGTACAATATGATGAGATAAAAACCACCGAATTCCAACTCTCACTCAGGAAAAAGATCAACCTCTTTCCACATGCCATCACGGCAAGCAGAAGTACCACCAAGTCCCTGCTTTAGAGGTGACCATACAAACCTTCACATTGTATCTGATGAAAGCCTGTAGATCAATCTGCAAACTGAGTTTGAGCCTTGCAACTGAACCAGGCATGAAAAACTCTATGGGGGCACCTCCTGGTGGGAAGTGAACTCCTTTCAAGATGTAGGTTGGCTTAGCATGAAAATCTAATTTTGAGAGGGGTGGAGATCAGTGGCAATAACTCAGTGTCTGTCCATTCTAAACCTCCCCTGGTGCAACTGAAGTGAGCCTAATTTTAGGCTGAAAGTCCAGTTCTCCAAAAGGTTTAGACTTGAGATCTCAGATGGTTGGCCAGCAGTGAACAATGGATGGGAATTTCCCCAAGGAAGCTGTGTGAGACTTGTGTTCTCCAGAGAGCAAACACTGCAGCCCAGCCAGCTATTACTCCCACTAATGACATTTTTAGAGGGTGAAGACCTCATTGAATCCATTGATGTTGACCCACAGGGCCACATTTTCTCTGTGCTGCTCTGTGAATTAGGCAGGCAACTGCTATTAATAAAAGCAGGGGATCTCTATATCCAGTTTCTATCTCACAGGGTTGCTAACATGCACCATAATTTGAGAGAATTATGTCTAAAAGGCTATATTGTGATAGAGAAATCACTCATGAGGAAACAATGTTTAAGAGGTGGAAAAATCTTGGTTCTAATGTTAAATGAATTTCTCTAATACAGACTTTCAAGCAAGTATTACAGGCTGAAAATTTCATACTTCGAAAAATATCTAATTTAAAATAACAGGTCATATCTCAGGTACTCTAGAATACTGAAATGATGAGGCCCATTCCTGTGAAGTGCCTGTCTCAGTTCTTTTTGCCTGGAATGTGCTGCCCTGCTTAATGAAAACAAAACCTGAGATACCTACATTTACTTTTATTTAGTGATTATAATGATTAAGAGGGGAATATCTATGCTGCTTTTTGCAAGAAGAGGTGGGTACCCATAAAAACACAAGTGACCTACCACCAATGCCATTATTTTCACTGACATCTGTGAGCATATTTTCTTAGGTTGCATCAAGACAGACGAGAGCCCTTTGTGCCCTTCTGACAGTGATGGCAATCATTAAAGATTTACCAGGGTCATTAAAGTGAGAAATAGCAGTAATGCAGAGCTGAATATCACCATCCCATGTGGATTCAACTGAAGTGCAAAGGCAACCAGCACAGAATTAGCAGAGATCCTGCCCTGCCACCTTAACCTCATTTCAAAGGAGAAAAGCAAAAAGGAAACCACCAACTTGCCTAAAGCACATTAGAGAAACACCTTTTGCTTATATGGAGGTGTTGCCAGCAAAGAACACAACGCTCCCCCTTGCACTGAAGCATTGCATGTGCTTTCACACAGGAGCTGGAGGGGGGAACCGGTGCCATCCCAGGGGATGTTTGTGCCAGACCCTCCAGGGACACTGCAGCAAACACAGCAGGCAGGGGCTCCTGGGCCACCCCCCCAGCAGGGCTGGCCATGGAAAGGAGACCCAGAGCTGGAGCTGCTGGGGAAGCCCCTGGGACAGCCCACCCAGGAGGCTGCCACTCCACAGTCCAGCCAAACCTGGTGACTCTTCCCACAGCACCTGCCTTCCCCCTGAATGCTCTTCTCTTCAGATTTCTGCAGCTTATTGTTGGCTGTTCAAATCCAACGTTAAAGCAACACCTCGCTGTGTCTTTGAAATGCAATCCTTGTGAAGACAGTGCAGCTATTTTTAGCAAAGACCAAAAGGCACCAAGATCCAAAGAAACAAACAGCTGAAGGTTTAATAAGGTTGAATATGTTTAACCACAAGCCTGATGATTCATAAGACATACGCTTTGCCAGAGTAGATATATGTAAATTATTCTAAGGTGGAAAAAAAAAAAAAGGAAACTTTTAAAAATCATTATCACATATGTGTTCAATTATTGTAATACCTCATGAACTGACATCACAAAAATCGTTGGAAAAAAGGTACAGGGGGCTTCTAACCTTGCTTTGATTATCCTGTTCATTATGTCAAATGAAACAGGAAAGAGATCTCCTACAGAAATCAGTCACTACTCTTGTTTTAATCCACCCCCTTTGATTTCCTGAGTAGCTCAGATTAAAGATAGACCTTCTCCTGTGTCTGATGTGGTGCCAGGCTGCAGAGCTGGGAGAAGGAGCAGGCAGCACAAAGCCCTTTGTCTGCCAGGGCTGTGCTAACCCGTGCCCCGGGTACAGTGCCAGGCTGCTCAGCAGTGCTGGGAAAAATGCTTCTTGTCAGCCACCTGAAAAAATTAAAGAACTGACAGCACCGGGCATGGGAAGGTCAGAGTGGGGGTCCAGAATGATCACAGGTTAAAAATAAACAGTGTGCAGATCTCTCTGGGCATGCAAACACACACACACACACACACACACACACACACACACACACACGGATTTGTGAAAAGGCGAATCATACACAACAGTTGTGAACGCTCCGCTTGAGCCGAGCACACGTGAGTGCTCTCCTGCATTATGGATGTTGGCTTGTTTGAAGCTGTGGGACTCAGAAGCTCAAGTCCCTTTCAAGATAACTTTTGCCAGTCATGCATATCCCCGTGGAAAAAAGAAAAAAAAAAAATCAAAACCAGTTCATGTTCCTATCAACTCACACCTGATATGTTGGTCCTTCAGAGTGAGACACAACAATCACATGATGCACAAGGGTGAACATGTTTTAGACATATGTTTTACGTGGTGCAATCAATCATGATGCAACTAATAATGCTAATAGTTGGCACAGAGAAACAACGAACCCCGAAGCTTGTGCAGTGGTGAGATAATGTGTTTCCCAGGTCATTGGAGGCACTAATTTCACCTTCTGCCTCACGATACTTCCAAGGAGCGTGTTATCTCAGGGTAACACATGTCTGCTGGTACCTGACTGTTTAATTATTGTACACAAAATTCCAAATCAGAATAACTGTCATCTCAACGTACCGCTGTGCACTGCAGGGTCCTCCTGGTGTAAGTGAGCAAGTGATGTAGGAAACAGAATGACCTTGGTAGAGATTTCTCCCCCAAACTGATGGCATCTCACAACTTTAAAGCACAACCTGATAAAGAAAACAATATAAACACTGCAGTTACATTTTAAGTTTGAAAATTCACAATGGTTCTCAATTAGTTTTTCATATGGAATTTGCCTCTGCAAAAGGTGGGGTTTTTTTGGAAATACACAAATCAGGATCTCTCAAAATGTCACAGTGGTGAAAGTTTTAGTCATTCTCAGTGACAGCCACTTTACATAAACAAACACCTGTGCACATACTGTTGGGAGCAAGGCTTGAACATATAAGGTGAAGAGAGAATCTCCAATCAAATGAGAGTTACATGAGGTGAAGCAACAGCAACATGAGTGAGAAGGACCCATGTGTGAACAGGAGGAAGTGGAGTGACAGGTACGAAAGGTGTGGGAGACTCAGTCCCAAGTCTCCAGCAGAACCAGCACACACAAACAGGAGTTTGCACCTGAATCTGCTCTCTGTGGTTTGAACATCTGAAATGACAAGCATCTGCAGCAGAGGTCTTGCTGCATCCCTACTGGTTTTACTTTGCTTTCAGGAGCAACATGATCTCAGAGTTGAGATGCATTTCCTCATACAACTCAGCCTCATAACCAAAACCATTCCTACAAGCAACAGGATCTCTGATCAGTTGCCGTTTTCTGTCACTCCAAAAAGAAGACTGATCACTTAAACATCCACAGGCTTCCAAGCAACGCAGAAAAAAAAATCAGTCATATATAATTTTCACGGATATTTTTAAAGCACTCATATATAGTGAAGTATCCAGGCAGATTTATTTACTATAAATGTGAAACTTTGGGGCAAATGAGGAACTTCATGGAAACATAAGGCTTCATGCAGTCTCTGTGCTGTTCTGAATTGGGGTTGCACCACCAGTTCTATTCTGATTCCTAGAGCAATTGTTCCTGCCTTGTCACAGGATGAAAATCCATCAATCAAAGTGCTTAATATTTGGGATGGCAATCCATTAGCCATGCTGCTTGACACACAGCATACCAGACAGTATCTTACCATAGTTCTCTAAAGGAAGACATGGAATACCAAAAAAATAGAGCCCTAAAGGATCAATGAAGGTGATTTAGTGCAGTCCCCAACCCAACAGCAGGTTCATTAATACCTAACCCCTTCCTGAGTGATGTTTGTGCAAGCCATTCTCTTCCATAATCAAAACTGCCTTAGCATCAATGAGGACCCAAGGCATAGTGATAATTATAACTAGCTAAAGGGACTAAAAAGTTAAGAAGCAGTGTCAATTAGCCCCTAAAAAGCAAGACTCACAATCTTTTTTTACCTTTTCTAGAATCATGTTATCTTCTAGATGCTCAAGGCACACAAGCCGTTCTGACTGAGTATAAATATGTGCAACTTGAATTCTGATATTATCCCTGTTTGAACAGTGTCTTTCAAGACATGTAAAGCAATCAGGGCTTCTCTGAAAATTGCTTTTCTCTTTATTCCCTTTTTTGTGTTTGATAAGTATGTATGTAATTAAAAGTAATTTATGAGGATACCCCGTTCTACAAACTGAAATTAATTTGGGCTCTGCCTACATTTACAAGTCAAAAAGCACAAAGGGAAAGGTTTTCCTGTGCAAACTGATGTTTCTGAGGTCCTCACATCTATCCTAAAGGCATTTTGGGGCTTTTGCTTTGGCCTACAGTGAGTGTGATAGCCTCACTGAACATCCCCACTGTTCCCGTGGCTCAGAGATGGCTCAAAAAGAGCAATTTGTTGAGACAAATTCTTCTTCCCAGCCAACAGCTACAGGAATTTCCAGGGGGCTGTTAATTTTCCCTTTAAAGGAATGCAGTTTACATGCAATAAACCTGTGCAGTGAACGGGGAGACATGGGGATGACCAAGGGATGAACTGGGTCCACACTAAAAGTGTGTTGCTCCTTCATCCTCCAAGGCAGGTGTGCCTTCACCCTGTGTTTGCCACCAGCAGCCTCTCTGACACACTGGTGGTATCAAGTATCACCACAAATGGGATCAATTACTTAAAAATAAGTAATAGGCTGGTTTTAGGAGCACTCTCTCACACACACAAAAAAACCCAACCCAACCAAAAAAAAAAAAAAAAAACAAACCAAAAAAACCCAAAAACACCAAACCCACATACTTTTATCTCTTGGATGGCTATTTTTCAGCTCTAAAAGGTGTTGCCACAACTCTTCCCCACCTGTGATTTTTCAGTGTCGCTTTCCTTTATGCACCTTCTCAGCTGCAAGAAAGGAGAAGAGTTATGAGCTCTTTCACAAAAGATTTAGCTTTATTTTACTTAGGATGAGAAATTAAGGATGCCCTGACTGACAGCATGTGGTTTCTATTTCTGTTTATAAGCAGCCTTACAATGGTAGGTCAGAAGGATTAGAGGAAGGTCAGTGTTACTGTTTCTAGAGGAAACCAGCAATTGTAGATTCACTTCAATGTTCTTGCTTTCTAAAGAAAGTGGAAATCTTTATATGACAGGGTCTTTTGAACACCTGCTCTTTGTCTCTTTAGTAATTGAAGTAAAGAGTTGTGGGGTTATTTACCTGTCTTTTTTCTCTTTCATCCATTACAAAATAAACATTGTATATAGAGGAAGAAAGTTAATTTTTTGTCTGATATAGGTCCTATTATTTTTTTTCTTGTAACTAAGAAGCAATGAAACAATAATATCAGTACATTGCACATACTATTTAAGGCAAAAACACACGGAGGAGCTATAATATCACTGAGGAACACCACAAATACCATAAAAGAAAAGTTCTCTGGAGTTCAGTTTTCCATTTTCCACTCTCTCACAACAGTCTGATCTTGCTGTTCACTAAAACACGGGGGGAAAACCCCACTCAATTCATGTCATTTACATCAGTTCATCAATTTATTGACAGCTTGCAAACAATTGCCAATCCTTGACCTACCTGTTCAGGTCAATACCAGTCACAGAGCGGGTGAACCACCGTGTTGGGCACTTGAGAAATGCCAGTTTGTGCTCTCAAACATCCAGACTTCCCCCTGCTTTGTCACTCCTTTACAAGCTGAGTCCTTTTTCAAAAGTTTCCCTGCAATTCCCTGGTTACTGTTTAATTCAGCTGATGGTTGCCTCCTTCTTTAGCATGATGGGTGTCCCAGCACACACAGCTTCCACCTTCCCTGTCTTACCAGCTGCTACCCAGGTTACTTTGGAAAACGTGGGCTGTGTGTGCACTCTCCTTGTCTATCCATCACCTGAAAGCATGTACAAATGGAGAAACTGCATCCTCTACACAGCAGTGCAACACCTGCAGAGCAAACGGGGCACATTTGAATTTTCTGAACTGCACAGTGTAAGCCTCACTCTATTGGGACCTATTTCTCCTTCCAGAATGAAAAAAAAAAAAAAAAAAAAAAAAAAAAAAAAAAGGGAAAAAGAAAAAAAAAAAAGAAAAAAAAAAAGAAAAATTATTGCAATGCTTTTAATGGTTGAAAAATTATGTTCCCTTGAGTGAGAAGATAAGCTGAGAGGATTTTTAATTAAAACTCACTCTTTCTCGCCTTTATCCCCAAAGCCTGTTTCATGTTAAAAGCCAATCTTTCTATCATTCTCTGACATTCCAGATATGTCTTGCAGACTACCTGTTGCTCCCTATCCTAAGGAAACTGGGTTACACATACATGTTGTAAAATGGGACCTGTACATGACCAGACACATCCTGAATTCAGCTATAGAAATGCATTTGTGCTTACCACAGATACACCCTTTTGCTTCCAGCACACTCCAAAGTATCAGATACATGTCCTCTAGTTCCTAGCCCTGGGATTTCACCCTTGAAGTACAGATTTCCAGAAAGGAGTGAATACTTCCAGTCAAATTAAAGTGAAAATTTGAGTGGAGACGTGATAGCAATGTAACACACCTAAAGAATCAGGTCTTGTCCAGGGACTTCACTGAAGTTACTAAAGGCATGAAATTTACCCCAAAACGCTGGGAACACCACTGACCAAAACTGCTAACAACTAACTGGCAGGTTAAAAGCGGTGCTGATGGACTGAACACTGTCCCAACCACCAGACTGTGCTTCCCAGGGCAGACTGCAGAGCATGAGTGTGCATCCCAAGGATGCATTTTGCTGTGCTCACACCTGCATCAACACCAACAAACCAAAACACAGGGAGCAAAAGTCTTGAGGGAATCTAGAAACTCACTGTTGCTTCCAATGGCAACGTGTGGTGTGTAAATCAACTATTTGTATGGATTTTTTATATGTGACAGTAACTGAAGAAGCAAAACAGAAAGTATAAAACAAATCAGCTAAAGCCTAAACAGAAGATCTGTGCAATTAAGCATCACACTTCAATATGGTGAACTTTTTGTTTGCCTGTTCCTCAGTCTGTGTTTATATCGTGGGGGTTTTGGAGGCAAGGAAGGTACTAAGGCACTGGGCAGATAATTTTCACTGGTTTTCTCCCTTTTCCAGTTTTGTCATATGTTTTGTTCAGATGATGTTTTGTTTACATTGGTTGGTTCTTTAATTATTATTTTTACCACAATCTTGTTTATGCTGCAATTTTCATGATTTTGCCCTGAACTCATTTGATTACTCATCATATTTTTATGATTTTCATTTGCAGAACTATTATCTTTTGATCTTCTGCTGTTCTCCCGTATGTTTAAAGATTTAAAAACTAATTAAGACAATTAAGTAAAAAAGACTAATTGCGTTCATAAATGAGATATGTCTCTTCTGATTAGCAGGTGGCTCTTTTCTGGTTTGGATACATAAAAGCAGATGGAAATGTGGCAGACTTAGTTATATATAATGTGTCCACTTCCTTCCAGACTGTTCCACTTCCCAGTTAACATTGTTAATGACAATGCAACCTATGAAAGCTTCAGATTCCTCTTTTTTTATTTAAAGGATTTTTCTTTTGCCGTTTCTCATTTCACAACAGACATCTCATTTGAAATCCTGGCCATTCTCAACAGTTTCCAAACTGTTTTTTTCTAAACATTTTGTCACTTCTACTTGCAGGCTTCAAAGTGCCTAGAAGGACACGAGGACAAAACATACGCAAAAGTAAAAAAACTGGTTCTGATTTTAATGTGCAATCAATGGTATAAATAATTTCTAGTGATGATTTTGAAAGAAAATATGTTTTAAAAGGCACACTGTGCTCTTAGCTTTTTTTTTTTTT
>VXBX01005349.1:311401-324551 GCA_013400415.1 Scytalopus superciliaris
AAAAGCAGACATATAACACTCTTGTTCCTAAATCCAAAAGACTTTTTGTATTACCAGAACAGCTACTCTGAAAAAGCTGTTTCACTGTACTGTATCTTCCTTTAATTTAGGCTTCTTTTCACTATGACTTCTTTTGACTTGTGCTGTTCTATTTCACTACTTAATCATTTCTTAACATTTTTTGTGTTGCCATTTTTGACACAGTATTTGCACCTCATTCCTTCTCTAAATCTTGAATTCACTTCAGCAATTTTCTTGTTGACACATCAATTAAAACCTCGCCCAGCTCAGTCAATATCTGTGCACCTGATACACACCTGGTTTGCAGTAATAGTTACCCAAAAGTAGATTGTTTTTTAATTTACATATCAGAGAAGAAAGAAAATAGTCAAATACATTCACATATTCAAAGTGCTGTGAAAACTACATCACATTTTTCTGTTTCTAGTTTTATACTCATATTTTCCTTTATAATTTACTCTATGTGGCTTATTTTTCAGTTCTTATCACTGTCTTGTTTCTTAGTATTAAGTAAAGGCTGCTAAACTCATGGCTCAGTAGGAATTTACTTATAGGTCTCGTGTACTTTCACATGTTTTATCCAGTGCTTCAAAATTACTTTTTATAATTCATAATTGATTCTTAGTCTAGTGTATTAAAGATAACATCAAAACGTGATTTCTTTGTTGCCCTGACAGTCTAAGACAATTTTATGGCTGCACAAATAAAATCAACAACAACAACAAAAATAACATGACAGAATGGGAAATACCAGTTAAGAGATGCCTGAGGAATGCTGGTAACTTATAAATTTTATATCTAAAATACATACACTGCTTTGAGGTTCTTGAAAACAATTTCACAGTGCGGGCGTCTTTGGAGTCAATTTGTTTCTCAGAGGTTACTTCTCATAAGAGAATTTCAGCATTAATCCAATGCTGACCACCCTAAGTTATAGTGTTTATCGTGTCAAACCGTTTTCTGTGCACTTAGATGAGAATAACTCTGCAGAAGATGATTTGGGATTTATGCAAGTAAACTTTAATTATATGGACCAAAATTACTTATTTGAGACCAACTTTCTAATCATGCAGCACTTTTAAGTAGAGGTGATTCAGTGTAAGTGAGAGGAGAAAAAAAATAAAGAAAAAAAAAATAAAAATCAGACCTTAGAGGTTAAATTATGTTGGAGCAAAAAAACCCCAAAATTCTTCTATACCAGATTCTGGTGATTTGACTTCAATAAAGATGACCACACACTTCTTACATAAAAATATAAGAAATCACTGTAATATTTGACATATCTAGTGCCTGGCAGCTTTGTTTGTGTTCTATCATATAACCAAAAAGTGGTTAGAGGATAAACACAGAACAGGACAAAACATCTGTCATTTAAAGTAATGTGTAGTTGAAAATAAACAGAAGACCAAAACAGCTGATATACATGAGAGGTGCACATTTCACATACATCCAACAGCAAAAAGGGTTACCCTCCCCAGCTCTGACTCCCCTTTATCTCAGTTCTTCTCTGTTCAGACATGCACACCAAACTATAGGACTGAAATGCAAGGATGTGCAGCTTCTCAGACAGCAGCAATGAGAAAGTATGCTGAGTCCCAACCACAAGTTAAAAGGACTACAATGGCATTCAAACTAGAAAAACAGGATACCAGAGAATTTTCCAAATTCAAAGCTTTTAGTATATCCATTCTATTATTGTGAGTAATAGTATGCTAGAATTCTAAAGCAACCTCAGACTCTCTTATCTTTAACTCTAATATAAGATACCTGTCTTCAGCAAAAAGTTTAGATGCATTGAGGATTTCATGACTGCAGCTACATACAGATACCCATTTGTTGTTCAAAAAACAAAGCCTGAAAGGTATCTTGCCCAATAATTTTGAGTAATTGCTATTAGTACAGATGCTATTGAGTACCAGCATCCTGCATCAGCTGTTTAAAGCACTGTTATAAGGAACTGTATGACTCAGGGAATTAGTAATGGGATACAGAGCCTTTCACCTCCAGGTCAATAGTTATAATCCGAAACAGACGGAGAGAGCCCAGGAGTCAATGCCATGTAATACCCGTCTACTGACTTCAGTCAAATTAGTCTGTGGCCTCCAGACAATTTCTATAGAAGAAATACTGTAACCACAATAGGAGGGAGAAAAATCACTGGCACTGGTATCTGGCACCAGTGAAAGAACAGGAAAGCCAAGAAATTGTCTGGGGAAATATGTGGTCCTTTTAAAATAAGTAAGTGGAAGCATTTCAGTAAAGAGGCCAAGGGAAAATGGTTTGTAGCAACTTTTCATCTTCCTATAGCACTGGCAACTGTCATGGACTTAAAACTGCTTGAAATTTTAAGTGTTCACTGCTCAGAGAATATAAGACAACAGAAATTGTGTGCCTCGTAAATACTGAGCAAAATCCACAACCTGTACACATCAATGAACACTCTGCACGTCACCTCCTCAGCTGCTCTGACACAGCTCATCAAACCTGCCAAGAGTTGTGCCTCACCATCACTGCAAGAGGCATTCAGATTTATTTACAGACCTCTTAACAGCCAGTTTGCTGGAAACTCCCAGCACAGGAGGGTTTCCAGGGAGTTACTGTGTGTTCTGATCTGCATGTGTCTTTGTGCAGCCTCAACCTGCTGCTCCATCACAGCCGCCTCTGCTCTCAAGGTACCAAACTGCACCACACAGTCCTTGCAGAGTTTAAGCTGCAAAGTACTGAAGCAGCAATAGACTTCCCATTATGGAGAGGCTAACATAATTTTGATATAAAAATATCAAAAATAAGAATGAAAAAGAAAGGATAATTCAGTCCTTGCGTATTAATTTGAAACATGTCTAACTTCAACACCTCCAAGTCTATCAATGGATCAGAGAAAAGGGCTTCAGAGTTACCTTTAGCTGGGATGCCTAATACTGATGTGCAGCAACCTGGAGATGTGCTCCCCAGGTGTCCCCCTCTGGAGAGATCTTCTCCCATCTGCAAGGGATACAAGTAGGGTCATGAGGCTTGGATGGCAATGAATTCCATAGGCAGGCTGTGTAATGTCAATTTTTGGCTGTTTTCTGCAAAGAGGACCTGGATTAGTTTATTCTAGTGTTTATTGTGAAACTCCAAGAATAAGTAATCCCATTTATAGGAAGTCCTGTCAATCCTTAACTGCGATGACACTGACAAATCTACAAAACTGAAAAATACTTAAGAATCTCAGGTCCTCATGTGTAATGTATTAATCACCAGAACAAATAGGTCAGACTCTCAGAAACTTCCCCAAAATCACATGGAGAACTTCCATTAATACAGTTAAAGAGTGGGATTTAGTTTGGATTTGATGCCTACTTGACAGCCTCATGCTCATCAGAAGAATACCACCCTGAATTGGCCAATATAGACATTCTCCCATGACTTCTTTAGATGTTCTGTATCTTTTAAATTTATGAAGGTTCAGATATGCTAAACAGGAATAAGGGACTATTAAGATAACTTATTTTCCTTTAAAAAACCCACACTATTTATTTAGATTATCAAATGACAGGGCTCAGCCTTTACTATAGAAATAAGGCCTGTTGGTCCTCTCTAACCTCCACAGCATTTTTATTTTTGAGTGCCCCCTTTAAACCAAGTTGTTGCAAGTAGTAACCATTGTTAATACTTGAAGTCTAGTATGGGGTTTTTTCCACTCTTCAGTTGTGATTCATTTCTTGTGAATCGTGCATATGACTAAAACATATGGAAATATTTTTGTTAAGTGGAAATTAAGCTTTGAATATCTTTTCTTCACCCACCCTTTGAATGTAAAAATACTCTTTAGGTGATAAAAAGTATATTTCTTAATTTTCAATATTTTCTCCAAGTTTATGCTAATACCCACAAAGACTGACAGGTTCTGTACCCAGAAATAGTTTTCACTGGAACAGTACAAGAAATTATTTTTTTTTTGGTTGACTAGTGCAGGTTTTGTGGTTTTTTAAATTACCTTTAAAATTAAATTCAATTAGAGACAGGAAAATAATTCCAAAATGAAAAAAATAAAAAATAAAAAAAAATCCTGGGTGGGCTTTTTCTCCCTCTCCCCACATTTCATTCTGGAGTAGGAAAAAACAAAAAGATGTAGGGGGGAAAATAAATAAATTCCTTGAAACTGGCACGATCTCAGCTAGTTTCAGTCAGCTGAAGAGGCATTTGTCTTTCTCAGCTCTCTCCTGCTTTTGTTTGGTGCAGGCAGATTTACAACATCAGCGCCAGGATTTTAGCACCTGTTTTCCCACCAGTTCTTAATGAGAATGGAGCATCCAAATCCTCTTTGGGCAACTTCCAAAACAGCAGCCCTAACTTCTTTATCATGCCTTTTTGGGTAACACAAAGGTGGCCATCCCAGTTCTCAGAGCCACGTGGACCTTCCCAGGGTGATGCAGCCCAGAGGAGAAGGGCAGAGTGAGAGGCACAAGCCAGAGAGGGGTTCCCCCTGAGCCCCTCTCAGCTCTCTGTCCCATCCCAAGGATCCCCCACCACCAGCGGGATCTACAACATTCCCATGTTAACAGCAAGCTCTTGGCAGCCACACACCTCCATTCAAAACCTCCTCCCAGCCCTGAATCACATTCCCACACCCGGGAAATGCTTCCTGCTCCCCTGAGCATGAACTCAGGTCATCCCTCTGCCCTCACACCCTCTCCTGCTGGGTTTCCAAATCGGACTAGGATGGCAGGATCTGGCAGGATAGCTGTTTCCTCAGCCTGCTACCCTATTGCCTGGCCAGTGACAGAGTGAGGAGAGGAAAGGGGCCAGAAAAGAGAGGCAGAGAACAGGAATTGAAAAGGAAAGCAGACAGGTAGCTGGCTCTCTCCCACAACCGACACATCCTTGCTGAGCTGAGGGACATCGCTCTCAGAGACCAGCATGAATATATCTGTCACGTGCATTTGCCTGAAACAAATTAGTGTCTGTTTCTTGGTTTGTTTTTTTTTTAAAGAAGTCCCTTTTGATAGTCATAATCTCCATGAGGATAATTCATTGCATTTTGTCTGCCATGAGATTGCAGAGCAGAGCTGGCTGAACTCGCTGCAAAGGGCGCTGGATTAAATGCAGGTAACAGCTATGAATCGTGAGTTATAATTTACTGACTGCAGCAGGGGGGAGACACAGGGCATAGTGTGGTTTGCATAGCATGAATTAGAGTTCTCTGGTGAAATGAGGGTGCTTTGAGCTGATTAAATTATAAGAAATGTGCACCTGGGCCACATAAAGATCTGATGTTCTCTCCCTATAGTTTGACTGATAATGTAAGTGATGTACATCATAATTTCTGCATCATCTGAAAGTTTAATACATGTAATTGTGAGCTGCTTTTCTTCTTTGAAATTGCCAACACAGCAAAATTGCAGGCTTGGTGTCACTGATGAGTCATTGTTGGCCTGCTGTATCTGTATTACAAGGGCCATACATAAAGACAACCATGACACCCCAGTTTACCATCATTATCTGCTTCCTTTTGAGTTGTTTCCACAGCTGAACAGCTCAGACCAAGCCTGGGTCAAGTTACAGGGGGAGGAGGATTTGAATTGGTAGCTTTTAATGGAGATGAGTTAGGTATGATCTCAGCCATCTAAAATAGACAGTTATTTCCATGACAGCTGAGGGAAAAAGCACTTACAAACTATGAGGTGAATGTGTAACAGTGAAAGAACAAAAATTAACAAATAAATGCAGAAAACTGAATGTGTTAAGTAGCAGGGCATCTTTTTCTTCCAATTATTGAAGTGTAGAACACAATACAGAAGAGAACTTAGCCTATTTTGCTAAAATGGCATCTAGATAGAGATGCTGTAATATCCACCAAAAAAATCCAGCAGCTCAATCATTGAAGCACTGCACTGTCAATGATTTCTTCTTTAATCTTGATTTTATAGAAACTCCAGAAGTCTGGGATGTATATGTAGGCACATTATTCTTTTCAGATGCTTTAAATCTGAAAAATATGTGTTGAATTAAAAAAGCCAAATGTTCTAAATTGGAGGTTAATGGCATTTCTTAAACAGTGGAAAGACAATACGTTACAAAAAAAAAAAAAAGGCATTATTTTGTAGAATTAAAATGGGGAAAGCTAAAGAGAAACACCCATATTTACTAGATCAAATAGATTAATATTCATATTTTTGAACATAATAAAAATGTTTTAGGGAAAAAAGCCTATGAAAATATAATCTGCAGTGCATGGGATATATTTGCATAAGAAGGCACTCCTGAGCAAGCACTTGTTTGGTTAAATGCTCACTTCTGGTATTGCAAATCCAATTTTTCTATCTCAGGTTTTTGAAAAATCCTTTACTAATGTTCAGTCTTTCTTATGGAGATCACAGCACGGTTGTGTGTTTTTCATAGAAATAAAAACTCAGCTGCACATAGTGTTGTTAGTCTCTAATTGCAACTTAGTCAAATGATGTCTAGCCCTTATTACCTTGTAAAATCAGCTTGGAGAAGTTATTGAACAGAGTTGTGGAGAACAGCTCAGCCAAAAGTGAACTCAAAATAGCACTGTCTTAACTGGTCACCAAGTTGATGGTGCTCTGGGACAGATCACAGCCTTCACCAGCTAGGGATCAATATTGATGGGCACTGTAACCTTGGGGAGAAGGAACTCTTTGAATCAAGCTCACACTGCCTCTTCTAATCTTGAGAAAGCACATTCCTCTAAATCAAAGACTTGTGGTAACTCTCACACAGCACCAGTGTGACATACAGCAAGAACTGGATTAGGCAGATTGGTATATAACCCCTAGACATGACTGGTGTAGGGGTTGTGACAAGTTGTTGGGCATTGAAATATTATCTTCTGCCTGTGGATAGATTTGGCATCTCTGTTGCAAAGAGAAGACAGCATAATGCACAATAGCAGACATATTTGGATATTGATTTTTATCACACTGAGCAACCAGTGTTATTGGCTTCACAAAAAAGAGAAAACATGCATTGATTTTGATTTCAATTTTGCCAATGTAAAATCTTTCTTTAAAAACAGAAATTTTCTTCTAAAACTGTCAAGGTGATTAATTTATTTTAACATAGAAAGGGAATCCAAGGTATTTCAGCTGGTACAAGGGGCTCCCATAATTTTGTCTCTGAGTAAAACTGAAAGCCATTATTTCCTCCATGAGACTAAGTGAAAATAAGGAAATATGAGAACCTGTACAAGTTAAGATTCAAGGTACAACCAGTAGCAGCTCTTTTAGTATATGCTGCAAACATTCAGCATTTGTTTGGTCAGTGATACAAATCAGGTACAAAGGAAGAAGTTCAATTTAGAGCAAGCAGATGGAAACTCTGGCCCATGGAAATCCCTGGACAGGTCCTCTGACTAGTGCAGAAAGATAAGAATTATATATTGCAATAGTTTTCTTCAGACCACAGAACCAGCAGAGACAACATGCTGGTTTGGAGTCTGCCTGCCTTTTTTTCCTCCTGAACTGGATAGCTAAATACATTAAATTAAGGTCTATGAGTAAGAGCTAGTTAAATTGGCTGGTAATAAAGGTAAGACAAACTGGAGAAGCAACAGAGTAAAGAACTCTATCAAAGCCTGATTTCTCACGAGCTTGAAGTCTGTAATATTTTTGCAAATACATGAGGTTTGCAAATATTTGAGGGGTCATGGTGTCAGTGACTTGATTTCACAGGGCTTGCCAGGACTCGGCCCTTCTGCACCAGAAAACCTCCACAAGAGTGAACATGACTACACTGTCATTTGGAGAAGAAACATTTTCAGTCTTCCCTCACAGTGACACCAGTCTGTACAAAAGCATTAGACTCCAGCTAGTGTTTCAACAATCACAATTTGTTTGGGCTTTTTTTCAGATTATGAGAAATCACTGGAAATATAAATAAGCCAAGGAGTATATGTACATATAAAGTGCCAGAAGGAGGCTGTTGAAAGTAGGCTGGTCCTGAGAAGACATCATGCACTGGACACAAAGAACACTGAGCCATAAATGAACAAAGTAGAGGGATACAACTGCTTATTTATTAAGCAATGCTCTGCCTCCCTTACTTGCAGTGCACAGTATCCCAATATAGTCTCACTGGGACCATTACCAGAGTAAATTACTGCTCAACATGAATAAATGTGGAAAAATCTGGGTCTAAGCTTTTAAGAGTGGTTTGCTGGTTTTTTTAACATTTTAATGTGTTTTGAATTGTTTTTATTATTATGCACAGCTACATTATAGGGACAATTCTCTGTAGATGAGGCTGAGCCGAGCTCTCTGTTGAAAGGTCAAGGCTTGTAAGTGTTACTAATTAGGGACACAGGCACAGAGTGAGTTATGTTTCCTTAGATAAGGAAAGAGACCTGGCTGTTGTTTAACATCACATGAAATCGCTTCTACTTTTCCATGGTCAGAGTTTAAAAATATCATGTAACTGGTGCCCTGGTTCTTAAGCTGCTTTCTGCCCTACCCAATAGGTGCAGAATCAGAGAAAAGGCAGGTATATACCAGGCCATTTCAAACTTCAGAAGAAAGCTTATCTATCACAAAGGTTTTGTCAGTCTCCCAAGAAGAGAGGCTAATACGAGATTTCTCTGTCAGAATGCAGCTCAATGAATCAAATGTCAGTGTGGAGGAGGATGTGATGAGATCGCTCTGGGCACAGAGAAAGCAGGAGGTGATACACAAGAGCTGAAAAGTCTATTTTGTGAGGTCAGAGAGGTGACAGTTGAGACCACTGAATCAGAATGATCTTTTCAGGCTGTAATTCTCATCAGGGTGAGGGATGTTCTCTTTTAAAGAAAAAAAAAAAAATCACAACTATTATATGGTGCAGCTGATATGCAAGTGTCACTGGAAATGAGAACAAAAATTCACCACTGCTACCACTAACGTTTCCTTACAGTATCAGAAACCAATGTGAGTATCTGGAACTCAGCAACTTATGGCCTCTGATGGCCATACACAGCCTATTTAGATGGCCCAACAGGTTACATTTGGTGTAGGCTCACCCCTTCACCTTGTACCACTTTCTAGGAGATGGCTGATAACAAGGTGGAAAAGAAGCTTATTACAAAGGCAATATTAAAAAGAAACTTATCAGAGAATGACAATGGATTGTTTCCTTCCAAATCACAAGTTTGCATGCTGACATTCACCTCCAAGACAAATACCCAGACCTGAGTTCCCATTATTAAGGTGAGAGGGACTATGATAACTTACAGAAGGGAATGCAGAGGTTACACTCCTGACAGGTTTAGATTGCTTTGTCTAAATTAATAACAACTCTAAATAAAAACCATCAAGTCCAGCTGTACAGTCTCACACTTAACTTTTCCATTAGTGTCACTGACCTCCCAGGGGTCTCTTCTTGACCTCCATATGTCTATGGACAAGACATAAATGACCCTATATGCCTCAGCTGAGCTCAGTGAACATCTCTCTCCCTCCTCCTCTACCAAAAATCAAAATTCTTCCCTGTGATTACACCATGGTCATGCCAGGAATCAAGTCATATTTTGCAATGCTAAATTAAAGGCCTACCAACTAATCTGGAAAACCTTATTCATGCAAGCAGGCTCGGTGTGAACCACAGGCACTGCAGCTGATGAGCCCATTGCACCTGCATGTGTAAGTGGCACAAGTGCCTCTTCCAGACAGATCCCTCCCAGTCCCCACGTAGGTTTTCCTTTTTGCTGCTCAGCATGCAGTCAAGGTTATGAGAAACAGGGAGTGTGCATGATGGGGGCATACACAGAGTGTGTGAAATAATAAACCTCTCACCTCCTCTCGAGTCACAGGGAGGCATCGCTCCTGTCGGGAAGCTCTGGCTTCAGCGCCAAGCTCTGCCTCAGGGATTCTTGCTTAATCCAGGATGGGGTCACCAGCCTGCCTGGGGAACAGAGGTAATGCTGAAATACACATCAGCATCACCTCTGAGAACATCTTCTGTTCTTAATGTTGTATTTATTTTGTCATTGTGACCTCAAAGATCAAATAATCAACAAGAGATGTTGTCAAATGTTTCCCAGTTGTATCAAAATGCTACTTCTAGAGTTACACTTAGGTCTTTAAAGCTTGAAATAAGGAGTGTCAGAAGGGTAACTGGAAAAAACATGCTTTTCAAGTATATACATCTGCTGTCCATGAAAACTGAGTGTTAGAACTGAGTTAGAACCTGAAATTCAGGAGAAATTGAACTTGGCTGCTCCCAATCACAGTTCTGCTGAGGGACAGGAATTAGTCTTCAAAATGCTCTCTATTCATCTGGTCACCAGCTTGTCTGTGGCATTTTACTCTTAACTACATCATGTTGCTTGATGGGTTTATGATGTGGACAAACAAGCACTAAAGGGTAAAACATGCCTATCGAAACTAATTTCCACTGTGACCTATGCCAGGATTAAACTGGGGTCTCCAAAGGTGAAAGGAGAGTTTATCAATCAACTACCCTGTCAGCTACAGAGCACATATCAAACACAATTAATAGCTAAATCAACTTATACATGCAACAGAATTAAATACTATTTATTGATTTGCATTTCCATCAAAAGGGAGGAAAAAAGGCAATCAAGCTGTTTTATTGTGGAAATTTCAAAATGTTTGTCTCACATAGCTTGAGATTTTATTGACACCAAATTAAAATCTTGCAGCCTATAAATATTAGGCTTTCTCTTTTCTACAAAAGAAAAAGAATTTCAGTATAACAAAGTATGCATTTAGATTGGTATATGCAATAGACTCTGAAATTATCCTCTCTGGACACTTAATCCAGATTTCAGAGTGCCTATTCATTTTAAATGATGGCACTCGTAAGAGGCTTAAACTAAATTGAAATAAAAGACAACATCCATTTAAAATTAAAAGCATCCATGTTAACACATGCAGTGTTAAAATACCTGTCAGCACTGAAGGAGGCCTTTCAGGCAGAAAAAACTCCAGAGGAAAACCTTTCTTTGAATGGCTTAGCTAAGAGTTAAAATAGCTCTAAAACAAAAAACTGGAAATATACCAAAATTCAGCATTATTAAAAATCCGTTTAATTATAAAAACTTTAGAACAAAAAGCAAAACAAAAAATTATTTTAAACCACTCCAATGTTCTGTTCTCTACTATAAATATAACTGTTTGTCAATAGCATTATGCAAATAGGTCTACTCAATTTATTGAAAGTTCAGCAGTATCAGGAAAATGCCAGAAAGAGGCAAACTTTCAGAACCAAACTCACAAAACTTTTTATCACACATTATATTTGGAGACATCAACAAGCCCTGCAAAATTTTATGGAAAAATTTCCTCTTGCCCAAACGAGTTTTAGAAAAATAAATAAATTTAAGCACTATCAAAATATCCAAGGCAATAAAAAATCAGGATGGTTTTGCAGCAAGTAAGGAACACTATTCCTCAGCCATTTAAATAGATGTGGGAGAGTCAGTAAGACAAGTCAAACAGGTAAGAGAAGCAGTGATCCATCACACATAGTTATTAGAAAAACATGACTACATAGAAAGGAGAAATGAAAACTGATGGGCAAAAATGAGAAAGACGTAATTATTACAAGCAGGCCCAATTAGGTAAGATTATATAGAGTAGCTAGAGAAAATAATGGGTTGTTATTATTATTATATAAAAATATTCTCAGTATTAATATTTTTTCCAAAAGGCCCAAACCTAATTTGTATGAGATTGGTCGGGAGCATTGCCCCAAATGTGTTATGTCACGATGCATTGACATTGTTTTCATCCTGTTCCAGTGTTTTGTTGTGGAAACAGTTATTGTGGAAACATTTCTCCTGTGTGATTGGTCCATTGCTGGACTTGCTGGGAAAAGCAGCTCTTGATGTGACACCTGGGGATACCATTTAGTGGTAACGTGGTGGTGCCACATTAATGGTTCAACTCAATAATCTATTACAATTTTAATGATTCTATGATTATTCCACAGCTGCAGTGTCTGGAAAACCCAGGCTTGTGAAGAACAAATATTTTGTTCAAAACTGTCAAAAATCTACCAACAAATTGGAGTTCCTAATATTTTTCCCACTATTTGGGATTAATTCAATGAAAACTTCCATCCAATCAGGACAGCTCATTGTCTGGACCTTAGTGATTACATTTTTTTTTGCCTTTTATTTTTTTGGTAACATTTGCAATACTTTGGCTAGGCACAATTTTGCTTGATGTGTTTTAGATTCATCACTCCTGCACTAATTCTGCAGAAGCTGTACAAACACCCTGAAGTCCAGAAACACACTCAAGTCTCTGACTTCAATGCAAATTAAGCATGTTTTTGGATGGGTACTGTAGAAAATAGGTTATCATTGTGAATATTTCGAATTCAGAACTCACTTCCTATTTTTGTCTCATGGAATTAGCATAACATTTATTGCTCCAGTGATTATTCCCTTCATATTCTGCAGAATATTCATAGAAATTAAATGGAAAAAGAGGTACAGTCAGCTTCATTAAAAATTCAAATGAATGTTTCCTATTTTTGGCAGCGTTCCTCACACATCATTAAAAACCAAAACAGTTATTCCAAAAGAAATCTAAGTATAAATAAACAAACAAACAAACAAACAAAAAGGCCCTGTGACCTGCCATTGGATCTATCCTCTTGTGCTCACCACAATCCCTGCTCAAGGAGGAAGATCCCAGTGAAGGAGCCCCTAATCCTCAACAATTCATTTCCAATTTTAGGGAGCTGGGCTGGGGTAGGAAGGAAGGACCAGGTAGAGGGAAGGTGGATTCTGAATCTTCTTGTGCACTTGTTTCAAGATTGGGCACATTCTCCAGGCTTCAATTTCATTTTCACAGCGTGAAAATTCTCCTTTCTGTAAAGAATTTTTGGGAGACCCTGGCAATTTTTGAGTACATGCACACCTAAAACTACTGAAAAAGTAATGCTGTCATTGCAACCACACTGATATGAGTCCCAAGATAATCTTTTACCTGAGGAGACTGTGGTCAGTGGTAAAAAGCCCCACATATGGGCTTTCCAAAGTGCATTTGGAGTATGTAAATTGAAGAAACAGGCATAAAACCTCTTGCATACACAGTGTCAGAAACATGACTCACACCAATCCTACTGGGACTACTCCAGGAGGAATTGGGTTGGAACAACTCACCACTCCCACCCCCATCCC
>VXBX01005349.1:324581-351772 GCA_013400415.1 Scytalopus superciliaris
CACCCCCCAAAAAAAAAAAAAAAACACCAAACTTAAATCCAAATATCTACTTTAGTATCAGAAAGATCATGAGATCTCAGTCTAGTGGTTATATCTGTTCTTCTTAAAAAGAGTGTTTGGACTTTGAATTTCTGTTTCCTTCTGGAAAAAGTCTTCACTTTTCAGTTTTGGAGAATCGTATGAACACCTCAGGGAATACAATGCGGACTGAAGATATAAATTCTAGTTGTCTCTGACATATGCATGTATAAAAACTGAAAAAGAGCCTCATACTAAAAGATGTCATTTGAAAACCACATTCTTTCTCTTAATAAAACAAGAAAAAATTAAAACAAACAAACAAAACAAAACAAAAACCCAAATGCTACAAGGGAAAAAGAAAGACAGACTCTCCTTCAACGAAAAGTAATATATTTTACCTGGAACATTGTCTTTAACTAGCCCTGAATATATAGGTAAAAAAGTAGTCAGCAAATTATGATTACCACTTTCCAGACCAAAAGAATATTTAAGAACATAAAACCCAATTCACTGAACACACAACAGTGAAACAATTTTCAGCCTGATGAGCTCATACTGGAACACAAACAGTAAATATTGCAAACAAGAGGAAAACATTTTGTTTAGCTTTTAAGCTATGTAAGAGAATAAGATTAACCACACAAATGTGCATTATGGAAAATATACAGGTTTAAGGCATCCTGATTCTAATTTTCAGAGCCTTAATAACAGTTTGAGCCTATATGCAGGTACATATATATAACTACAAAAATCATAATATTTTAGTATAGCAGGCTGTCATTTATGCTTGAAATGACTGGAACCATTAGAGTTGTCACAAATACCTGATATTATCTTGCTTCATATTTGAGTTAGAAGTAGTTCTTCAAGATGGGAAACATAATGCAAGAAGTGGATGTCAGAATAGCAATTTCAAAATGAGATGTTCAGACTTCAGCTTCAAAAGTCACACCTAAATTGATGGCAAGTGAAAGAACCCAGTGCGTCAGTGTATTTTACCTCCTTGTCTACATAGGAATATCTGTTTAAAGTGAGATTTTGGTAATTGACCTCTTTGCTCTAGTGTTGGCACACCAGAAATCATCTTCAGTGGCTCTTTGCTATAAAGTAAGGCAAGAAGAAGACAGTGTCCCTTCAGTCTGCTCCTCCTGATTCACTTCCATCCATGCACTTTAAAAGGTATAAACCCAGGGCTTTGAAAGTTATGTATTTTTTCCTACTTCTGCTGCTTCCAAACTGCTGACATCTTCAGACACCAGTTTCCACAGGGACATCAAAATTAACTTTTCACATTAACAGTTTCTCTGTACAAGAGGCTTGAAAGCCCTGCCACTATAAATAGGCTGAACCAAATAACGAGGTTCAGGAAACGAGGCACATTGGGTTCCCTGGATAAGGGAGGGGGGAAATTATGGGAAAATATGGGACACCTGACCCTGGCCAGAATCAAGCTGGGTTGGAAAGAGATGGCAAGAGGTTCACCAGTTCAGCCAGTTACAGACACAACTCTCTGAACACTGAGAAACAGATCCCATCTTGCCCAAAGTGAGAGGACCACACAGCCTGGGCACACCTGACGTAGAGAAGGAAGGCACAGGGAGCTGCTCTTCATCTGCAGGATGTTCTCCGCAGGCAAGTTATCCCTCTCTGCCTTTAGGCCCACCTTTCATAATCTCAGTGCACACAAATTGTCTTTAGATACTCCTCCCTGCATATTTATTTCTGCTTAAAATACGAAACAGGATAACACATCACACAGCAATGCAGTTTGTGCAAAGCAATTTGGTGAAGACCACTGTGTAAAACCAGAGCTTGGCATCAGTAGCCCTGAAAAGTTGTCAGTGATCCATCTGGAATGTCGATATATCATTTCAAATGTTCTGGGTTGGAGCCACTTGAAGCACCCAAAGCCAGCAAAATCAAAGGGTTTGCTATCCCTTTTTCAGGGGAAAAGAAAAAAAAAAAAAAAGAGTGAAATAGAAAGGCAATTAAGTCTCCCCCTAGAAGCAGCCCATTCACATTAAAAGGTTTACTACAAAAGATGGTGAAGGGGGAGGCTGTGTCTGTTTCAGACAAGCTGAGTGAGGAACCCAGGACGGAATGACAGTGCAGGAAATCCAGCATTTGAAATAAGACCAATTAGAAACTAAAAAAGAGCTAGAAGCCAAATTAGTTCTACAAGCACAGTGCCCACCTGAGAGAAGAGCACACAAAAAGCACAACACTGACAAAGACACCCTCATGCTTCCCTTCGTAGCGATTACCTAAAAAGAAAATTTGCTTTGGGTCTCATGTAAATATTAACTGTGGAAAAAAAGGACAGTCCAGCCAGGGGATGCAAAGAACATTAGCCTAGAAGCCAGGAAAGAGGATCAAAGCAAATAAAATTCAGCAGAGATTGGAGGGAGAGATTTCTTCAGACATTTCTCATGGCCCCAGGCAGAGAGCAAAGATCTTGTATTGCATTTCCACCCTACCCTTGTGGCACCACCATTACCGACAGGTTGACCTGGGAGGAGCTCCTTGTTTCTGAATATATCCCCCTAAGTGCTCCCTTCCTCTCCTCTGTAAAAGCCCCTCTCTTCTGGGCTTCTTTGCGTCTTCTTTCCCCTGAGAAGCCAGGAGCATAGTTGGGATGCGAGTGCTGAATCTCTTATGGCAACACACCTCTCTCTCTGAAAGCCCCCAGAGCTGTTGTGATGTCAACTCTACAGAGACAGGGAAAGGAAATGTGTGCCCTTGGACCAGATCAGCCAGCTTCCTTTAAATGGGAAAGTCCCCAAGGAATATAAAATTTGTACAGAATAAATATCCAGAAAATAAAACAAAATTTCCCTTTGGCTTTCCCCCCGCCCCCCACTAGTTTCTACGTACTTTCACAAAGCCTGATACCACTGAAATTCAGGAATCTCCTGTGCTATTTGGGAAGGATGTGAAAATGAGCACAGAAGAATCAAACACGGTGCAAAAGTCTGTTTCTGGTAAGATCACTCTCCTAGTTTATATTGCCTGTCATTTTTATCTGTGTATGAAATTATCTATAGCTTTAATGTGAGATTAATGAGATTGAACACTGCTGGATCATATGGCATTGGCTGCCATGCTGCATAGGCATTTTTAGACTGACATGATATTGAATCAACAATAAAGCCTCCATTTGAGGATAAATTTCATAAACACTTCTGGAAAAAAAAAAAAAAACAAACCAAAATGGAAACCCTTCAGAGTATTAAATAAAGGTTCATCAATTTTTAAAAAATAATATTTGAAGAGTGGAGAAAAAATAAATTATTTGTATTAAATATATGTATCCATGTGCTGAATTGTGTGTTCTTTGGTGTTATTGAATGCTTATAATCTAGGAATAATATATGACTTCTTTTAAACTTCATCCAACAGTTTTAAGCACAATAGTACTTTTGTTCCTGCTTGTTCTGTTTGTCATTTTTTCCCATCATGAGTATGTTATCCCACACTATTAAAACTTTCTAATAGTTTTATTTTTCTTTCGAGTAGGGAGACTTCTAGAAAACCTAGGAAACTTTTAAAAGGTGAACTTTTCACTTATTACTGACCAATTATGTAAAAAACAAACCCTCCTCTCTTCTCGTTGCATTTAACATTCTCTTAAAATAACACTTCCATATGTTACTTAAAACCTTCAACTTTTTGTTCCATTTTCATAAGGGCTGAGATAAAAAATTCCCAGAGATGAAAGGCATCTTAAGGTAAGAAGACAATGACCACAAAGCACATACTGATTGAAAGGCAGATGAATATCTAAAGGCTTTTATCACAGTCTTATTTGCTACTTTTATCCCCAGGCTTCTCTTTCAGAGTTCCTGAGTTGCAAAAAGTGACAAAATTAAAAGGATAGTTCCTTCTAAGTGATGTTCCTTTGAAGTTCTTTATATAAGCTAAAGACCCAGCCAGCTGCCATCCTGGCACTGTACCTACCCCTTCCAAGTGCAGGAATAAATGTAAACTGCTGGATGGGATACTGTATGTCAGGACTGTAAAACATGACCACTGCACTACACCAGTAGGAAACCTCGGGAACTGCCAGTGGATTTGAAAATGCATGGTCCTGTTAAAGCTCCTGATGCTTGTAGGATCAGCCAGTGTGTTTTAACTCAAAAAGATTTTCTTTTTAAGCTGAAAATTCATACAGCTTTCAGGTTTTTTTCCAAAGAGTTATTGATGTCTTTTGTTGGTTTCTTTTTTACACCTAGTTTTCTTTGTCTTTTTTTTCCTTTCTCCTACCAAATTCAATAATGATACCATGATACATTTCTGAATTTTCTCTGCCTTTTTTTCTGATACTGTTTTCTGAAATAATCTCTCCTGCTATTTTACAAAAAGCAACTCTTACAATCCATCATTTCTCACAATAAGGGACTGAGATTCCAATTTCACCAAAAAAAAAAAAAAAAGTGTGATTTAAACCATTGCTCTTTTCCCCAAAAGCTTCAGCAGTCTTTTTCTGTACTTCATCAGTCCCACTGGCCCCTGTTGGGCTGGAGTTAAGATCTGTGCAAACACACCAATGCAGGGGGCTCATCTTTGAAGTGGTCACTCAGTATCACCCAATAAAAGACTATCAAAAAGGAAAAGTGCTTTTGAATATTTCCTCATTTCCATGTGGTGCAGAAGCACACCAGCTTTTGCCTAATATCAAGACACCCTTCAAAGCTACAAAAGTTAAAACATTTCTTAATGCTGTATATACTGAAACAATTGGACAATACTTCAAAGCTTTTGGTTTAAAATCTTTTGGTATCACTACCATCCAAGAAAAAAAATTGTTTATACAACACTGTCAAACAAAAGTTATTTTGCAGCTAATCTGACATAGCTTTTGAACAGAAGATAATAAAAATCTATTGTATCCTGTTTATTTTCTGGAAAAAGGTGAAACATGATCAGATCGGGCATTTTAGTTATGAAAAACCTTAAAAACATTGACATTATGTATATGACTCCAACACTGAGTATTTATCATCTTTAAACTAGGAAAGGTGCTGAATAAAATTAAATAAGCTTTCCCAAAGAGTGAAAGAAAAGCTCAGATAAGGCCAGCTGACTATCTATCAAGCTCTAGGACTCATAAGCCACGCCAGACATGGTAAGATGTACTCATCCATAAATCCGTATGATTGAGAAACACTCCAAAAAATTAAGACCATGTTCTTCCCAGAGGCCTCTTACTAATAGCAAATAAACTTATTACTGCTCATGGCTTGGCTGGTAGCTGGAAATCCTTTTATTAATTCATTCAACTCAGTAGTTGAAGTTTATGTGAGTGTTTTCCACTAGTTTGGAAAGTATTTAATTACCAGTTCTTTCACATTCCTTTTCTTCTACTTCTATTGCTTTAGAAAGAGAGGGAAATGCATCCATGCCCATAAATGTTCATTCTCTCCTTTCTTACATCCCTCCCAGTCTTATAATGGCCAAAGACTGACTGAGGAAATAGTCCACAGAGTAGGCTGGAAATAATAACATAAACCCCACCACAACCTACCTGTCCCTGCTGCTCATAATCTGTGTAACCTCACTGATGATTTTCCTTCTTTTCCTTAATCCATGGGGTTTTTAATCCATACTTTAAAAACATAATAATTAATTTTTTCAGGACATATAATTAATTTTACAAAGTAAAATAATTCACTGCAGTGTATGTAATGTACCAGATATTCGAATAAACCACTAATTAGAGGGAAGGGTATTGGGTGAATACATAAGAAACTCAAGGACCTGAGTTTTGAACTCAATGAACAACAACAACAAAAAAAACCAGATACTGTCCAGTGTTACCCATGTTAGGTGAAATGAAAATTCAAAGGCCTAGTTTATGCACATCTTTAAGATCTTAAACTGAAGGCTCTTTGTAACTCTGAGCAACCCATGGCATTTCAAAACTAATATTCTCGTCTCATCCTCAGCATGGTTTTTCCTGAGTTTATATTTCACAGTTATCCCACAACAAAGATAGTTTTAATTCACATTCTTGAAATCAGAGAATAAGAAATAAAAATAGATAAATTTAAAAAATTACAAAAAACCTCCTATTATTACATACATTTGACTGTTATTTAGTTTTGTTGAGATTGCAAGGAAATATAATGAAAAACAACAAAAACCTTAGCATGACTGAAACACTCTCTGGTCCAGCCTCACATCCAAACATAGTCATGTAATTCTATATAAGGGCACTTGGAAAATATATCTTTATAGCCACACAGCCTCTAGCATATACATTTCACAGTTGTCTAAACACTAATTCCTATATAAATCAGCCATTTACTATTACACATTTAGATTTCATAAATCAAATTCAATATTCATAAATAAAGATACGATTTCTGAGTAGAGACTCTACAACCACCAAAGTAGCTTTTATTTTTCAGTTCCATTTTCTGGATGGAAAACGCAGATCCAAAGTGTCACTGGAAGTCACTTCTGAAAGCCATGCAAGAATGTCAGCAACTCTACCGCTTGTATATAATTTTCTACATCCTGAAAACAGTAATTTACATCGAAGCAGGACTGAAATGTCATGACATGGCAGAACTACAATAGCTTGGATGTTTAAACAGTGCTTTTCCTGTTTTTCAAAGTCCTTTGGATCCTTTAAAGATGAGATTATATTCTAAATTCTTGAGTTTTGTGAAGATTATGTTTAGTAGAATTGCTAAAATTCTTACAGTTTTTGGCAGCAAGAGTTGAACTGTTACATTATCAAGGAAAAAAACCCATAACCAAAACCCTTGAACTTAATTTCAGCTTCACTTCACTTCTGGCACAAATGCAAACAGGTTTGAGTATCCTTGCACTTAAACATTACAAGTTAGACTCAAGAGAATCATAGAATCAGCACGTTGGAAGAGATCTTTAAAATCCAATCATCCACTCAACACAACCCCTGTAACCCCTCAGTCACACAGAGGGGTAAGAAGCCACTCTAAGTAAGAAGCCTATTTTAATATAGTTAATAAATAATCTATTAAAACTCAGCTCATCACAAGAGTATTTATATTTATATTTTGTATTATATTACACATATATTTTATTTTATTTTTGTATTTTACTCTATGTTAAAGCACAACCTGCATTTAAAAAGTGCAGAAATAATCAAAATAGCACAAAGGGCAACAAACTTTTCCAGATATTACTCCGGCTAATGAAGTGAGAGGTGAAAGTAAATCACCTAAAATATATTTTGCCATACAATTGTGTCCTGGAACAATCTACTGCCAAAGGAGAAGATAACAACAGAGGCCCTGAAGGATTTGTTGCTGTGACTGATTTTGTTTAACGGGTTCTTACAAATTGTTTGGAAAAATGAAAGTGGCTGTAGGTTGTCAAAAATCGCAGATTTATTAAAAAAGAAGAATAATAGATGGAACCATGTCAGGGATAGGAAATAAACACAAGGAATCTGAATAGGGTAGGACAATAGGGATTGAGAGATCATGTGCAGTGTCAAGAGATATGATATAATGCCTTTAGGGAGGCCCAGAGAAGGATTAAAAATAACTCAAGTTTGACAAGTCACAGAGAAGATGAATCATATATAATGACAAAAAGAAAGAGCACAAAGACAGGACCACAGAATTTGTGTCGCCCAGCAGTGAGGAAGTCAAAAGGTCAGTGAGGAATTGGTGCGTGAATCGGACACTTATGCTGCGTTTTCTCATCAAATAAACAGTTTGCGTGGTTTTAAAAGAGCAGTAAATTTACAGACTTCATGCACTTTTCAAAGGCAGTGGTGATTTGTTTGAGAAAATTCATCTCCAGTCTAGCCAGCATTTCCTTGTTGCTGCCAAGGCTGCAGGGCACAGTTGCAGAAAACAAGAGCTGGAATAAACAACAATTAAAGCCAATAGCCAAGAGAGTGGTCAGTGACTCCTGTGGTGCACAAGCCACTGGTAAAGGAATGGCAGTGCAGTTTCTCTTCTCTCTGGTGATAGATTATCAATTTAAGAGGCTGTTTTACAGAATGTTGGTTGTGTTGGGTGTAGTCTGTTTCTCTTGGGATTTTTTTAGGTGTATTTTTGGCAGGGAAAAAGGGAAAAAGAATAGGGGAAAGAAATGCTGGCAACTGCTCACAAATGCACTGCTCACAAAGTGAAATCTCTGGGAGGGGAAATGTGTCATTGCTGTAACAGGCAGAGCATCAAACAAGCTCTCCGAATGTTACAGTCAGAAGCTGCATCTAGTAAGATTCTGGTGCTCTTGTTCTTTCAAAAACAGATGAGCATGTACAGAAATATATACACTTACACCCCCTTGAACTTCAAACTCTTTCAGATGTTCTTCAGGCAGGCTGGGAAATGGCTATTTAAATTAGCATCAGTGGAAAGCATTATACCTTTTAGAAAGAAAGAAGAGGGAAAGGAGAAAGAAGAAAAAAAAGAAGAAAAAGAAAATACCACTAAATGTTCTTTGTTTTTATACTCAGTGCTGAAAAATGTGGGAAAAAGGCAAGAGAGGTTCCCAAACCAAACCGTGGCGAGAAGCAGAGAACAGAAGTACAGTGTTGTCATTGCTTTTCACAGCTGAGATTGTGTCAAGTACTCTATGCCCAGGAAATAAATGCTTTTCATACACTCTTTGGCAATGGTTCTCTGAAATATTTTATTACAGGCCTTGCAACATGCATAATTTCTGATCAGTGGATGTTGAATATCGCCAAGCAAAGGAGGACAGAGCTCTGCTCTTTCTCTCTGTGCCACTCAAGGTGCAGCAAAAGCACCATATCTTTGATATCCAAATGTTAAGTGAAAAATTAAGGACTTTTTCTGCTTTTTATCTTGTTTGGTTTTTACCATTTTCTATAGTGCTTATCCTCAAAGATCAGTGCTGTATTCCACTATAATAATTCTCAGTAACTATATGTTATAAAGTCATGCTTATGCCACAGAATAAACTATTTGTACTTACTAGACGAGTTAGAAACATCTCTTATGCCTAAATGATACTGAAAAACCTGTCATATAATGTTTCAAATTAAATATACTTGCCTCTGAATAGCAAGATTTTCTTCCTTTTTTCCTTAAGAAGATAGTTTTGAAGTAAAGAAACTTCTCTGTCTGAAGGCATAAACAGTAGACAAACATTAGCTTTCATTCAAAGAGTGATAAATGTATTCATGCAAGTCATTAAAATACACTAATTTTTCAGTTTGTTTCAAATTGTTGGAATTTACTGACATTTTGAGTGTTCGCAGAAAGTGAAATAACAGTTCCAAGCTCAGCTTCAGGAGAGCAGATTTCAAAAATCACAAAAGCAACCAATTAATGACAGAAAGAGATCTTCTGTTTATCTCTAGACCCAATTCATGCAAGTTCCACTTGAACCTGCACATGAAAGTGGCTGAGCAGAAACCAGAGATTTGCCACTCAAAACAAATTATTAGAAAAACCTCTCAATGCATTTTTTCTTGCATCTTGAACTAAAAGGTGTTGATTGTGTGAATAGATGGTAAGAAGCCTTTAGCTGAATATCCTGTATCTTTACAACAAGAAATGTATAAACTTTGTAAGTGAGGCACTTTAAGAAGCAGCCTTTATCTATCAAGTTGACTTCATTCTGAACTCTTCTACATTATACAGTATATTGCAATAATTTAAGCAAATGTTCCCATCACAAAGAACCAGAGTTCTCTCTTCTTGCACAAAAAATTCTTCTCTACCTTTTGAACCTCTCCATCAAGCATGGTAACACCTGAAATAATGATTCTGACACATTTCCTCCTGACTACAAATTATGTTTGTGCAGAAAATTGTGACAATCACAGGCCACAAGTCTTTGAAAAATATGCATTTCTGAAGAAGTATCTTCTTTTTAAAGAAAAACAGCCAAAACCAGATTAATGCTTTCTCCCAACCTTAGCGCAAAAGTGAACAGCAAACATTATATTGTTTTCTTTTGGTTTTTTTCCTGGGCAAAATTATGATTAAAAAGTAGTTTCAATTAGGTAAAATACCCTAATAGGTAATGTGATAACCACACAAACACATGTATATTGAGGCCATCTGCCGTCTTTCCCATGACTTCCAGAGAAATTTCCATAGTCTAGAACTTCCATAATATAAAATATTTCTTTTTTATGTTAATGATAATCCTTTAAATCTTTCACATTATTGAAATAATTATCGTGATGCTTCTATGGGTTGCACTATTGTTAAATGTGCTAAGAAAAAAAAATCAACAAATTTAAAAATAAGGCATTACAGAGTGAAAGCAGAAGTCTTTCTTTGAATTACTGCTCTGTGGGTCTATACCCTCTGTTCCTATGACATTTTACATCACCATGAAAGTCACAAGACAGGATGGCTCCGCAATCCTTTGCCCTTTCCCACTGCCTGGGGATGCTGTTTCTGATTCTCCTCCTAAAATAGCCATGAAATTTTGCTCCTGGGTTCCCTGCTCCAGAGCAGGTATCAGCTCACATCCACGGGAGCTCTGCATTCCAATAGAGCACCTTGACTTATTGACAGGGCACTGTCCTAACAGAAACAAAACTTAACCACAAAATGTACAAACACAGAGAAGCAACTGCAAATTCAGTCACTATTTCTAGAAAGCCATCACTACAAACATTTAAATTAGGAGTTACAATTCAGCTGCAAATAAGGAAAACCAGACAGACACGTGGCCCTGCACACACTCTTTGCAAGGGCCCATTCAGAGATCCAAGTTCTTTTGTGATACAAAAACCATCAATAACACTCTCATGTCTATGAATTTTGTCCTGAACAGGGCTCAGGTGGGTATTCCTTTTAAAGCTCCATCAACATATAACTTCTTTACTCCCTCCATTCCCGAGTTAAAGCTTGGATCCTGACCCAGAATAAAGAGGTTTCTTGCAAAATAGCTAGAAGCTATCATAATATTTCTTTAATGAATACAATCTTATTGACTGGGGGGAAATAAAACAATATCCACTTGTGACTGTTTTGTCTCAGTGCTAAAGCTGTACAAGATAAGCCTAAATGGTACTTGGGGGTAATTTGTGCTTTTAATTTGTGTGTTTTCCTTGGCACAGTCCAGGACTCAAGTTTTAAGTTTGTTTAAATTCACAGCACAGTAGATCTGAGTAGCTCAATTTTTTTTTTTTTATACTTACCTATTTATTTTATCCTGTTAGTACAACACAACAATTTAACAACAGCCAAAGACAAGCAGCAAAACAGAACCAGTCTTTTCCAGTTGTGATGGGCTGGCTGGCCCCTATGTCCAGTATACCAGTCTAAATGTGAAACTCTGTGATTCAAAATTAGGAAAACCAGCAAGGAAACAGTGGGAAGAAAGGTCTTTCAGCTTATCCTGCAGCTACACCTCAACTCTAAATGTAAAGCTGTCCCCTTGAGTCTCACCTGACTGTAAATTCTCATTAACACTGGGCAATTTGAACAACTGCAGTGGTAATTTCATGAGGAGATTAGGCATTAGCATGAGACCAAGGAATAAATAAAGGAAATTGAAAAGATTTTTTCATCCTTGTTTCTTTTGGAATTTTTTTTTCCACTGTTTAATGCCATCTTCTGTTGTACAAATTAAGTTATCCCCCAGCCTTGCCCAGGGTGGCTAACAGCTATAAATGGGCCTGAAAGGGAACACACTCATCTGCACACAGAGGGTTCATGAAACCACTGCCAAGAGAAGTTTCTGTATTGATGCAGAGCCACTTGCTGTCCTGAACACCTGAATTAAGCTTTTTGGGACCAAAAGTTATAGATCAGATTAGGGCACTGTGCTTAAATAATTTGCCCCAATTATCTAGAAATTTGGGGATAAGAATTTATTGAAAGTACTGGCAAGGTGGGAAAGTCAACAGTTATGATTATTAAATTCTACTTCATATTTTGAGACTTATACTGTTCAATCTTGTCACTTGTATAAACACAAAAGAGGATGTAACATGTGAAGTTAAAGACTAATCCTGTGAGAATTACTGGAATGACTTTGAAGAGAACAAAACTGACACCAGATTAAAAATGAGCCTAAACTTCAAAACTACATATAAAGTATAGTAAATATTGGCCCCATTTCATTGTCAGTATAGAAGCTGTTAAAAGAATTACCACTCAGATGGAAGGAATTGTGTGCCCTTTTGTCCTATGGGATGCAAAGGAGATGCCCATCTTTGGAGAATTATTGAAATCCAATGACAACAAGCAGGTGAAGTAAGATGCTCTCAGCTTAACAGTGGCTGTGACTTGCATCTGTACAAGAAACTGAAGATGGGTGAAATCAGCCTTACATGTTGACAGATGAGCCTCGGCTCATTCCAACACCAAATCCATTTTTTGACTCTTTTTTTCATTGCTTACTGAGGAAAACAAAAAATTGATGTCTTGTTATTTTCTACTTTCTAGCTCTTTCAAAGAGTTACTTTCTTTAGCTGTTGAACAAACAGCACTGATCGTGCAAAAACTAAGATATATACTTTACCAAATCTTTTTTTAAGTCTACTCAATAGATAATTTAAAGTAGCTGTTGTGTCTCTTTCCCATTAAAGCTGGCCAAACTCTGTGCAACTGATTGCTTTATTGTGGAGTCCAACTTTTGACTCCCTGGTGACAAAAGCCATAATAGATAAACAGCTGGAGTATTCTCATCACTTGGAGATTATCTTTGCCAAGAATGCTTTTGACTGTGAAAGCAAACACACACACACACACACACACACACACACAGACATGCACACCAGGGAAAGACTGTGAAAGTCATCTTTGGAAAGCTGTAAACGTTGCTCATTCCTTCTTTTAGGATTTTCTGTTATGTTTAGGACTGTGCTGTGGCAGCAACTCGTAGCACAGGAATCATGTTCAGCTCCACAGTACTGCCAAGTACAATTCTCCCAGTTATGCAGGGAACAGCCACTCACCAAGATGCCAAATGAATTCCCTAAGATCATAAAGAGCAGTTCCAGCACAAGCAGTAATATTGATAGGCTGAATTCCACAGCACAATTCATTCATTCCCTGCCCATTCGTAGGAAAACTGGGCTGTTCATTTAACTACTCATGGACTGTTACATATGTCCCCACACACATGGGACTTATATAGAAAACCCACACGTGCTAGAGGCTGGAATCATTCAAGGAGAAGAAAGAACCACTGATATGAAGAAAGGGAGTTAATGTAACCAGTGTGATGCACTACCAGGATTATTTTAGCTCTTCAAACAAGCCAAGTGCAGTGGCAGCAACCAAGATGAAAGAAAATATGGCAAGATACAACTGCTTGGATTTAAGTTCCTAGAGGCAAGATTTGGACACCATTTCCATGTACTCAAGAAATAGGGTTATGCCAAAGATGACATGCAAGCAACGTGTCTTAGTCACTGTGAGGTGATCTCTAGCAGGGGAAAGGGCAGGAGATACATGGATACAGGATGAAGGTGTGACCCTAAAATATGCAGTGAAGATATTCACAGTTTCAGTGAAGTATGTAGGAAAAGATTCAGTGAATGAAGAATATGAAATGAACCTGAAGGGCAAGAGCTTCAGACAACAGACACAGCAGTTGTTTAAGGAGTGAGGGAGAAAGTGGGCAGTATTAAGATATGGAAAAGTCAGGATCAAATTTAAAGTGACTATGGTTGGATAAGGCTCTGAGCAACCTGAGCTAGCCAAAGATGTCCCTGATCACTGCAAGGGTAGGTTTCACACTCAAAGGTCCCTCCCAACCCAACCTATTCTATGATTCCATGACAGTGTACTTTTACAGATTTTAACAGACTGTATTTTTACTGCAAAAAGAAGATAATTGGTTAGAAGGAGTTTTTTAGGAGGTGCACAAGGATGAGAAAGGTAGACACTGGGCTAACCTCATTAAGGGTTTTAAGGACAGGCATTAAGACCATCTGCCCCAAAGAACTTACAATTTTCATAAATGAGGTTCCTGCACAACCTGGGACTTTGCAAAGATCCAGCCTTTGTTAATACACGGATCAAACTCACAGACGAGCTTCGAGTGTGAAATATCCCATCCGGCTTGTAGCACTCACCAGCCTTTAGACAGAAATAATAATAATGTGGTGAAATGGGATATGGCAAACACCATCTGGCAGCTGTGCAAACAAGAAGAAGAACCCTATGAAGAACATTATTACACGTTTGGGGACCTGCTGATTACATTGCATGTCTAAGGTTAGACATTTTGGTGTGTAAAACTTGAGAACACAGTCTAAATCATGGATAATTTAATAGGTTGCACGTGGACTTCACCTCTAGTTTATTAATTCTTTTTTTATTCAATAATACATGCCTTTTTAAAGGACTTTCTTACTTTTATGGTGAACTGCTTAAATTGTTGTTCCAGACACACAAAGTTGACAGGAAAAAGTCTTTTTCTGTAAGACTAGGAATGTTCATCGTGGTCTGGTCCTATCAAGGTGTTCGGTTTTTCCATATAGCTGAGAGCTCATGTTGGAAATTAATATATCACCTGCACAGATGGCAAATCCTATTCCTCTCGGAAACACCAAGGGATTTTTTATTCATACCTTTTCTCCTTTCTTTTTTATCGCCTTCTTGAAGAAGAACAACAGAAAGTGATTAAGGAGAGCGTGTTAATGAAAAAAAAGCTCTTTAAACCAACAAGCTTATGGATTTTGAAGGACTGCCAGGAGATTCATTAACAGAAAAATATTCAAAAGGCACTTAAGCGTGTTCTCTGACTTCAATAGATTTGTTCCTGTCACCTCACAAGAAAACAGAACACGGCAAAGCTCAGCCTTATCCCTGGGCTGGTTCTCTGTGCTCAGCAGTGCATTGCAATTTCCCATTCAGGCTTGCCTTGGCTGCCAGAATTCTCCCTCCTGCTCCCTCTCCATCCAAGAAACCCTCATCTTCCCTTCACCTATCTTACATGGGCTCTCTCTGCTACGTGAAGCTCTGAATTCTCACTTCTTCAAACCATTGTTATTTACCAGGGCAGCCTATTTCATCACACATGACTTGTACATGGTCCCCTATGCATTCCTGCATTCTTTTCCAATCCCCTCTCACTGCCTCGTGCCAAATTCCTCATCTTTCTGAAATGCAGTGATGTGTACATCATTCTGGTGCTGTAGCAGATGGTGCTTTGGAGAAAAGGGATGAAGTTCACAAATAAAATAGATCAATCTAAAATCGCAAATGATTACGGTTTCCAGTCACGGAGAAGGTTTTTGCATCAGATGTCACAGGAACTTGAAAACAGACCTCAAGCACCTTGAACCCCTGGTCCTACCAGTAACTGGCTTGAGCATCACTGAGAAAACTAATTTTCTCTCAGTTCCCCCTATAAATGCAGGAACATTATCAGCTAATATTGATTCACCTGTTCTTTCATGCTGTGTCAGGATTGAAAAGCAGACTGTTACAGAATTATGGAACTGTAGAAAATTTGTTTTCTATGCAGTTCTCTCTCAGGTCTTCTATGTCACCCCCCCCATCCCCCCAACACCTTTACACCCTTTATATCTCCCAGCCTAATCTTACAGTTCTCTGCCTCATCCCATCCTTCCTCTGATTGTCATCATCCCAGCTCCTTCCCTTCTGCTTTTTCTCTTCAATAACCAGTTTGTCTTCTACTACTGCCTAAAATTTTGGGCTTGTTGATGAGCTTGGCAAGGAACAGGACAAGTTGTGACCAGCCCAGCTCTGTCCGTATCAACCATCCTGATGATCTCTGCCTTGCTTCTGACTAGCATCAACATTTAGCCACTCTTCTGATCCCAGATGCTGACTTCCACAAAATTCTGTCAAATTTGGCATGTAGAGTGACTGCTTAAGCCTCATTTCCTTAGGAAACCAGCTAAAACATTTCACTTCCTTTCTCTAAACTGGATTAAATAACTGCAAGATGGATGGTGTAGCAGGCGGACAAACATGACCTGGGCAGGAACGGTGCCAGGGCTCACAGGTGCTTCTTTCAAAGGCCAGGGAAAACAGCTCACAGTGTTGACTCATCTTTCAGCCCTTGTGGATTTTCCTAATTGCTCAGTGAATTATTCACCCCAGCTTGCTATTCTCCCCTCACTCCTCCAACACCTCCTTTGCCGGTGCAGTTGCATGCAACACCTACGTGGCACCCTTCCCCTAAAGTACCAACAATAACAGACTCCAAAAGTTAACTCCCATTCCCACAGCATCGAGGACAGACCCTTCTGAGGGTGGGCTGCAGCACCTGGGTGACAAAGCAGAGAAACATTTTGAAGCCCTGAATGATGAAAGAACGCACTGTAATAATCAGGGTGCAAGTGCAGTTAATGAAATATCCTCCAGTGGAAGACTGGATCTGTTCTAAGGCTGGACAAGAATTTAAATTGTTCAAATATAAGAGTATTTCTGACAAAATACAAAAGGAAGATGTATCAGTGGTAAATTGCAAGCTGACATACCATTGCATTCATTAGCCCTTAATTTAACTGGAAGAAATACTTTTTGCTTGTTTGTTTTCTTTTTTGTTTGCTGTGCAATGTATTCTTTTAAAATACACAGAGTATGTTGTACCATAGTTTTTCTCCCATTGCATTCAGCAAAATAAACTACACTTAAAGTGACCTTCTTAGTAGAACTCAAAGCCTTAACGCGATATCCAGTCAGAATATTGACAACAAGGACCTGAGATTTTTGAATCAGTCTAAAAGATGAAAAAAATACTCAGTTAAATGCTGGTTATGAGATACTGTTTATTAAACAGGAGTAACCCAGAATTTGTACATGCAAGGCTGAAAAAAACCAGCAGCTTTGATTTCCCAAATCCTCTCAGCAAAGCATCTCAGAGAGGTTACAAATCTTAATTGACCATAGCACCACATGTCAGGAAAGGTAAGTAGTGGCACTCGTATGCCAAGGAGGAAAAAAGGAGTACAATGGGAAGGAGCAATAGGTCAAGCTGGACAGCACGACAGCCTGGATTAAAAACCTGGCCTTGCTGGATCTTAAGCCATGCTTTAAAAAAATCCCTGCTTCAACAACAAACAAAAAAATTGGTGGTCAAATTTGATTTAATTTGAGAGACCATTCTATAATCAATCATGACAAGGTTAATTATCCTAAATTCTCACTAGCAGATGCTAATCTGCCTTGGACTATATCCATGATTCCAGGAAAATTATGAATGCAAATCTCAAAAAGCAGTTTCGAAGTGAAGAATTGTGTCTTCTCTATTCCTTTGCATCCCAAAATAATGAGGGGAATACACACACACAAACAAAACCTTTAGCAAACTTCACTCTAAAAATTAAAGCAGAAATTACATCTAGGAGAGGTGATGACTATACAGGTGGATTTAAATAACCCAACAACACTGTAATAACTTAATAAGACTAATTAAGTGGGTCTGTGTGAGGGAGCAGAAGACTCCCATGAAATAAGCCACAACTCCAAGAGCACTCCACTATTCACAACTCCACTGCCCTACAGGAATCTGATTATTTTAGCTCCTTTCACCCTGTACAACAACAGAAAACACCTAAGGGGCCATCAGGGTCCTAACAGCTCAGTTCTAGACATCTGTTTATCATTGGTCCCTTCTGACCTTTAGTTCTATCGAGTATCCATTGCAAGCTGGACAGTCTTTAAAAAATTCCATTATACTTTCCAGTATCCACCTACTCTACAGCTACCTCAAGCTCAACAAATTTTGAATAAATTCTTCTACTGACCGAGGGGGGGGGGTGGAACCAAAAAGCCCCAAACAAATAAAAACCCAAGAAAAGCACATTCCAGAAACCTAACCAACACACAAATAACACATTCCCTCTAAGGCTTTTACCAATGGTCAGAGAAATAATTCCTTATGCCAAAGTGAGCAAGCGGTCAAAACCCTAGTGCCATAAAGTCCTGTGTAAAAGAGAAACAAAAGAAGAAATGGGTAGAGAACTCAGCAAGAATGAGAAATTCTGGAAGAAAAAGGCAGAATTTAAATTATGGAATTAAATGACAAAGGGGGGGCATGGGGTCGTAAGCTCTTATCTCCTGCTGGTGGACTAATGGCAATGAAACACCTCTGTAAGTGCAAAAACCCAGTCATTTTTATCCCCTAAAATGCAAATGCTTTGTTGCCTGTTCTGGAGGGATAACCCTCACACTGCATTCAAGTTGCTTTTCCCCACCCACTAGTAGACAGTAGGGGTTCCAGATAAAGCATAACACATGAAAGCAAACGACCAAGCTCCAAACCCCTGAAATCTCCTGGCGTGAGCCCATCACAGCACGCCAAGCTTTTCTGCCCTGATTGCAGTGGTTCCAAGAACAAACCGGTCGGGACTGTAGCGTGGCACTTTAATTCCCCAAACAGAAGCCACAAAGCTCTTTTTCTGAGAGTTTTTTGGGACTTTTTGATGGCCACTTTCCCCTCAGATGCCATGACAAATATAACTCCTCCCTAAGATACAACAACCAGAGCACGTGCTGAGCAGCTGGCCAGCAGCTGTTAGTTGGGATTGCTGAGTTCAGTCCCTTCTCCTTCAACTGAAACATTATTTGGGGTATTTTCTATTATCCCTGGATATCCATTAGGAAACTTCACAAACTTCTCACACCCTTTCACACTTCAGCTTCATTTTCAAGTTGATTTAAAGCAGGGGAATGAATTTCAAAACGATTTGGAGGGGAGAAGAGACAGGATGGGACTGAGAAAGCAACTAAACAAACTTCGTTTCCTTGGGACATAAGCCTAGAAAAGCACCACCTGGGAAGCTGGCTTTAGAACACAAGGTTAGACTTTGGGGTCTGTAGCAGGCAGCATTAGCTTAAGAAACAAGCCAAAAAGCTAATCCTTAAAACTAAAGAGTGAGTTATTCTTTAAAATAATCTAAGAGTAAAAAGAAAACACCAAAACAAACAGAGGGGAGGAAAGAAACAAAAAACAAAATCCAAATAAATAAAAAAACCACCCAAAATAGTACAGTTATTTAGTCTTTCAAACTGGGGCAAGAATCTCCACAGGTCCTCATGGTTTCACATATTCTTTCTCAAAGTAGACTATTTTGGATCTTTCTGGGGTTTTTTATTTTTCAGAATTGGGGGGGAAAGGAAAAATTATCCACATATATGTCTCTGAGGGGTAGGAATACTGACATTAAACAGCACAACTTAACAAGTGGAAAGGTGTGATCTTGCAGAGATATTTTTCAGAAGTTAAATAATTTAATTTCAATGGCAGTGAGGTCAGTAAAGCATAAATCCAAGAATACATCTCTAATTAAGTGATAAAGCTAATTGGATCTGAGTTTATTTCCTGATAATAGCCTGCACTGCTGAGATAAATGCCTAGGAAAAGCCAAGGGAAGGATTTCTCTTCTTTAAGCTCCTATTGAGGGATGAGCTATGATTTGACTTGATCACAACACTGTTCTTACTGTTTAAGATGCATTGAAACAGAGATTACATTACTTTCATCGGTTAAGAAGATGTAAAAAACAAGTGAGCTGATACATGATCATCATTTAATTCCTGAGCTCTAAGGTTTTTGGGAATACAAAGGCTGAATGAATGAGGACAGACTGAAATTCAGACAAAAAGATCCTGTCTTCACTATAGCTTAACAGAACCACATTTCCACTTAAAAAGAAAAAAAATAAACAACTCCACAACCCAAAACCCCCTAAGTTTCTGGTATAAACAAATTACTTAAGTATATTTCTTAAACAGACACTGACTCTTGTAGAAAATCTAATTTGATTTCACGTAGGAAGAAAGAAGCAAAAAGCCAGTAAAGAAGCCGATCCAATTAGTATCTTGCTTAAGGACACTTTTCCCTTCAAGTGAACAAAGGGTCTCATTGACTTTGATATTAAAGCATCTCACTGGATTGCACCAAAGTGCTAAATGTGTTGCAGAACCCACTCTGAGCCTCCAGGTGTGACAGTAGGAAAGTAGACAGGAATGTGAAGCCACAGGACTGCAGCAGGAATGTCTGCCCAAGTCTAAAGCCTTGGCTCCAAGAAGTGTCATTTTCCCAGAGGTCTCACTAAAGGGTTAACTCAGATGCCGAGCAAATATAATTTAGATGTCAACATTGTTAATTATTTAATTGCTCATAAAAGCACAATTAGTGCAGACTCAGCTATGAATGACATCTCGTTCCCAAGACAAGGCTGGAGGAAGGGAGTTTTGCTTGGGGAAATATTATAGCTTGTATGGCCTCTGTATCCCCTCCCTCCACCAGCTTCCTGATGGGGAGACTCTTCGCATGAAACACCTTGGAGATCCCATCAATTCAGCCACTCCTACAGGGTAAAGTCCCAGGACCATGGTGAACCATGCTCCTTGCCATGGAAGACACCAAAGACATTAACAACATGCTTCAGGTACATTTTGTGGGTTTTTTTTTTTCATTTGGTCTGACTTTTAACTCAAATGTCTCTAAACTGACAAAGAAAAATATTCCACGCTGGTAGGAACTGTTTTTCACAAATAATTTTGGCTTAACTGAAACAGAAACACTCACAAAATAATTTCCTTGAAAAACCTTTTCTTTAAAATGGTGTCTGACAATGTGTACAGAAAATAAGCATTTCATCTCCAGAACAAGTGAAAGAGGAAACAAAATGCTGATGTTTTTCTCCTCTCTGATATCTGTGACTCCCTATCCCTTAAAAAACAAAGTGCCCAGCTACCTGCTCTAGCTGTTGCCACACATGTGCAGAACAATTCATTTTATTGTGGTCAGCAGATCTGCTTTTGTACCACATTGCAGGATATCTTATAAAAGTATCACACAATTAACAGCACTTATTAACAGACTTGTCAAAGAAACCCAAACTAAACCACGAAACAAAAAACCCTGCAGTTGTTGGGCTGATTTAAAGTGCAAGTATGACTTTTTCAAAGCGCTGGCTGAAGTTTTTAAGTTGCCTCTTCAAATGAAACACTTAGCAATTTAAATCACAATTTAAAATTTTCAAGTGAAAGGGTGCAAAAAATAGAAAAATATTGTACAATAACGTTCAGTATAGTGTCGAGTATGTTAGAAGTTTCCTATTTGCCTAAAAAATATCCATGCTTCCATAAATCCATATTTTTAATCAGAAAAGTTGTGTGGGTTTTTTTGGTTGTTTTTTTTTTTTTAAAGAGTTAAATAGCTTTTGGTTTGATAAAAGGAGAAAGCAGGCTGTGCATGCCTCGATCTCAGCAGAACTACCTTCCCCAACCTACTCTATGGCTCAGTTCTGCAATTCCTCCTCAGAAGAGATGTATCCAAAGCAGATCCGAGCAAAGCTCCCAAGATCAACCTCAAAGCACCTTTTCAGTACAGCCAGTATTGCTGAGCTGGTTAATGAGACATGGTTTGGGCTTTTTTCATTCCAAGCAAGAAGAATACAAGGCTGTCTCTCTTTCACATATTTATGTATCACTAAGACCCTACAGGAATTAGACTACTTCTGCTTTATCCTAATGTACTAGAGAGTGTAATTAGACTTAACAAATATGACATACCAATCCCACCAAAAGTCTCCATAGTTTCCTATTTAAAGGAACAGAAAGATTTCGAATTTATTCATGTTTTTCTTTAAGAGGCTTAGATTATTTCTAAATTAACAGGTAGCCTGATAGTGTTTAGGCATTACAGGTGAAAACCACATGGCCAGAAGTGTTTTGGTGGGAGAATTTCTTTAAGGAGAAGTGAATTTCTAATGCAGATAAACTTTAGTGAATACTTCTTATTATCTCATTAGCATGTTTTCTGACCTCTGGACTTGAAATCATGCACAGTCTGGATTCCTAATCTTACTTAAACCCGTATTTAAATGCAGAATAACTGATTAGCCAATGTCCTTTGTGCTACACAACCACATGTTTCATGCTTTTATAATGAAAAGTGTCATCCATTGCTTTTTATTTCTCTATCCTTGCACTGAAAAAAGGCACAATGTGATAATACCCTCTGCCTCTTTCCTGCAAATTCATAGATTTGGGGTTTTTTTTCAAAAGTAACACAGAATTAAGGAACTCCTCCAAAGACATTTGATGGATTATGCAATAATATTTCGTATTTCTTATATACATGAACTGACATAATGCCAATGTGTGCAAGTATAACAACTAACAAAGTTCCTAAATGTCATGTGATGAAAATCTATCTGCAAAGACCTTCCTGCAGAGTTTAAGTGTTGCCTATAAACCTCTTTTCTTCAAATTGTGATGCTTGGAAATGTGTACTGCATGTACAGATTTCACAGCACTCATAAAACATTTTTAACCAATACAGATATTACAAGATCTCAAATTAATGTTACTTTGTATTGGGTCTTCTCGTTGCTCAAGCGAAATGAGATTCAACCTCTACCTTATATATTCTATTCAATATAATTCCATAAAATTATATAACTTGACTTAGACAATGCATTCCCTCTCCCCTCAAAACTCAGAAACTCTGTTTTATAGTTCAAATTAGATCTTGCCACACAGCTTGAATATTGTGAGCATTCCCAAAGTATTTCTAAAGTGAAACATATTTAGAAAGAGGAATGAATTGCTTCCATTACTCCTTACTTCTTTTGTTTCCTACTTTGAACTGTAAGACATACATTTCTCATGCTTTCAAAGCCACAAGTATATCATAAAAATTTTCATGGTGGGTGCAATGCTGGGAGACTCACATTAAAATTAGTTTCATATGGAAAACTATCAAAATTGGCTTCATTTATTTCCATTGCATTACAGATCACCTGCTGCAAAATTACTATGACTTTTGGGTGCATTTATTTATTTATTTACTAGCAAATCTAGGGAAACTAAGCAAAAGTTCCACTTTTAATTCTCTACACTTAGTTTCTGTATGGTTATAAAATTAGCAATTACATCTAAGAAAATTCTATAATAATCCAACACATTTTCTAAAATGAAACATTAAATAAACATAATCATCTCTGTACAATTACTGTAAATTAGCATATCCATTAATATTTCACAGAATATGCTTAGGTGGAAGGGAACCACAAGGATCAGCAAGTCCAATGTGTGTATTTATACTAAAACAGTATTTTTAATGCTCTAAACCGCACTGTGGTGTAGATGCTGATTCAGAGCAGGCTTTGAGAAATGCAACTGTTTGTTTCCTACTGAGTTTCATCAGGGATAGTCTTTAAAGGGTATGTGCTGGTTATCACTGTACAGGTTTCTGATCCAATTTGTGACCTTCGAGTCAGGATAAAAGCTATGGAGTGAGATGGCTCAATTAACCTCATCTGCAAATAATTTGCAACACAGAACACTAATAGTGTGATACCAATCCCTAAATGTCTGGGTTTTTCTGTATCAAAGTACACACACAGTAATTACTATTAACTTGCATTAATGCTGCTGGTACTTAAAATAGGATTAAGGATTTCACACTGGGGAGTTAAAAAAAAAAGACCAAACCCACTTTTTTAATTCAGTTATATTCATTTGAAAAAGAAAATTAAGGTTAACTAAACTAGAAACAAGGGCCAGAGCCATCAGAAGGTGGAATCTCTTTTTTTATCCGACCTGGGGCTTAAGTAAGTTATGCAGCAGAATAGTCCTTTTCTCTGATACACACAGCTGATCCTTCGTTCACCTATTCTGCCAGTATACCTGTTACTGTTCTCTGGGGGAAGAGAAGGGGAGCTACCATGATTATGAAACGAAATATGTACAGTACATTTTTAATTAACTACATAACACTTTGAATGGCATTTGAAATGCAATTTAAGGAGCAGAGCAATAAATGTGCAATGAAGAGCTAATTCAAAGATGCCATGTAACCCTCTGTGTTACTGTCACTTCTCTTAGAAAAATAAATGTAATTTTCAATTTTGTCAAATACAAACACAAAATTTTAATCAACTGATGCCTCATAAGTCACACTGTAATTGTGGGTTTGCTTGAATGTTAATTCTAGTTTTAATTTTTTTCTTTGCTTGCCACTGGCAGGTGTTCATAGCACTGTTCTGACTTTGATGTTCCTGCCTTCACTATTTCCTTTCAGTGTTAAGGAGTGATAGGAAAGGAATATTATACCTTTAAGCTAAATGCCTCGTGCGTGTTAACAAGCAAATATTCTGCAGCCACATGATTTATAACATTGCACACTCAGACTGGTAACTTTCCCCCCTCTCCAATGCAATAACTGGCACCACACATGACAACAGTAAGGCTTTCATGAAGGAAATAAAATATATAACAGGAAAGGAACCCCACCCTTGTCCTCCCCACCCTGGTTATGTGGGCTACTCTCCTCTCATTGCGTGATCAAAACAAAAAGAAAAAGCACGACAGAAAATCCCTGAATACCCAGCCTTTAAATATGCAGGAGCCTCAGGCACGCAGAAGCAAGTTAGGTAAATGCATGCATTATCCAAATTGGAGGTGTGGAAGCAACACACAGCAAACCCTCTCACCCCCCGTCTCCAACTTTAAACTGCTTTTCTATAAGGGGAGGAGGGGGGGGGGGGAAGTNTGATATCAGATTTTTTTGAAAGGAGGGGAGGGGGGGGGGGGGAAATCAACAAATTAAAGGGAGATTCTTTTCAGCCTTGGGCTGGAAAATAAGCAAACCTGAGGTGTAATTTGTGCTCATTCTAAAGCTGTGATGTAAGGAAGCTGTCTCTTTTCATATCCATCTAATGAGCAGCTGACTTACAAAGGCTATCAGGTACATGCACGTCTCATCTGTTTGCACCTACTGTCTTTATGACAGCATTTTAGTGACAGAAAAGAGAAAATCACTACTCCACTCTTCTGTATTAAGCCAATGTTTTTCAAACTGTCAGACAAAACTCATTTAATGCATATATTGTACCTAATAGATTAGTGTTACATCCAGGTAATGAAACTTTTCAAGGAATAAATTTTACACTTAGATATAAAACTCGCCACTGCCCCAAGCATGTTGTCAGAAGGCAACGTGTTCTGCAAAATGCATGGAATGGAAAGCAGTATTTACCAAACTCATGATCATTCAGTTCAGCACACTGGCCTAAAAACCTGTTTTAAATGTATGGAAAACTAGCACTCTCCTGCACAATTTCAACAGCAATCTCACTGCGTAGCCCCTTGGAGCACCTACTAATAAATACAACAGATTGAGCCTGACTTGCACCATCAGAAGCAGAAATGTGCTTGTGCATGCAGGTGATGTGCTAAGCAATGATAATCTAAAGAGGTCTTCCTCCTGATGGGTTTCTCAAGGGAGCAAGTCAAAAACAGGACTGCTCGCTCACCAAGATCTCAAATGCAGTGTCCCACATGCCCATCTATTCTCTTCATCCTCTGCTGGACCCTCAGGTCAAACATCTCTCCCTGCACCATGCCCATGCCAGATACTTCAACTTAACTCTTTAAGGAAGGAGTTTTTAATGTTATATTGTGATGGAGAAAACTGAAAGTGTAAAACAAGAAGCTGAACAGCTATTTAACAACAGGGGGGAAGCAAATAATCAGTAAAGAGTGTACAGAGTGGAAAAAAAAAATACCAGTATAAAACAGATGTTGTTCTTAATCACAATGATAGCAGAATTCAGTTCATAATTTCCACTGTTGTTTGACTACCATTAACTAAAAACATCTTGTAAAGAGATTTTCCATTATGCAAGGAAATAATCCAAGCAATGTTTCATAGCTACTACAATGCAAATTCCCTTCAGTTCCTTAGCTAGCAGTAAAGCTAAATGAGGTACAAAGAATCCAGCTACTAATTGTTAGTGAAGTGAATAAACCAGAGCTAAGAATGCTGTCTCAGTCACAATATTTCATTTTATGGTATTATAAAAACCAGGTATGCTGATCACCCCAGCAATTAGAGGAAATCACACTTAATTGAATAAGTAAATATAATGAAATTCACTCCTCCCTTATCTGCCCCCCCACACACAGAAAAAGAAAGAATGAAAGTACTTCAGTGTGGTAACTGCAGAAAAACAAATGCCTATTTAAAGACCTTATCTATTAAAAATATATTAAAGTAAAACCAAAAATAAAAACCAAACAAACAAAACCCTAATGAGAATTACAGAGTCTGTGGGTTATGGACAACCAAAGCAATGTCACCCCAAATAACACTGTACATGGGAGTTAACTCCAGACTGTCACAGAATAATGCATATTCCCCTTAAACATTTGCACACAAAGCTGCAGAACAAATGCACCAGGGGACAAACTCCTACCCCTACTGAAACAAATTATCTTGATGTGCNATATATATACACACACACACATTCTCGAAAAGATATTATCTGAAACATAATTAGCATTATTCTAGTGTGGGCTGGTAGGAAAGTTCTGACATAAAGCGGAGTAAATGTTGAGTCATATCAATTAACATGCACTAGTAAAAATAAAGAGGAAAACACACTCTGTAATTCTCTGCAAGTTTATTCCACTTGTCAGCTTTCATCCACAACAAAACTAAATCACAGAGGTCAGCATTTGCTATTAGGCTTCTCTTTGTGCAACTGCTTAAGTAGTTAATAAAATAACTACTGTTTCTATTTTCTCACTATATAAAGAAATATTAGTTTAAATTCTTGAGTTTCTTCTTGTGCTAGTGCTTAATTCTTTATAGAACATGAGCAAACTATTGTTGCTGACCCTCATATGCCTTATAATAGCATTAATCATGCTAAATTCTTTTGGTGCTCATGTGGATATAATGTAATTATAACAAATTCCTGAAGATAAATTCTTATTTCCATTGGTCTTTGAGACAAATCTAAAATACACTGAATTTCTATAAATGAGAACATGCTGGAAACTGTCTCTTGGTAAAATAAAGGTTATAAAGTAAATAATAAACATCAACAAGGAACGGTAAAAAGAACTAAACTACAAAAGATATATAATCAAAACAAATTGATTTTGATACATTTTCCCATGTTTTCTTGCCACTACCCAAAGCAGTAAAAGCTTTCAGAGCACTGTCTTGAACTACAAGCACAGTTTATCCCCGTATTAACACAGATTTACTTTTAAAGCACATAAATCAGCAAAATATTCTTTATGTGCACGTGAGGCTAATCCCCAAACTAACTGGCAACAGGGAATTCCACAATATTTATATCCTAATAAAATGTTGGCAGATAGAGGATTTTTTTTTTAGTTCATTATGAGTGCTTTTGGTAGGGTTTTTTTAATAGCAAAAAAAAAACCAAAAAAACAAACAAACAAAAAAAACCAAACAAACAAAAAAAAACCAAA
>VXBX01005349.1:359914-375386 GCA_013400415.1 Scytalopus superciliaris
GGGGGGGGGGGGGGGGGGAAAGGTGCTTCCTCTAGATGGCACTAGGAAAAGAAGGTTGTGCTCCAGCAAAGAACAGCTCTGTGGATGCAGAGTATTTATCTGCTTTGTTGCCTTTTTGTCTCTGTCTGTGCAGTAACTGCACATCAAAAGCAGCTGTCCAAGGTGCAGTTTATATGGGACGTATCAAAAATGATTGCATCAGGAGGTACATCTGAAAAGCAAGAATTGGCCATACAACAAATGATTACAAATTTATGCCAGTGAAAGAAAAATACTGTATTTCAGTCTCCCCACAGATTCCAATGCAAGTTCAAATTCAGTAAGCAAATTTCCTTCTGAAATCAAAGACACTGAATTTCACTTCTTGTCATTTCAAATAACATCTTTGCTACAAAAAAAAAAAAAAATCACATTCACACTGTTTAATATAGGCATTAATTTAAACAGCCTGAAATGTGTTCATAGAGTCAGTAATTTCAGCAGCCTCTCAGGTAGATCCAAATGATTGAAATCTACCTATCTTCTATAGGCCAAAATACCTTTCTTCCTTCCCAAAATAGACTTAAATTCATAAGTCTGCTTGTCAGTAATTCGTTCTTTTCTTAATTCTCTTTCTGTATCATAGGGGTGGGGTGGGGGGAAATCTGACAGCACTTAAGAAAAAGGTTGCCATATTAAAAGCTAGTAATCTAAGAAATCTCTCATGATGCAGCCTCATGGCATGATTATATTGATTTTCTGCAGGGTATGCAAGAGCATACACTATAAATATTGTAATAAATTAGACTACAGCATTATAATTTTCAGAGCAGTACAATGAAACTAAAGCCATGCACAAACTTTACAATACCCAGAAAATGTCAAAGTAAAAGCTTGGTTTGGTTTTTATGTATTGGGTGCCTGTTTCAAGAACACCCCCATGCCTCAGGTTACTTCAACAGCCCACTGTTACAATTTATCTTCTACTCATTTTCCCAAAACACTGAATTTCTGGCTAGAAGTAGATCTACTTGAATATCTCTTGGAAAAACAATCTTCCATTTTAAAAACAGAAGCTCTCCATACAAATGAAACATTTTTCAGGAATGCAACTATTCTGAAGAAATTTTTTCACTGAAAGAACAAAACATCTACATTTCTTTACATTTTTTTAATACTTTCTGAATATATATATATGTATATATAAGGACACTATGAAAAGTAAAGTTTTATTTCCAAATTCAAAACCATTCAAAATCATTGTTGCACAATAAGAAACATGTTTCAGCAATTAATCATTTTTGTTCTTAAAAACGTTTTTCTATCCCTTTCTACATCTATTTGCAGTAACAGTGGAATAAAAAGACTAAAATTGGGGAGAAAAAATTATACCCATAGTGACAAAAGATTTTTGCAACAAGAAATAATCCCCCCACCCCGAAAAAAAACCCAAAAACAAATGAACAAAAACAAACAAAAAAAACCAACTAAAAAAACCCTCTGAATGGCTGTGATTTTCAATAAATACATGTTAATTCTATCAGGTTTATTCAATATTTTTCAATCATTCTTCAACCAAAACATATCAGTAATAAACTTGATCTAAAGTTAGGAAAACTGCCAGCAGACCATGACTAAGACTGTGGATGAAGAGGTAACTCTGAAACCATATACCATCCAATCTGAGCAAGATTTGACAATGGGAAGACAGACAATTTAATGGAATTTTAGATAAAATTCATCAGGTATCAGTTCATTTCCAGGCAGGCAAAATTCTTGACCCATTGACAAAGAAATATGGACCTCCACAATGTGCAGCACTTCAGTTTAGAGGTTTGTTTAGATATTACAAATATATTTGCTTCCTGGAAAGAATATTTCCCAGGAGTTTTAAGACGCTGGAAGGACGATACTGGAGGCTAGAACATTAAAATACTTAATTTTCAAAGGTGATAAAGGAGTTCCATGGTCCAGAGAAGCACAACAGAGAAGTTCCTCACTCTAGAAGTGTATATTCACACTACAAAGTTTCTCTGTTCATAATACAGTGTAATTGTTTTATTTTGTTCTGCCATTAACTGCAAATTAAACAGATGGCAAAAATGGATTTTTAATAAACACCTCCCTGTAACTTAACCCTCAAAGACGATACAGGCACTCAGGAAGAAAAGCATCCTACTACCCAAACTTGTAGAGCATCACAAAAATAGACTATTTAGATGTTGTCAGAGGAAAACTTAAAAAGCAGCAAAACTTCGTCAATGAAAACACATCTCTAACATTTTAATCACCGCCATCCTAAAGGATGCAAAAGTTAAACTGGGTCATTTCTAAGAACTGGAAAACATCTCAAGATGGTCTGGCACTCAGGCACATGAAATACCTGCCTTGTGAGGGCACATCTTGGCATTTCCGTATATTGAAAGGTGGCAAAACCAACATTTCATGCTATATGGAAATTGGTTCTGGGGATGAGTAAAAGACTGGAACCTTTCATTACACAGCCTTAAGATCAAATGCTGACTTACACATAGCACACTTTTCAGGACATGAAACATATGAAAGTAGAAAGATGCTCTTGTTTTCTATTTGATAACAAAATTGTCTCCTGAAGTCAATGTCAACATCAACATCCTTAATTATTACACAGCTGAACCACAAAACGTGGAAATAGTCTATTTTTATATTTACAGGCATTATTGTTTTCCAGGTAACAGAATTTTTACCAGTGCAACGTATCAGTGGCTGCAGAGCCAAAAAAAAACCCACAAAAATGCCCTTGCCATAAAAAAAAAAAATAAATTGAGTTCTAGTATTAAGATAACTCAAAGGAGAAGTTTCAGTTGGAAGAAATCTTATGGGTAAACCTGGGTAAAAAAAACATGGGTATAAAGTATCCAATTTCTTGTCACAACTAAATGATGTTTAGGACTGGCTCTAAATCCAGTGCACTCTGTTTACTTTTCCAGCAGCCACTTTGATGGGAAATTACCATTACAGTCACTGTAATGATTAATGTTAGGGGACAGTTCAACCAACTTAAAATCCATCAGCAATAACTAGAAAGCCCTGAGTATGTCTAATCTGCATGTACTCTCTGTTAAGCAGAACCTAGACACATGGAAACAGTATTTAACCCTTAAGTATAGTCACAAAACATCAATTTTACACACCAAAACTTGAGGGCAAGAGCAATTTTTATTTTTATTTATTTTAATAGCTCTTTTAGGTACACCATGTACACACATATTCATGTTGTTTGGTGTTCCACTGGCTGTGGAAGTTGCTTAGAAAGAAATAGAAGGTACTTTGTTTTTGAAAAGTGCTGCATATCTGCAAATACAGTGATGGCTCAGGGAAATAAAGCCACAAAGAAATGTCCAGCCCAGTCCCTCAGAACTCCCCTGACAAAGTGAGTATTCATAATATTTTATCCATTTTTCCTGTTTTTTTGCTCTGTTATGGCCTGTTTCTTCAACATTTAAGTAGTTTTGGTGCAATAACTAAGAATGCATCCATCCCTCTCAGATTTTCTTTGCTTTTTGTTGTTATTTACATCTTCATATTGGTCCACTCTCAGAATTTCCAAGCAATCCTCCTACATTCTTTTCTCGAGCATTACTGTTCTTTTATGGTCTCTTCCTCAGCACAGGACTTACCAAAACTAAGCCCACAGTGACTGGGATTTTCTGCTTTTATGGGCTGTTGGTTTTCAGTGAACATTTCTAGTGTGATCTGGTAGAGTTTCTGCTAAAGAGCTTCAGAGTCTGCCAGAAACTGACCTACCTCCATGTTTGAAAAATGTATGGAGCACACATGCCTTATTCCTTCTTTGCAATAAAATAATCTGGTCCCCTTATGGCTTTCTTTTTTCTTTTTTTTTCTGTTTGCACAGTCACTAATGAACCTTACTGGACACTTGATCCATTTTCCATATGACCCATTTGCTCATCTATTTCTGCAACTGCAAAAACAGGGGTCAGGAATATAATATGCTTGAACAGGAAGCCTCTAACTTTTCAGTCCCAAACATTCACAAAGTTACACCCAGGATTTTTAATTCAATGCAGTCCTACCAAAATGAAAAAGGGAAATAATTCAATGCAGTCTTAGGAAAATAAAAAAATTGGAAACAAATAGAGCAATGAGATGAGTTTTGTTAAAATACTGGGTTTCTTCAGGCTGAGTTCTAAACTGAAACCAAAGCTTTAATCAACCTTTAATTACATAACCTAATGCACGCCAGAAGTTAAATTCAGCTACCCAATTAAGACAAAGTATAAGTAAACATGGATTCATGTCTAAGAAGGAAAACATCCCAGGGAGGCCATCACTCCATTCAATAGCTTTCCAGACCTCATACAAATGAAAATATTTTGCCAGGGTTATTTTGCCTTTTGATAACATAACTGAGCTTTGAGTTTCCATATCCTTACCTGTGACTGTCATGCTGGGTCTTCTGAGGGTGTAACCTTGGGAGGACACATCATTCACAAAAGGTCAGACAACCAGCCCAAGAAGGTACTCCCAATGAAATGGAATAGATAAACCTGTGAAATCCCAAAGTGTTCTTGTAGAAGAGGTTTTGAAGTACAGGATTTGTTAAATCCAAAAAACACACCCTGCAAAGACATTTCCTGTCCCTGAGTAGATTAGCAAACTGCTCGGAGGATTTCACACATTGATTTCAATAGAGTAGAAGGTCCAGAAATAGTGTAGTTTATGTTTTGCTTTATGACATATTTTTCAAGAAGAAAATAAAATTTGACTTTTCAGAGCAGTTCAAGATATCCAAGATATTCCAAATACAAACTCAGTATTTAATGAAACTCAGATTGAGCTCTCATAGAGTCTTTCCAGAAGTTCTCAGTCCATCTTTGTTACAGAGACTGACACCATTGCAAATAGTTATTCCCAGGAGCACTTCAACACTTACAGTATCTCTGAAAAATATCTTTTCTCTACAAGTACTGAGTAAAGAATTAGAAATTATAAGTTCTGTTTTCCAGAGCGAAGGAGCAAGGGAGTGATTTTTTATTTTTTTTTTTTTTAAAGGCAAATTTAGTCTCACTTAAGGTTGTGAGAATAAGAGAAAAACTGTGGTATCATTACCCAAAGGATTCTCTGAATTTCTCAGTTTGGTAGACAAATATATATTTTCAGTATCCTCACCCCCATTCTAAGGAGTACTTTTTCTGTGCAAGCAAACACCCGAAGAAGTCAGACTCATAAACAATACAAGCAAAGAACCAAATAACATAGAATGCCCCAAACCAACAATCAGTGCTTTTAAAAGCTCCAGTAATTTTACTTATTAAACAATTTTTGAACCCAACAGTCTGGCTGGTAGAGGACCAACAATACACCTACCCTGAGAAGCCAACCTCCTTTGTGTGTTGCCATTGCCACACTGTCAAGGTATGGAGACAGCATACATAAAGCATAATTCTGAAATATTTACAAAGGTTATAGGTACACAGGCCAGGCAGAATGAATGATTAATGCTAGAAGACAGTATTACCAAACAGAAAATCTAGGTAAAAGCGGCAAAAGTCCCCTTTAAGTCACAATATGACTTTCTGAACGTCTGTTCCAGCACAAGACTGGCAGCTCTTTATTTTCTTCCTCCACCTCTACCTGACATGCTCAAACCTCTCAAACAATATCTTCCTTTGGTTGGGTGAATTATTTGGTTTATTGCCTTCATTATTATGTAGTTAGACAGTGAGATATCAGGCTCTTGTAGAGAATGATTAAGTTCTCCTTCTCGCCAGAATGAATAACCCCATGTCCCTCAGCTGCTGTCCTCCTAGGGTTTGTTCTCTAGACCCCTCACTAGCTTGAAATATAAGTTTTCCCTATGCCTGAATCAATTCACTGAACCTGTTTTAATTTTTTTTTTCCAAGAGGAACCTGCCATGTCTTCCTTTTGTAGTCAGGTCTGGTCAAGTAGCCCAAAGCATGCAAGAAAACACAAAGAAGGAGGCTTCAGATGTGTTCAAAGGCACAGAAGAGCAGGAAAGCTCTAGGTAATAGCAAGACCACCAAAAATTGTTCATGCTGGTCAGGAGCAGCCAAAAAAAATTAAATTACTCCCTTTTCTTACAGCAGCAATAATTTGGAGCATATGCAGGCTGCAGTCCCTTGGAACTGTGGATGCATGGAGTTTTCAGACACATCCCTGAAGCTCCTACAGGAACAAATAGCCAGGGAGAGGCTTATGCTGCAAAGATGAACCAGACTTTCATCACAAAACTGGAGAAGAGTCTAGGGAAGTCTGTCTGGTAACAATCTGTACTCACTTTCAGTAATAAGAAAAATTAAAGCTATGCAGGACAGAATTTATTCTGCAAGCCATGAGCTCATATAAACTGTTAAACCTGACCACAGCCACCAGCTGCAGAAACTTCTGAAATACATGATCTTGTTTAGCTGCGAGTTAAGAGCATCAGTGCAGGAATTGCTAGGTGAAGTTTCATCACCTAAATTACATCAGGAAATCAAATTAAGCCACAGTATTGTCTTTATGCCCTACAAAAATCCACTACGTTTAGTTATTATTGATCAATAGCATTAATTCTGTAGCAGTGACTAAGGCTTTCTGGTCTTTGCTGAGGGATGTAGCATAGTTTGAGCCCAATAATCATGTGATATACATGAGCCTTCAAATAAAACACAAGGTAAGCCTGTCCTAGATTGAAGAAAATGTATTGTCATTTAGTAACCCAAATGCCCTAAAATAATTGTGTGGTACAAGACCAGGCTCTCAGTGAACATTCAAAACTGATTCTCCCTCTGATCAAATTCCAGAGCTCTCCAATAATGATTTTATGGCTTCCATTACATTAAATGCCACCATGCCTTTATCAACAAGACAAACGGTGCTGCGGTGCCAAGTGTTAAGAATGCCAAGCACAGGATTTATCAGCTGCCACTTCTGAATGAAGGGTGTACTACCAGCGTTTATGCTTTTCCAAACACAGAAATAAATTAAAGTTAGTGGTTTATAAGTAGAAAATGAAAAGGTCCACTCCAGGCATCAGGGAGGCATTCACCACTCTCCCTCTCAGGTGCCTGAGGGTACAGTGTGGCACAGGGCTGCTCCTGGGCAGGGTCCTCCCAGGGTTCATACCCTGAGGGTAAAAACACCAATTACTGCACATGACATGTCGCCACACATGGCAGTGGCCCTTTTTGAATAGCCTGGGCCAAATGCTCGGCCACCTCTTCGATGACAGACACGACCCTGAGTGGGAACAGACTTCCCAATTCCCAGCAGGCAACACAGCAGATTAAATCACCACCCATAAATTCATCAAAAGCCTGGATCTAAATAAAGGCTTGTACACTGAGCTCGAGATCAAACCTTCTTTTAAAATAAGATATAAACTGCATCTGCTTAGCATGTGTAAAACAGGAGCAGTGGTGATGATCTGCTTGTAAGATAAGCGATGACTGCCGAATATTTCAAAATCCTTTGATATTGCTATACTAGAACAAGATGATATCATTTCTATTGTCAGCCTGGTACACTCGAGGCTCTCTAAAAATTATATACAGCTCTGACAAATGAAAAAAAAGCAGACTAAAATCAGCCAAAGGACAAAAGCTGAGATCTGAAGGCGTTTACAGGCAAGGAGCTGAGTAAACCAGATTTTTGACAGAAAAAACTGCTTGACATTGAGTCTGAAAGTGAGAATTGTCAGTACTGCCCCTATTGGCAAAGTGATCTTGGGATTTCATCTCAGAGCACACTGACAAATCTCCTCAAGACAGCAGAGAGTAGTTTAAGTAGTTGATTTTGGAAGCATAACTTGTAGCTTTGAACTTTTCAAGCAGAATTTGATGGTGTGAATAGGGCATCCAGAATTATGACAGCTTTAACTATGATGAACAGATTCTTGGCTAGAATCCCAAAAAAAGTCCTTAAGGAGGTATGGACTACAGTTTTGGCATCTTTCATTTAAGGGATCTAAACTTCTTCGTGTAAAGATCATTTAAATTTTATGCTGTCCTGAAATAATCCCAAGTAGACTAATGTAAATTATTTATTTTTCCAGTGATGAGCCAACCTGAACAGTAACACATTCACTCAAAATTAAATATTTCACTTGATCTGAACCAACCCTTTTTTTCCCTTTTAAATACTTAACCCTTGTGTTTGAGCTCGTTTTGAAAAGTAAACAACATTTAAAAAAACAAACAAAACAAATTGCAAAGCTTTGTTTGCAAAAATGACTGTTCTTTTTTGAAACTATTTCTTGAATTAGGCAGCGAATAAAAGTTCTGATCTATTTTTTTCCTCTTAGCAATTAAACTACACAGTAGAAGATAGACAAGGGAATGACTTTGACTGCATCAAAGCTGAAACATGTTGTTTATCTACAGCTTACCACAGTAACCAGCACTGGACGGTTCAAACTTCACCCCCTATGTGTTCTTTGCTTGTTACTATTCCAACAGAAGGAATTTTAATGGATAGATGAACATATGCCAGCTTGAGATCTTAACATCTGTTTTTCCATGAAGGCAGAGTAACGAGGAGACCTCCGCCAACATTTACCAAAACAGGATTTTTCATCTCAAACACACACAAACCCCCCAGATTTCTGGGGAGACTCAGGGGGAGAAACACTTGGAGAAGCTTCTTCTTTCATCTGTTTTTTTTTTTTTTTCCATTTCATTTTGCTTTTTTTTTTGTCTGCCCTGAAAAGGTACTTTGGACTGGGCGCCCTGAGCCACACAACCTACACTTTGTCAGCATAAGGAAAAGGACCAAACACTGAGTAATCTTGCCTTTTCCTGTGGTACAGAAAATCTTACTTTCCTCTTCTCTCCCAAGTCTTAAATCCCTTTGATGAAGTAGAACCAAAGCAGCTGTTTCCTCCATGCTATGCTGCAGAGGTGACTGGATGCCTGGGGACATGATAGGATGCCCATTTGGCCTAAAAGAGATACAGCCAGATTTTAAATAAAACCCAGAAAATAAATGGTAACAGCATCTCTCAACATCTGTTAGGATTTAAGAAATCCTAAGTAAAAGATCTACGATACCTCAAATCTCAGGGGTATTTCATTCCAAAAGGAATTGAAATAAAATTACTTTTATTGTTATCTGTTTAGCTGTTTATCAAGTTAAAGATGCTTCCTACAGGTATTGTGAGGAATTGATTCATGTTTTCAAAGTGCTGCACAACCTGGTTTTGAGAGACAATATGCAAGACTTTATTCTTACACAGTACCTTCTATTTCAGGGTGCAAAAATGATTTAACTTGTGGCATCTCTGCCAAGCAATACTACCTCAGTTCTGAATGTAAATTGGAGAATAAAGCGCTGACATTACTTGAGCAGAGGCATGCATAGTAATTCAATAGAAGAGTTTGGAGTCATGGCTTCCAGGTGTCCCATGAGAATCCTCTTATAAACCCAATTCATTTATTTTTTTACTTAGAAAAACAGATAGCAGTGGCATGTTTTCACTGAGACACAGAAACCAATAAGTGTTGCACACATTGCTTAAACACTCACAATGTCATTTGCACTGTAGTACCATATTTCTTGTTTATATAGGCATAAAGGCATGTAGAATCATAGAATAGAGTCATCAAATACCCTGAGTTGGAAGGGACACACAAGAATCACCAAGTCCAACTCCTGGCCCTGCAGAGCTCAACTCAAAAATCACCCCATGTGCTTGAGAGCACAGTCCAAATGCTTCCTGAACTCTGGCAGGCTTAGTGTCCAAGTTCAAACCTAAGATCATTATTGAAAAGCTCCATAATTAGACCACAAAAACAGTTGTGATTGCCTTAGAGAGTGAGCTTGTTCTTTGGCAGCAGTGACACCCAACATTTTTTGTTCTTGTGTTGGCTTTGCGTGGCAATATTTTGTTAACGAGGGAAATACAAGGGTGGCTTTGTGAGCAGCTGCCAGAAGCTTCCTCTGTGTCCAGCAGAGCCAGTGCCAGTTGGCTCCAGGATGGCCCAGCCACTGGACAAGGCCAAGCCCATCAATGACAGTGGTAGTGCCTCTGGGGTGAAATAATTAAGAAGTGGAAAAAGAAAACTGGGCTACTGCAGCTGGAGAACAGAGTGAGAACAAGTGAGAGGGAATCTGCAGCCCAGGGGATTGTGGAGGAGCATCTTCCATGGGAGGGATCCCACGCTGGAGCAGGGGAAGGGTGTGAGGAGTCCTCACCCTGATGAGGGAAGGAGCAGCACAGACAGCACAAGGAGCTGACCACAGCCCCCATTTGCTGTCCCTCTGTGCCACTGGGGGACTGAGTTGGGGAAAATCAAGAGCACAGTTAAGCCCTGGAAGAAGAGAGGAGTGAGGATAAGGTGTTGTAAGACTTAGTTTTTGATTAGCTCTTTGATCGGCAATAATTTAATTTCCCCAGTCAAGCCTGTTTTGCCCATGACAGTAATTGGTGAGGGATCTCTCCCTTTCTTTTCTTGAGTCTCTTGTTGTAATTTTTCTTCCCTGTTCAGCTGAATAGGGGAGAGACAGAGAAGCTTTGGTGGGCAACTGGTGCCCAGCCATTGTCTGGACCACATACTGGATCCTTCATGCCAACCACATCATTACCAGATAATTCTGTAGTTAATGGTTAAAAAGTGCTTCTAAAAAGGACTCAGAGATGGTGATTTCCTGCTCATCAGTATAACACTGTTAATTTATGCAAGCCTTTTATTTAATTCTTTAAAAGGAAGACAAAGAACACAGAGATATCTTTTCACTATGATTTAGGTCACTTTCCTCTTCCATGGCCTAAGACTTTTGTAATTTAAAATTGTTTCCTCACATCTGTGACTGAAGAAGCTGCCACTTGATAAATGGTCAGAATTTCAGCTTGTCCATAATTTTAAGAGACAGATATTGACCTCTCCAGAGATAATTGAAACTTGTCTTTCCTTTTTAAAAAGAGGCATATCCCCTTGTACCTTTCAAATCCATCAGAAGAAGCAACTGACTTTCTTGGAGGCAAGACTTGAACCATCATCAAAAAACTTGAAAGCTAATGCTAAATCACTAAGTGTAAAGTGCCTTTCTTACTTCGATTCAATACACTCACCCCACAGTGAGCAAGAAGTGCAAGGACTATCCATTTCAGGATTCCTTATAGAGTGGAAGCAAGAGAAAGTAAGGATCCATCTTTTTGCCTGACAGCCAGAGACAAAATGAAGGAAAGACAAGTCCAAATTAATTGAACATGTACTGATTTCAGAATAGGTATCATGCTTAAAATACACCACGGAAAAGGACTCAATCTTTTTTCATTTTCTCACTCCTGAGAATTGAGAACTGCAATAAACATACACATGTATGTTTAGGCTGATATAACTTAATACTCATTTGGCACATGCATTCAAAATCTAATACAGAGTGCTGCACTTGTGACATCTGGAGATCAATAAGGCAGAAACAAATGGCAAATCTGGAAGATTATTAACTATTAGTGGTAAGGCACAGCAACAAAAAAAGCATTCCTGGAAAATAAAGCCACCTGCCTTGCTCAGTTTGGTGACAGCAGGATATTTGTAAATGAGAAATTTTTATGTAGGCATTTAATCAAACGTCTAAATGAACTGGTACCCTAGTGAATCATGCTGATTAAATAAAGGCAAATATTCCAAAATATGCAATTTTTCATAGATGTATCTGAACTGAGGTTGACTCCAAAGCACTTCACAACTCTTACCCTTTACTCTTGTTTTAAGGATAAGTGAGCTTGTGCCACTCCTGAGTGTTTCAGTTTCCTAAAAGGGTAAGGACATACAGCTTGAATTAATAACACCCAACCAATCAAACCAAACAAATGGGGCAAAAACCGAAAACAAACAAGAAATCCACACAGAAATAAACCAGAACACCAACTACCCTCACATTGAAAAAGTTCCAACCAAGCACAACAAAGACCTCTGCCCTACAACTGAAAAAAAACCCCTACCCTCCAAAAAACAAACTACCCACACACAATTCAGGAATAAAATGGCATATTACAGGGCAAGAGAAGCAGGAGGAGAAGCTGTTTGTTGTTCATCAGAGTGGAATTTTGTCTAGAGTTTCCAGGGCGAGAGGAGCCTCCTGAATGCTTAGAAACCACAGTGAACAGTTTTGATGGGTTATCAACAGATTGTGAAGGTGTCACACTGCTTTACTGTTCTCATTGGGTCCCTCCAGATCCTGCTATTCCCGGGTTTAGGTGCATTGCCAAGACCTGCTGCATCCCAAACCTGCTACGATACAGTATGTTCCCATACAATATGTCCCACCCAGCTAATTGCTTTGTTTGACAAGAGAAAGAAAATCCCAGATATCTTCAGCACTACAGAAGCTCAGACACACAACATTAACTCTAACACACAAGTCAGATAGAGAGCTATAACAAATATATATTTCTGTGAAGGAAAATGTGCACTTTGCATTGGCTACAACATGTCAAAGCTATCAAACAAAGTGAAGTAAATCCTTATTTTGATAATTAAACTTCCAGTTTCAGGTTCCAGCAGGCAGGTAGATTGCATAGATTCTTCAGTGGAGAGATTTGGGGTTTGCTGCTGACTGTCTCTTCCATCAAGGGTCAAAAGAGCTGTGCCAGTTTTGCCCATTTCCCTCCACAGAAGAGACCAACCTTTTCTCACAACATACAAGCGTATATATTTATTATACACACATACACAAGATGCTCATATATTAACCTTTAATCCAAAGTTTTGTTTCCATGGAAACAGCAGCAAGCAGCTACGTGTCAAAGTCCTGATAATTTCTGAGTGAGCATGAAATGGATGAGCATCTGCTGGAAACACAGATTAAAGAGAGCAACAATGGGAATGCAAATACTTCTCCCAACTCCAGGTTTTGATATTCTTTCCTTCAAGAAACATCCATAGAAAAATTCAACTAAACTGTTGAATTAAACTAAATTCCACCCAAGCACAGTTTTTGAGGGATAAGAGTCTGGAGACAAAAGGTCAATCAAGAACTGCTTATGTGGATCTAAAATACATAACAGCTATGTCTGGTAAGACAAATCCTAGGACTCCATTTTCCAGGCATGGACTGTTGCATTGGATGCATTTTCCATACCTGTGGGATTGCTGGCAGGATAACTTAGAGCAAAACAGGTCTCAACCAAAAGTGTGAAACAAAAATCCTTTGATGAATACTTACATACTTTTCATATCAAGAGGACCTTAAATATGTCTGTTTTTCTCAGTAGAGACCAACCAAACACACACTTCAAAATACTTTACCAAATTCCTGGTCCAAGTAAAAATTTAAGTGAAGAGAAATTAAGATATTTTCCAAAAATCAAGCCTAAAAAAATGGAGTGAAACACATGCATATGGAAAGTTTCATCCTTCAAACACTACTCTCATGTAAACATTAGTATCACCAGCAGTCTGCAGAGCCAACAAGACTTTTGTGAAGAAAGGAGTAGGAATACTTGAGATTTATAAAACTCTTCCAAAGTTCATGCATTCCTGTCTACAAGAGTATGACAATATTTATACACTCTGTAAGCTAATATTTGAGATTTCAATTTGCTAGATCTCACTGTGGCTTCAAGTGCTATCCGAGTGTTTAGAGGGAAGAGCTCACTCACCCCGTTCACTGAACTTATTGGGAACCAGAAGACATAATTTTTAAAACAGGAAATGTGATGCTAAAAACTTACCTAGGTGAAAACCAAGTAATTAATACAGACATAAAATGTCAACAGGTCTACAAAAATATTTGAAAGTAATTACTTTATTACCTTATAGAACATTTCTGCTATATACCAACCTTTAAAATACTAATAATGTTATGCAGGAAACACGTCTAGCAGCCCTAACCCATAACTGTGCATGTGCAAACTGCAGACTTTGAATACTTGCACTCTCTCTGTGGGTATGAAAGGGTGATATGTGGGCTTTGATCTTTTCATAACTCTGCTTAAGAGGGTTTAACTGCACGAATTAATCATCAGCCTTCTGAAATGCATTAATTAATTCCGCTTTGGAAATTATTATTATTGCTATATAACCACGTTACATAAGCCAGGGCATCTAAACTTCACATTCATCTGGTAACTTCTGTGAGGATCATGAGAGCCACTCTGCATCACAAGGAGCTGCACAATATGATTGGACACTTAACAAGGGGAATGTTCAAATGGTGTTACTGCAAAAGTAACAATTTAAGGGGACGCCCTCAAAAACATAGTGGGAATAATTAAAAGAAACTGCAATACAACTCTTTTTTCCCATTTTCTTTGAACTGAGGGAGTTAGCACCATATCCTTTGTGTTTTTCAGGCAGTATTAATTTTCAGGACTGTGAGGGGGAAGGCCTGTGGGGCAAACTTGAAAAAAGATTAGTCTAATGTACAGAAGAGAGAGTTTTATCTGTCAATTTGAAAGAGAACTTTAAAGACGTTGTGATATGGAGCGGAATTATCGCCACTATTAATTGCACAGGCATATTAAAAAGACCCTGGAAAGTGACCTCCTCTAATACAGAGAATGCATGTAGAAAAATATGTCTTAATCTTCTTTTCTGCGCTGAGATAAATGTCAAGTGTATCTATCACCTCAATTAACCATAGGAAAAAAGCTGTCAAAATCTAATTCTTTTTTTGACAAGGCGTTTATTCTGAAACCAGCAGAGGGAGAAACAGGCACTTGTATTAGAAAGAGATGAGTGTCAAAGGGTTCTGAAACACATGGTGAGTTTTCCATGTGCGAAATGCTGATTAGAACCATGGTAAATCAGTGCTAGTGTGTTCTGGGTTTGTTGCCTGAGCTACAGGAAAACGGAGGGCTTTGTGGCATGGTTTACTTCAGCATTGAGGTTACACTAACAAAGGAATGTTTTTCAGTTACAGTACCATGAAAAATGCAAAAAATCTGGTGAAATGAAAGAACTTTACCTTCGGAGACATTAAAGACTATTTTGCAGAATACTGTAAAACATATTTATCGTGATAGTTTATTTACTCTTTTTTTTTTTCCCCTCCCCTTTAAATAGAAATGAAACTTTTGTATTCCTTTCTCTGTAACAGCAATGTGATCTCATCAGGGTATTAGGATGGATCCACCTTTCATTAGCTTGAGGCACTCACAAGTTTTCCTGTGCTACCCTTGATTTTTGCAGAAGAGCAATAAAAGGCAAAGCAGAAAAATGATATTTGCACATCTTTCATAACTGAGCTTTGAAAGCAAAATGACTGACCTACTAATAAAACTTTGATATTAACAGCAGCTCAAAAGAATTCTGCTAATTGATCCAACCAAAAATTACTTCAGCTAGAAACGATTCAGAAGAGGAAAACTGCCTATCCAAAGCAATGCCGTTAGAAAGAGTAATTTGGGACCATGAAATTGCCTTAAAATCATCCGGATCTTTTTCTTAATTTTCAAAGCTTGATGTGTGCCTATGTATCTATGTATGCATTCATCCAGCTTTTTTAGGCACCTACCTAAAACAAGAGAATTTGAATTTAAAA
>VXBX01005349.1:375441-404890 GCA_013400415.1 Scytalopus superciliaris
AAGCTTCTCATGCAAAGTGTTAATTCTGAGGGAGAAGGGGAATGACTGTGAGAATTGAGATGGAAAATGCCTAGGATTTTTCAATCTCCAGAACTAAATTATTTCAAATTTATCAAGAGCCTCACAGCAGTATATGATGTTCTTTGCCACCACCCTTTTCCCAGAAACAAATGATGCCCAGAAAAGCTGTGTACATACAGTGGAAACGTACGTGACCTGCAGTGTTTGCTAAAAGATAGAGGTGCATTCAAGGATTAAATCAATTGCATCTCACAAAAAGGACAGGCTTCCCTAGGGAAAGCTCCAGGATTGCTTGTTAGCTGTAGCACAAATGAAAAACAACAGATCACTCCCCAACTTGTTTATGTTGTCATATGCTTTTGAATTCTGTGGCACTTTGTCATATTGTGTCACAACTGGCTCCCTGTTTCCATAAGAGTAATGCAAATAACAGATCCTGAAAGGGTGATAATACAAACAGAAATCCTCAGGCAGGTGTCTACTCCACTACATTTTGGGGTTTGCTGCTGTTTCAAGCATTACGCCAAAATACAAATTGGCCAAGTCAGAATCACAACAGAAAGTTCCCTCTTATGAGACTTCTTTTTATATGAGCAATATAAGCCATGCAGTCCTGCTAGCCACAATTATAACATATGTCTAAGTCTGCTAATATAAAATTATCCAAAACAAGAAAGTTAAATGTAACACCAATATTTCTGAAAATATAGATTATGGAACTTAAATTATTTCTAGAAAGTAGGATAAAGCAAGCAACCTCTGTGTAAATATTAATTATAAAATAGAGAATTCAGGCAATAAACAGAGTTTGAGAATGAAGAAATTTTGTATTTGCTCTTTTTTAAACTCATCCAGAGGAATTTGGATAGAAAAGTCTTGGTATTCCGGATAATTATGTTAATAAAGTATAAGGTAATCAGGCATGTATAAAAACATGATTAATATTGCATAATCATTCAATACAACATTCTCTTCTATTTTTTAAGGTACAAACACTGGAACATTCAGTTAAAACTGATGCAAGTAGAGAAAGGATTCACTTTCCCCTTTCCCACACAGGGCATCACCTGTACCCAAAAAAAAAAAAAAAAACCCCAACAAAACCAACCCAATAATCTGGAAGTCTTTTGTTAAATCCAAGAAAGAAGATTGCTACCCAATTAAGCTTTACTTCAACAACACCTTTTCTGGCCCACAGCATTTATGTGCATATCAGAATAGTACAGAGGGATCTTGCTCTTGAGGGACAATAGAACGTTCAGGAGTCATTTTAATGTTTCTAAATGTAAAAACATTGAGATATTTAGCAAGAATGGGCAGGACACAACTAGCAGAGACACAACACAGATTTCTGCAAGTCCATTCCAACCTGCATGTGCCAAAGCCCTCCACAATCAACAGGCCACGTGTGGCTTTGCAAAGCAGCACATGATGGTACAGAGGAAAGGGTGGTGCACACAGAGGGTTCCTCTGCAGATCCAGAGAGGCAGCTCACACCTGATCAGTGTATTCTGAACCAGCAACAAGAACTCTAGCTGGTGCTGCTCTCTGGTTCTGGTGCAGGTACCAAGAATTGATCAGAAAACAGCTCAAGATCCTGTTCAGTCAGAAAAAAAATACAACTTTAAAGCTGTCAGGATCCTGATCCTCGTTGATTATTGGTACTACGTTTTGCTTTGCCATTTCATCCCCCCTTTTCCTGGATCTACACTTGCACTTAAGAAGATTCTTACACAATTTTCCATTATGAAATCCAGGCACATACATACTTGCACTCAGTTCACCATGTCACAGATGATCATGTAACAGCTCTGCTGATGCTGGCACTCATTCTACAGGTATCTAGAGAGACAGTGGACAGTGAAGTGACTGTTCCTGTGTCCCTGTCTGAGCTACAGTCCTTGTCTGGCAGGCAACCAAGCAGCTTGTCTTCAGCTCAAATTTCTCACCCATTTGATCACACAATTCTACTGTACTTAATATTTATTCCTGACATGGGCATTACCCACCTACCTAGTGCCTGAGAGGAACCAAGGAAAAGCTCTGTACTCTGTCTGTCTCGAGGCACCTGATGCATTGACAGTATTTAATCCACATCCACTGTAACATGAATAAGAAAATTGCATGAAACTTTACTTAGAAACTACACTATTAATACATAAAAACTGAAGTTTGTTTGATAAAACCCACATAAAAGTGGAAATAGTTGCATATATATATATATGTAATATTACATGTAATAGAGGACTGATTCATTCCAAATTATTTCAAACTCTTGAAAATAATATCATGAAGCTCACTTGTATGTAAATACTGAAGATTTCCTCTTAGTCAAAAAGAAAGCTTATTTTTAAAGAGAATTTCATAAGGTTTTGTTGGGGGTTTTTTTTGTTTTTTGGGGTTTTTTTTGTTTGTTTTTGGTTTTTTTGTTTTGTTTGTACCTCTCATCCTCCCTCCATCCTGGGAAAGAGATAAGATCTCAGATTTAAGAACAATATTCATATAACTTAATGAGTTAAGGGAGCTGGAACAGATATGAAGGCACTCTAAAGGGGATCCTTTGGGGAAGAGATGTATTTGTTTTTATCACTACTGTAAATGCCTGCTCAAAGCACTTGGTTACTTTATACATTTTGAAATTATGAGAACAAGGACCAGACCACAGGCCATTCCACAGTTCTCATTCTGCAACCTGACTCACACCCTGCCATCAAAACACTCCGATGGCAGTTCATTGTGGAAGAGCTTGAACACTACGGTGAGCAATTCTCATCTAGTGAAAAGTGGTTGATCTGTCAACAAGCACACTTCTGTCATGGACTGTGATTAATAGAACACAGAAATAAGAGCAAAAGATTTAACTGGACCTTTTGATTCAAATACCTCTAAGCAGTTTCCATTTAAAACTAGTAAACATTAGACAATTATTTTCTTTCATGTGAGCCAAACCAATACAAAAACAAAATCTATCTGAAACATGCAGCATTTGCTTTCACCACTCATGGTTTTGTTGTGCTGAATTGAAAGATTTAAGAAAGAGATAAAATCAGGATTAACAAACTAATGAAATCTTACAGTGAACAGGAAAGCATAAAGATTTGAATAAATATTTCCAGGAAGTGAAAAGAACAGATGCACAACCAAATAATCCAGAGAATGTGTGTACACTTGCTTTTAAAAGAACACATTTCTGCCCCAACCTAAAAAATAACGAGACAAAGAGAATGCTTTCATCGGCTGGACAGCTCCAAAAGCCTTCAGCAGTCTGGATCTGTTACCAAATTAAAAACTATTAGGGGAAATATCTTTGTGGAAAGAAACTTCAAAGCATATTCTTGTCAATGTATACTTGAATGTCAGTTTGTCTAAACAAACAATTTAGCCTGCATTGATAAATACTTACATAACACAGCCTCAAAAGTAATTATATTGCACCCAAAAAGAAGTAGAAAATCAGGTGAAATTCTCCTGGTCTCATTTCAGCCCTATTCTCTGAAAGACTGGGCCTGTCTCAAGGAGATGTTCCCAATTCACGTGTCTGCATCTTTACTGTTGGCCTGTAATATGGCTTTGCATTGCTGTGCCAGTTCCTACTGAGTGTGAGAAGACTCACAGAGTGGGAAATCCTGCAAACTAAATGAGCCACGGGAGCAGTTTGCACCAACCTCCTACGATCAGCGTGGTAACCTAGTCACCTACTCTGTTATTTCCATTATTAGCAACAGCAATTATTCAGGCAAGCAAATGACAGAGCGAAACCCTTCAGTCTCGATGTTTGTGCAGGGCTGGGTCTGAAAAAGGATTATTATGTGGGTTTTTTCCACACACAAAGAGCAACTGTATGCTAATGCACCCCCTTCCTGCTCTAAGCTGCAGGGAAGGAGGCTTGTCAGGCTCCTGGACAGCTCACACTAATGTAAGCACGCTCTCCCGAACAGGCAGGCTACGGAAAATGAGCTGAGGCATCTTGAGTGTAAGAGACATTTGATGGCAATTGGAAGAAAGTAACTTGTCAGTCAGGGGAAGCCTCTGCGTTGGTGCACAGCTCTGAGGAAGGAGGTTCAGGAGGGGGCTTTCTGCCTCTTCTCACTAACCAAGGGGGGGGCCAGCCCTTGCTCTCCAGCATGGGGAATCTTGGAGCTGCATCCCCATCCTTCCCCAAAAGGCACCAGCACAACCAGAAAGTTTCAGTTTATGTTTGCTTTGCCCTGACCGCAGAGAATTTGTGCATTGCCATCTGAATCTTTGTTGTGCTAAAAAGGAAAATAGCACAGTATTCCTCATTCCTCTTTATCTCTAAATGGTGCCCACACAGAAAACATCACAGCAGACAGTCATGAAAATGCACAGCAAAATAAAATGCAAGGTCTTACCTAGATGATAACAAAAGAATGGAGGAACAGTTAATAAAAGGGTTCTATTTCTGAAGAAACTAACAAGAAATGAAAAATTGCATTTACACAATTGAGCTGACCTATTCCTTGCCAAACATGTTGAAACAGGTTTTAGCTCTACTTCATTTATAGCTCAGACAGATTATTGTGGCAGTTAATGAGCACAAGTTGCTTGGGAGATTTTGCTTTTGGATTCTGCTTTTTGAAGGGGTTGGGGTTTTTTGGTATTAGGGGTTTTGAGGAGCAGCCTTTGTTGCTTTGTTAGGATTCTTTTAAAAGCTGTAATTTGCTTTTTTTTCTTTTTTTTAAAGTAAGCATGATGTACTGTCAACATTTTTCCAATAAATTTAGGAGGGGAAGAAAGCCACACCCAAATCTAGCACTGGAACATTTGTCTACCCAAATATAGGCATTCATTTGGCTAAGCAAAGATGGCCTGTTTGCAATTGCAATCATATATGACAACGACAAGAGAAATGGAAGGTGTAGGACAGGAACCTTTGGCAATCCATCACCATCTGCTCAAATTTCCCCACAAGAAAAACATTTAAAAAAAAAAAAAATCTGTGCAACTGAACCTTGAGGAGACATTACGAGAAGACTTTCAAATTCTTTAGAACAAAGCTATAAAACACTGATTAAAATTCACCATGAGTCCTGGTGTGTTCATTTGCAACCCACTAGTCTGAGCAAGTTTTGCGGAAACACTTCACACAAAGCCTTTTAACCTGTTACAGATCAAGTGTGAGAAAAACAGTGGGTTTATCCCTGAAGCTGAGAATTCAAGTAGTTTCATACCAGGTGAGTGAAATAGCACTATTTAGGATCAGACTTGTCAAAGGTAGCTTCAAGATTTACTTCTCCTGAGGTGGCATCTAAATATTAAAAGTAAGCCATGCTGAAGTAATAATTATGTTGGGTTTTTATCTTGCCTGTTAGCAACATCCCTTTGGCACTAATGCATCCCTTTCATATTTAATTATGGATATACTACTGCAGACACACCACAGATTAATGACTGGTGAGGAGTCCTTGTGAATCATGCCACGTCCAACAGAGTTCCTCTTTCTTCCACTCTCAATGCCTTCCTCTAATGCTTGCTCAATTAGGTCTCCCTGTCAATATCCTAAGAAAGTATGATGCATAGACTGAAGGTGATCCTTGTGATGACATCAATATCTTTAATGTAATGACTATGAGCAATGAACTACTCTAAAATGAATGTCAATTTTCTGGAAGTTTCTGCTCCTCTATCAAACTTTCTCCTCTCTTTCTGTACGCATAAGAGTTGAAGGGCCCACTCTATTCTTTTTTTTTTTCTGATTAATGCAATCAGAAAACACAGCCAGTGAAATGACACACACACATAAATCTGGGGGGAAATCCCACAGTTCCATTCAGCCTGGGGAGACACCTCCCTATTCCCAGCTCTGGCTGCATCCCAGACAGGCCGAGACAACTCTGGGAAGGGGCTGGAGCACAGAGGTCAGGAGCCAGAGCCACACTGCAGAGCCCAGCATCCCAAAACCACCTCAAAGCTACAGATAGAAGTCCCTTTGCTGCATCACTGAATTTTATTGGATCTTCAGTGCAGCTTCATTACATGTCCTCAATAGAGCTCTGATACTGAGATGTTGCCTTGATTCATCTTTTATATCTGGAGATGATTATACATTACTTTCACCAGCCTTGCAAACTAGCCCAAACATAAATAAAAGATATTAGACAGATCAAAGGAGGATCAGAAAGAGCTTTTGGTGGTTGAGAAAGAAAAATACAAATAACATGCTCCTGAACGTTTTTGATAAAGGTTCCAGCTTTCCTCTGTTTCAAAAGCAGTAATAATACAGTCAGCCATTATTCAAGAGAGGTAAAAACTATCCTTCAACAGAAGTTTTTTCATCAAGACTGCAAGCCTGAACTTTTTTCCTAAAAGAGGTGTTGTGCTACAGTCCGTCATTCACTGGGCTTGGTAAAAAGTTATTAAATCCAACTATATTTTAGGTCAGAATGGAGCAAAACAGTTGAAAGTGATATTTTGCCGCTTTCATATCTATGTCTTCGAAATCTAGAAGCTTTTATTTAGTTCACTTGGAATCAAACCATCAGGAAGCAATTAGTCTTCTTAAAATGGAAAAAGGCTATATCATACTCACTCATTTTTAATACCCCTTATCACATACAACAGGGAATACTGAGGATCAAGGGAGAAAGATCACTCCTCACAAAGAAAAGTGTACATTAGGCAGATACACAATATACCTCAGAGAACTGACTGCTACTGCCACCTCATATTCCTGAGCTCAGAATTTATGCACATTGTTTAAAGAGGTTTTTTGGAAATTGGTACCCTGGTAGTCTGCTTACAGCCTTGAGAGATTGTGCCATGGTCTCTCTGAGAACAAAGGACTGTAACTGGGTTACTCTATGTCTTATTTTATACTGATGTGCCTCTGCAAAGCAGGACCCCTTCATCCTAGGCATTACAGAAACACAGAATAAAGGAGACAGAGATACTCAGAGATGGGACAACTAACACTGGCCTCTGGTGGCCTGTGCAGAAACTGGTCAGACTGTGCAAATTGTGATTTCTGAGCTAGGACCAAGCTTTCCTTTGGGAATAGCCTACCCAGAGTGCCTGGGGCCACAGTGTTAATTAACCACCTGCTACCTGGGATTGAGCAGGGTAAGAGACCCAGAGTTGTGGCTTGTTTTCCCAGGCCAGCCAAGCCACAATGACTGTTTAACCTCCCAAACCCTCCCCAGCCTCTCTCCCAGCTCTGCCCCTCTGGTTTCCTGAAGGAGTAGCCTGTTGCCCCAGCCCAGAGGCACCAGGGGTGCTTCTGCTCCACCCTAAATCAGGCAGTTCTCCTACAAACCCTCACAGCATTGGGCTTTGGGATGAAATCTGCCATTTCCCTTCTAAGATCTGAAGTGCAAAGACCATCAGTGGTGTTCAGACCCAGGGGAGTGCCAGCAGTCCTGCGTGCCCCTGCTCCCAGCAACTCAGACCCCTTTTCCAGGTGCTGGTTTGCCTGGCCTCCCTGCCAGCTCACAGGAATCCTGCCTCCTTCCCAAGATCCTGGGACAAGGATTATCATTTCCTGCAGCCCCAGTGCAGCCTCAGAGAACAACAGCAAATACTCACCCAGCTTTAACATCTAATTTCAGGGGGAGGGAGATTTTGCACTAGGAATTAAATTCACAGTAGGCTGGGAAAAGTTTTTTGAACTCATCCAAGTGCTCTGGAGAAACACGTGGGAACACTCCCTATTATTTGCCACTCCTGAAGGGAAATTTCATTGTCCTGTGTATCACTTTCAACTCCCTTTTGTGACTTTCAAATGAGTAGGCTTGCCCCATTATTTTCACTGGATGCACACCACTGATACCACCTGGATTTTATCAGGGGGAACAAGAATTCCCCATAAGCTGCCTCATACTAACCAGGGAGGAAGAAGCTTGCCAAGGGCCTTGGTAATTCATGCTGCCCAACCTATGGCACAGGGCATTGCAGGAGGCTGGATTTGTGGCATCCTTTGTGCACAGCAAAGTCCAATCCCCTTATCAAGCTTCGCAAGAGCCGCGAAAGAACCAGTCTCTCAATTTACTGTTTATTTCAATGCCCTAGGCATGCATTCCTTTAAAACACAAGTGGCAGGCAGCTTCCTCTTTTGTGCACAGATCTGCACAAAGATTAGGTGAGAACACAGTCAGATAGCAGGGGCTGGCTGGGACAGAGCTTCAGATCATCAGAGTGGTTCTCCTGGTACATCTAGCCACATTCCCCCATGCCCTGTGTCTCCTCTCTGCTGCAGGCATCACTCAGTGCATGCTGGCACAGCCACCTGGTAGCTCACAAGAGACTATCTGGGAGGGCCAGAGCCGACTGGCAAGGCCAGATCCAGCACATGGGCTTCTCAGACACAGCTTGGTTCAGGGGTATTCATCCTTCTGCTGCTCTGACTCAAACCAACAGGCAGTCACACAACATCCTCATTGTTCATCCGAGAGAAAAAAACAGCCTCAGAACGGCTACAAAAGGAAAAATATGTATGGGCACTCATGGCCCAACATGTGCTTTGTCTGGACAGTGATACTGCCAAGAAAGATGTGGCATTTGGCCAAAAAGCCTCGGCACACCAACAAAAACACACTGAAAGCTCAGTTATGAGGTGGCAAAAACGGTCAGGGGCATTTGTGATGATGTGAGTGAGCGCGGCGATGTGTGGTACGAGCACGCAGAGCTGCTCGGGAATGACCGTGTCCATCTGTCAGAGGGTTGGATACAGGACTGCATGACAGGCAGTGCTGGTCAGTGTGACAGACCACGCTTTCAGCACTTCATCAGAATTGCTTTCAGAGTGCTGCCTAACAACTGTCAAGTATCACTGCGTCGCAGGAGTTATAAAGACATTTTCAAAGGACAATAATGAAGTAGCTTTGTGAATTACTGGGAAGAGCTCCGCTCAAGCATGAGGCGCCTGGCGGGGGAAAAAAAGCATGGAGGTGAAAATATAAAAAGCAGGTGGTGAAAATAAATCCCTCCCTTCTACCAAGGAGATCTCATCCTGTATCGTCAAGGATGTGACAACAAAGTCAGGGTACCTTTAACTTGGGGTGTGCAATAACCACAGAACTGCAGGACTGTGGGACTTGTTCACATATGGTGCTTGCCATGGAAACCCCTGGATTTTAATACTCCCATTAACACTTAATATTAAATGATGAATTCTGGATTAATGGAAGTTCAGCCTGCACAGGAGCCTCATATTTGTGGGCTACCAAAGTAGGCTTTGAGAAAAGACCCAGAAGCTTTACTGTCCTGCATTTCAAAAGCTTCCCCAAACACCATTTAGAAATATTCCCAAGTCCTCCTTAATCCCCTTTTCTTACTCCCTGTGAATGTGAGCCCTGATCTTTGCCTGAGCTGCACTATTGGTATGAGATACACTGCCTCTGATACCACAGCAAAATTGGTGGAGTTTTGCTACAGTGGAGGAGTATGCATCAGATGGGATGAAAAACTGGTGCTGTATTGCTCTGAGAACACTCACAGTATAACCAAATAAAATTAAAAAAAATAAAAAATAAAAAATATCAAGCCACTAAACACTGCATTTCCTGGGCATTGTCTAGACAGCCAAATGCAATGGCTGTATCATAAAGCCCTTCCCTGCACTCCCCTTAAGGAATTGGCTGGTACAGCCAACACTTCATTAGTCACCCATTAAATACTTTCTACTATTACAGCCAAAGGTGAGCCAGAAATGTAGAGTTTAGCAGATTAAAAGCATTCTTAGTTTCTGTAACCACTCTGTCTTGCAGTAGTTTAATTTCTCTAGTCTATCATCAACAGATAAACCACTTTTGTAATCATGTTTCTTCTACTTTCTATATGCATGCTTTGATTTATGCCTTGCTTACATTCTATTTGACTACATTTTTTTCAGACAAGGGTTTTTTTGTCATATCTACTGAAGGGAAAAAAAAATTACACAGGTGTATAACCAGGGTGAAATTGCAACCCACAAATTTTCTATATAAATGTACTTCCATAACATGCATAATAGAAAAATAGCCATGTCAAGCTGCTTCATAGTTCAGGCACTGTATGAAATTTACAGTTGCAAATGGATCAAAGTATTAAAGCACTTACAGGAGCTTGAATATGTGAGGCTAGCCAAAATATCAAGTGAAAGAAAGCATTTGCTGATAAACATTAGTTTGATAGAAGTCTTACAGCAGTTTCAGTTGGGATTATAGGTTGGGATATTTTTCCTCTAAATCTTATCAAGAGCTGCATAACCGTCCCTTCTGATTGAGGCTTTAATCCTCTTGAAATTCGTGTACTACTTCTGAAGGTAATTCAGCCTCTGAAACTGTTTCACTGCTTCTCAAGGGAAAGCAGGAAAGTCAGTCAGTCCATGACAACTTTCACACAGAAAAGTTACTATCTACTTGTAGCAAAAAGATTGCAAAGCAAACATTGTGTGTTTTTGTGTACACACACTATATACTATACATAAAAACATATATGTGTATGTACACACAATATAAAAACAAAAACAGGAAATTCAAGACTAACCTTGCAAAACTAAATGTCCTACTAACAGTTTAGACAGTCTGGGTTAAGATAGTCTGCTCTTAGATACTGAGTATATCCCATAGTCCTAAATGCTCTGCGCTTTCTGTTGTTCTTTCCCAAAGCTCAGCTTTCAGACATTCTGAATGAAGAAATAATTGCTTATGTGAGGAAAAACTGTGATAGAGCTGCCATTCACTGTAGGGATGTGCAGCAATGAGTTAATATGCAGGAACACACAGTCTGAAGCCAGCAATACACTTCCTTGCCAGCCCATCACTTCAGTTTCAAATGTCCTAGAGACTCTGAACATTGAGAGGCATCACCTGAGCCATTGGATGAGCGGGCTCATCACAGTCCAGAGTTGTTGAAGTTACTGAGTGAGGACCAGTGATCACATATTGATGGGCAGTCTTCCTTCCAACACAGATTTCAGTCCATTCCAGAAGCACCACTCAACCAGTCTGTCTTTGGAAGAGGAGAGATGGCCAGTGAACATAAGATCAGTTGCAGGACTGGACCCAAATGAACAAAATCAGGACAGGGGAAGAGAGCAGAGTGCACAAATCCACCTTACAAAAAGGAAATTAAATGAGAGCAAAGACAGCTTCAGGAATTTGCCCCATTAGCAGACGTTGTCTATGAATGAGCTGTGAATTAAACCATACATTCCACCTTGTAAGCAACAAGCCATTCACTTATGAAGACAGATATGCATCCTTCCTCCTCTTAAGGGGAATGATGGATTTTCTGAACAGAAGCACAACTTCATCCATAGAAATGTCTGAGTTATTTCTGAATACCAGAGCCAGAGGAATGCAGTCTTCCTAATGAGAATTTAACTGTTTAGAAAAGCAAAATAAGTTCTCTAAGAAGGTGTGGCATTAATCAATTCAAAGCAGATACGTTGAAAGAATGTTTTAGACATCTAAAGCTCTACGTCTCAATGACTATTTGTCAATGATCTGGACAGGAGGATAAAGTGTTCCCTCAGTAATTTCACAGATAACACTAAGTTGTGAGGGAGTGTTGATCTTTTCCAACCTAACTGATTCTGATCTCTTATATTAGCTCAACACGTCCTACTTTATTGTTGATGTGGTACAGAGGAAGGGAAACCATTTGACATAAAAGTTAAGCAACCAAAATAGAATATCATCATTAAATTAATCTCTCCACATGAAAATTAATCTCTTATCTATTGCTTTGCCTTCCTTCTATTTTTCATGTCTCTGGAGTCTTCATCAAGCTGGACAAAGTTGCTAATCTGCAAACTTAATGGATTTTGTGCATTTGAACTGAACAACAAAGGTTTACCATCACTTATTTTTTGGGACAGAATGACATAGAACTGAAATAAATTTGTTGCTATATAAGCAAAAATACTATTTAAGGAAAAGAACACTTATTTTTGTATCTTATACAAATCATAGTGACATTTACTTTTTTCAGTTTATCAAGTAACTCTAAAATTAATAGATAATTCCTTAATATGGTTTTCACGTGAACTAATAAGAGGAAAAACTTTACAGTGGTATTTAAAAGATAATCCAATTTTAAGCATTAACTAGGCCAATGCATCATAAAAATTTTAGATTAATTGATACCAATTTACATATTAGTATTTCATTCTGGCTTGATGTTCTCCAGGGATGTCTCAGAATCTTGCCATGCTTGGATGATCACATCCTGATATCATGTATCAGTGAATATAATCAGAACGAGTGCATAAACTTAAAATAGCAGAGTTGTTGCATGGTAGACAAACAGGAATCGTTATAGACAGTTTGTACCAATTAAAAAAGTTCAGCCAGTTAACTAAATACCTGAGGCAATCTTTCAGCCTTCAAAGTTGGAGAAAAGGTCTATTTCAGCACCGAAGAGTAATTATATCCAGCCTGTGACTGGCAGTTGAGTTTACAAAAAGGTTAAGAAAGCCCTGTAGGTCAGCATAGCCAAATAACATCAAGGTAGCTGCGCTGAGAGAGCTTAGAAGAAAACAGTAATTGAGGAACAGAAATGTCAACACTTAATCATAGTCCTTCCAATTTTCACTGGGTCAGGAGAAAGTGTTTGATGCCAAGCTACCAAATAGGCTTTGCAAACCAGCACCAAGTGCATTTTGAAATGATCTAGATGTTACATTTTCCTAGGGAGTGTGTTTTTTCCTGCCTTCTGACTGCAGCAGTTACAGGACGTGCTCATACAACGAATAGCACAAATTACAAGGTGTGGAAAACTTCTGCATGAAGAGTTACCTGCCTGAACACTGCCAGTTGCTTCAAGCTTTAATAATAGTCAAAAGCATTCAATGAAAGTTCTTAAAGTGTTGGAGAACTTAAGAAAAATATGGCCTGAGGCCATATGAATGCTGTTTATTGCTTAGGAGCAATCCAATTGCCTTATATATTGTCCCTTGGCTGTTTTATACTAAAGGAAAAGGTCACGCACCCACATGCTACCATTAGATTTCAGAAAGAAGAGATGACCCATTGGGCAGGTGATAAAGCCACAATTACAGCCCCTAGATATTACTGCCATCCCATCAAATAGAAAGCAGTGGCTGGAGAAGAAAGGCAGTCACAGTAGCTTAACATATGTTGTCCTAACACTCCTCAACAGGTGAATCACAGCATGAAATAGCCCCTTTCCCCCTCCCTTTACTTCTGTCTTCACAAAAGCACACAAGTGCTGCTCAATATCCTTGCTGTCCCATGCAGGGCACAAGGGAAAAAGAGTGAAGTGACGTACAGCACAGTTTATGGCACAAGGAAAATGAAAAAAACAACCTCTTTTGGCTCAAACCACAGATATTAATTTGAAAAATCTTAAACGTGCTATCTGCACCAAGATGGCCACAGAACTACAATTTCCCTCTGAGCTCACGGGGTACTTTCAGCCTCAGAAAAACAAAAAGGAAAGGAAAATATCCCCATGTAATTCTGAGAATATAAGGATCTCTGTAGCATTGCCTTGAAAGGCAAGCTCAACTGATTTACTGCTCTTAAAGCAGGCAGGGGAGAAGGCACCCTCACGCTAGATGAAGACATTAAGTGAGGAAATTACTGTTATAGGAGTGAATTAATTTTCATTGATCTAATTTCCTGACAGACATACCAGCAGTGAAGAGTTTACTAACTGTGGGTTCCTCCTTTGTCAGGTATCCCTCCTCATGCTTTTACTGCAGAGGCAGAACAATAGAATCAAAGATTGGAGGGAATACTTAACATTTCTCTCAAATCACCAATTAGTACTCCTCTGGGGTAAAAGCTGTCTCATGCTGTTCAGCCTTTAGAAAAGATTTGCTGAATGCAAGCACAAGGATGGCATCTTAATACAGAAATGCTGCTGGATCCAATTACTGTGGTAAAATATTGCATTTCTTTCTCTTCTATTTGTCAGCCTTTTACTATGCTTTGAGGGTAGCCCAATGAGTTTTACCTGAATATTTAACTGCAAAAGTAGACTGTAATTCCAAATATTAAGGCTTCATGATCTCTGCCACTTTTTACTTAAGGATTTATTTTTTTTTTTAAATTACCATTTTGTTCAAATGACACAAATAGTTTCTTTTCTGGCTATATATCCAGAGGCTTCTAAATTCAGTAGTTGACATGGCAAAAAAACATGGATAAAACATGGAAAAAACAAAGTCTGAACGCACTGAGATAGTTTCCACTTTGTATCTTTTAAGCCTTAAAAGAACAAATTAATTCAATAGCAAAGTTCATCATTATCTCCAGCTAGGATCAGGTTTCCAGGTAGATATGGATAGCATCATTTCACCCGTGAACAGAAACATTTGAAAGGAAGATTCAACTCTCCTAAATAAACACAAGACCTTCAAATGTAGCATAAACTTACCAAGTATAAGAAGAATATTCACCTTTTGGTTCTATATCCATTGCTGATGAAACCTGTGTGATGGGTTGGAGTTGGATAAACCCCCAAAACTTAGATTAAGGCCTTAGTTTAGTTAGGCCTGAAACCAAATTTAGTAGGCCCCAGTCTTTTGGGCTATGGGGCACTCCGTAGATTCAGAGGGGCAAGTGTCACCTGACTTAAGCAACCAAAGAGGTATTTCATATCATCTGACATCAAGTCGAGTATAAATCTATTGGGGGAGGTATCCTCGCTCTCTTGCCCTCCCTCTCTCCGTGTGGTGTGGTGTGAGGGACTCCCTGTTGCTGCTCCCAGAGCGACAGGCCTGGCCGCTTCCCTGCCGAGATGCCCACAGCAGTTCTGGGCTCTGGGAAGGAAATACTTTTGTTTGATATTACTTTGCTGGGTGCTCTTTCAGAGAAACGTGCTTAGTTTTGTTTTGGGTGGTGGAATCTGTGTGTTATTGGGGTGGACAGCTCTGGATGAAGTTATTGTTGTTTTTTTTTTTCCTATATTTGTACGTATATGTATTGTAACTTTCCTGTAAATATATGTATATAGTTTTTTTCCAGTTTCAGGTTTTTTCCTTCCCTCCTTTCACTGGGACCGTGCGGGTCTTGGGGAGGTTTGGCATTTTGCCAAGGTCAAACCCACAACAACCTGACATCAAGAGAGTGTTTATTAAGTTCCCAGCTCTTGGGAACTTGGGTAAAATAAAGAAAAGCAGAAAACCAGTTTATTTATTTACTACATTTCCAGCTACCCTTGTTTAAAAGAAAAGCTTCAAAATCTAACTCAGGCACACCCTCAATATTGAGGCACTAAGAGTTAATAAAAAGGGCATCAGAGATTCTACTCATTTTATATCTTCATTTTTGAATGGTCATTCTTTTAGTGGAGGCACAAGGTTGGATCACAGTTGAAAGCTTGGCCTTGCTGAGGTTTCATTTTTCCAGTGCCTTCATAAAATTTAGTATGAAAATTTAATTGACTTAATTTCATAGAATCATTCAGGTTGGAAAAGACTTTTGAGATCATAAAGTGCAACTGTTAACCCATCCCCACCAAGGCCACCACTAAACCGTGTCCCTAAGTGCCACATCTTCTATATGTCTTTTAAATACCTCCAGAGATGGTGACCCAATCACTTCACTGGGCAGCCTATTCCAGGGACTTGACAAGCCTTTCAGTGAAGAAATTACTCCTTTATCACCAATGTGAACCTCCCTTGGAGCAACCTGAGACAATTTCATCTTCTCCTGTTGCTGGGAGACCAACACTCACCTCACTCCAACCTGCTTTCTAGGTAGCCATAACAGCATGTTAGTCTACTTTGCCTTGAAGAGCACAAAAGCAGAGACTTGTTTTGAGATATATTCAGTGCATCAGTGGAATTTTTTTGTTCAAACGTACACAGACATATGGAAATGCACCTGTGGAGCTCATTTGTCCATCTGGATGTGAAATTGTGGCAGCAATAATTTAGCATCACCATGACTATACAAAGACTTAAGAAATAGCTTGCACTCTGTGTGAGGAACTGATGAAAAAAAATCTACCCTATGACAACATCACCTGAAATGGGAACTATTGTACTTCCTGCATTTCCTTTCCATGAGATTGAACACTCCTAATAGGAAAATGGGTTATTTCTCCCAGCCAGTCATTCCCATGCACAGGGCACAGCATTGTCTGTCAAAACTTCACATTCCTGCACATTCCAACAGAATTCGACCATTACAAGCCCATTTCCAACAGGCACCATTGTAACAATGGTCAAAATAATGGTGCAAAGCTGTGTCATCACGACCTGAGCTTGGTAAAATTTGATAAATACTATACCTAAAGAATTAAGGGTATTTACGAAACAGAGCAGTGTGTTGCCAGGGCACTAAAGGACCTTTGAGGCTCTGGTTACTACCACACTTTACATCTACATGCTCACAGGTCACCATAAATGCAAATATAACAGATCCAGGACTGAAAAGAATTCAAACATGACCAACGTGCCAGTTCACTATCCGTAAAAAAGTCAACCATTCTTTTCTAATTTATTCATATGACACAAAGTGTCAAAAGTTCATCCCTCTTTCCCACAGCACACAAATCTGACAATTATTTCTTCATGCTATTTTGAATGCAAGCATGCAAGAAATTTTCAGTATTATTAGATCACTTTCTATTCTCAATATTAGAGGAACTTATGATAACTATGGTGCTATCTTCTTAGCTGTGGCATTTAAAACAAATAAGAACCTCAAGAAAAGGGCAATAAAGTCCTTTTTTAGAAGTGTCTGATGGTGCTGAAATCTTCCCATTGTATTGTGATAACACAATGTTTTCCTATAACTATTAATTGTGCCCAAAGCCACTGCAGTGTAATGTCACTGCTTGGTGGAGTGAAAGGGGTGAAGTGGGCAAAGAATCAGTCAGCATAAAAATGGCAGCACAGGCCCTACAGGAAACAGCAACAGGCAAGGAATTGAAATGCTAATGCCATTCCCATATCCTTGTGAAAATACCTTCCTGTAGGGTGGCACAGGATTTGTAAAGAAGTCCCACATGGTTCAGAACAGCAGTCTGACATACCTGGGTGGCAGAGAACAACCCTTAAGGATTTCTGGGGTTTCCCCCCTTACCCTCCACTGTTTGAAAATGACCCACATGCTGAGACTGCAACACCCAACAGGTTTTCACACCTTTGTTTTCAGCTCCAGCTCACTGGATTTAATAAAAAGTTAAATCTGTTTGAGCATAGAATAGACACTGGGACCCAAGTAAATGCCTGGTGTAGTTAGAAGTCAAGCTGTTACAAAATCAATTGGCATCTCCTTTCTGCATGTCATTCTCAACTCCAGACCTGACCCTCCAAAACCAGACACCAGTAACTACTGCCTTGAGCAGCATCACTAAAACCAACAAGACCACCAATACCTGGCAGACCAGAGGGATGGCTAAAGCTTCTCATTGCAAGATCAGGGATGATTTTCAGGCCTGTTTTAGTAAAGTAAAACCTACAATTGCAGTTATTTAATCAATTCTATAAAAAAACCTCCAGTTGTACATACAATAGGGAAGTCCCTCTCTAGTTTACTTCTCTTTTAATGAGCAGGTCCAAGTTAGCCAGACACAAAATGAGAGTGACTCTTGAAAGAGCTCCCTTCTCATTAACTCCTAATCATTGCAAATATCAAACTGCAGTACATGATGGGAAACAGAGGCTTTCTTTGTCCAAAAAAATCACATATAATGAAACTGTATTTGGTAAAAATAAGTTTTGCAAAGATACACCCATTGGGGAAAAAATACATACCATATTTCATAACATGCTGTCTCCACATATCAAGCCATTTATGAAGCAGATGTGATACATCATGAGGCTGATGACAATTGCAAGAAAAAAGCACAAAACCAATGGCCTTGTCCTATCTAGAGGAAAAACAAGAGTGTTTTGGGGGGCTGAAGAAATTGGTTACTGCCTTTTAATTCAAATAGGTTAAGAGCTATCTTACAGCTCTTCCTTGTATTTACTTCAGGTATCAAGGCAATCCTTGAAGTAACTCATATGTGGGGTTTGTTCGTTAATATGAAAGTGTGGGGTTATGTTTGCAATTCAATCATTGACATTCTACATGAACTCGAAAAATAGATCACATTTTTCCTGACCAAGAGTTCTATATGTGGGGACTTGTTGAATTCCACGCATTTTCTCCTCTATTATTCTAAAAGCTGAAGTTTTCCCTCATGAATACCTCTGAAAACAACTTGCTGTCTAGAAAAATAATTAATGGAAACCCAAGTCTTAAACAAGTGTGGAAAGATGTTCACAGAGTTCAGTGTTTGCAAATCTTCCCAAGGCTGTTCCACATTTTCACCTTTCTAATACCAGCAAACAACGAATGCTTGACCGGTCAGAAGCAAATCACGAGTATCAGATTATCACCTCCTCACACATCACACTGTATGGTAAAGAAACAAGTTCTGGTTGGTAAACAAAGACTCCTGTGAGCACAACAATCAACTCAAAAAATAACTTCAGTGATTATTCACTGGAACTCCATCCTTGCAGTGGTTTTATCTGGAAAATACGCATATAGTTGAAGAATATCTTATTTTTAGTTTCCTAAGAACCCTTCGTGCCAAGGTATATAGAGTTGGCTAAAATAGCCACATCTATCTTTACTATGAAATATATGAGGAAATTACTGTTTTTACTCATCTTAAAACTCAGAAATAAAAAAAAGAAATAGTAATAGGCATGCCATGTAGAGGATTAACTTGAACATTAACTGCAGACCACTGAGAAGAGAATGAGTAATTATACTTAACTCAAAAGCTGGTGATGGCTCTGGTCCCCAGCTCTCCACTGCTCTCTGTCAAGAGCAATTCTGTTGAAGTTAGTCAAATTGACTGAGGTGAAATTGGTGTGAGATCAATACCCAGTTCAAGAACTAATGAAACCCAGAAAAGAGTTTTTGCAGGGTCTTTTGTTTTCAAGAAAGAAGGTCAGTAGGGGAAGAGGCAGCAGTTTATTGTAGACATTTAAAACTTGGCTCAAGTTCAATCCTTCTTTCCCCATAAAATATCAATAGGAAAATTGATGTCTCAAAGTACCAATATATTTTTTNTGGGGAGGGGAATGGCTGTGCTGTTATTTTTAACAGAAACTCCAGAATTTCATGACATTTTAGAGTGGGGGGGGGGCAGGGGGAATTGAAGAAAATGTTGTCTAGCCTGAGGATTTAAATACAGTGTTATTGATAAAGCTTTTATTCCTCAGCATTGGAAAAACATCATGTGTTACACTCTAGCCACATTACCTAGCCTTTGTAATTTTATGTATTTATTTGTTTGTTAGAACAGTTTAATGCATTTCTGAGGCTGGAAACAGAAAATGGGTTCACTTAAGCTTAGTACCTTCCCCTGTGCTGCAGTGCTGAACTCTCCTGCCCACCCATCACTGCTGCAACACAAACCCCCTCGTTGGAAAAAGCCACCTGAGCACACAGAGACAGTCAGGATCTGGGCACAGGGCAGGTCCTTCCTGCAGTTCAGCTTTCCAGTACCTGGGAGGGTCAAGAAGACCAGCTCAGACTGCAATTTGTGAATGCAAAACTCCAGGCTGTGGTACCATCAGAAATGTTTTACCCTCCCAACACCTGCTCTCCCTTCCAGCACATTTACAAAATGCATATAAAGCCAGAACATAGATCTCCATCCAGCTTTAAAACCCTAAAAAACCCCTGAAATAAGGAAATCCTCTGGGTTGGTTCCCCGCCCATCTCCCCCCCAAGTTAGTCAAGCTCTTAACACATCAAATAGATGCACTTAGAAAGATGCAGAGAGGTGAGGGCAAAGCTGATTATCCCTGGGCACAGACACCACGAGTGACAGGGACTGCTGAACAAGTGGGCTCTGCAAGCAGAGCCAGCCAGCCAGCCAGCTTTCCACCTCACATTAGATTGCCAAAGAAGCATTCCCTCCTTGCCCTCCCCATGACTTCCAGAAGTGTCCCTTTTAATGTTCCTCTCTCCAGGAATAGTATTTAGCAACAGTTCAGTAAATACACATAGTTGCATGCCCAGGAGGACTCCAGCTGGTCTTTCTAGGGCTGCCCAACACACAGAGACAGAACTTACCACCAGGCTCAGAAAACTCTGGTGGGAAGTCAGTTAAAATACCCATCAACCAAAGTATAGATAAACCTAAAATTGGTCCCATATCCTGCAATTTTCCCCCAATCCTGAAGCAGACACAGAAAAAGATCATTCCTTCTTTCACCAGCTGTGTGCTTGGGATTACTTTGTGCTTACACTGACACAACCAAGAGCACAGGGTTTAAAAGTGAATTAGTTTTGTTTTGTTTGGAGGGGGGAACACGGGTAGGTGGGATTTTTTTGGTTTGAGTTTTGTGGTAGGTTTGGTTTAGGGGTTTTTTTGGGAGGATGGTTTGGTGTGGTGCTCCGTTTCACTTTTTGTGGGGGTGGGGGAAAGGGGAAGGTAGTGAGGTTTTCTGGTTATCTTGTTTTCTGTTTGTTTGAAGGGTTTTTTTTAAAGCAAATACCTTGCCACAACAGTTACTTGATTTTTTTAAACACTCCATGAGGTTATACTCCCTCCTCAAAGTAATAACACCTGCTAACAAATTTGGAGGGTGACATTTTCCAGAGGTAACACTACTACGTGTTAAAGCTGACCTGAAATTTTAAATGTGCCAGAAAGTTTCTGTTTGTCTGCTTTTAAAATAAAATTCATTTTGGTAAAACACATTCATACTCATCACAGAGATAACATGGAAGTTATACCTTATGTCTGCAAGCATTATAGATTCCACTATTCATCTTCCACACATGTAAATGCAATTTAATGTACAAATTTTTCAGGTCATAAAGGAATTACCAGCTGACATACAACCTCCTTATTTTGCAGCCTCCGTGGTCATCTATCCCTCACTCTTCTGCTATCAGCCCATGGAGCTTTCGGGCTACACTCAACAGATGGTTTTGCATCACAGTAGTTCAAGTGACCCCAAACTAAATTTTTTTTCCACAGGTAAGAAGGCTGCACAGGGCAGAGGCAAGTACCAAGGGGAAAAAAAAAGGTCATCAAAATAAAGAGTCAGAGCTTGAACAAAAGGAGGAAAAGGTCACAAAGAGCCTGGGGAGCTGTCACCATCAGAGCACCCAGAGGGCCACAAACAGCCACCAGCAAAACAGCAGCCACAGCTTTTTTCTGCCCCGCCCAAAATCTCCTCACAGACTTCCACTGCCAAAGGCAAATCCCTGTTATTTCTGTGCCTGGGCTCATCTCTGAGCAGTGTGCTCTGTATCTACACTACTGGAACAACCCTTATCTCCGAGGTTCATTAAGCAGAGATGAAAACACGCTGGGGGCCACTCTCTCTCTGATATGAGCTTTCCTGTGCCCCAGGGAAAAGTGAGATGTACTTAGCCTCAGAGGACAATTATTTATAGGAATTATATTTAAAAGGCTAATATTTATGTTAAGAGTATGTATAACCAGTACTCTTGCAAAATTATGTACTGATACAGACAATAAAGACCAAATTAAAAGGTTTTTAAAAGGTTTTAGTTTTGCCTTTTAAAACACCCTTGAAAATATAGATGAAATCACACACTGCCTGAAATCATCAAGTAACCATACAGCAAATAAACTCTCTCAAACATGACTTATAAGGCTTATTACTGGTATTAAACATGTGTTTAGTGTCACCTCATACCATGCAGTAAAATACTCATTTACTGTATTCAAGCTCGACAAGAAAAAAAAGTAAATTCTCACTCTGGAACTTCCACCTTTCCCTCTCTCCCCACTTTCCTTTTGATTTATTTCAGTGCTCAGAGAACTGAGTATCTCCAAGAGAGATATGTCCCATCTCACAGCTCTCCCTGCTAGAGCAAAATACTGAGACCTGGCTGAGAGCAGCCACAGAAGAAACACCTGAGCAAAGAGAGCTGAGCAAAGCCCTCAAGCCATCATGGGCAAGCCATCCTCAGTCACTGAAGGGCTTACCAGGCAATGCAATTACAGCAGTTGAGCCAACTCCACTTCTTTTTTTTTTTTTTATTTTTTTGGTGGTTTTTTTTGTTTTGTTTTGTTTTCTTTTTAATTTTATTTTTATTTTTCCCCCTCTAACTGCCTGCCTGTCTCAGGCCCATTCCATATTTACCAGCAGATTAAGATCTGCCAGTATGTCCATCCATTCACAGTTTATCACTTCCTGATCCCTACACACCTTTCCAAAAAAGCTCACTTCTCACATGACACGCCTGCTCTTTTCATTTTCAGGCATGCATCTGAATTTTGAATTTGCTCTGGAGAAAGAAAAACTAAACCACAGAAAAGTCTCTCACCCTCCCCAGAAAACCATCCTTATATTAAACTGGATGTGGAGAAGATGGGTAGAAACAGACAAATAATATTTCCATACCCACTGGTATAAGCAGTCCTGGGGATATTCACATATTTACAATCACATGTCCATTGAAGTGGCGTGACAAAGCAGGCAGTGCTTCCAGCATGGGAAGCCTGATATAATCCTGCTTATATAGACAATTGCTGGCATGTGAAGAAATTCCCAATGTTTGCTAGACAGTCATGTTTCCCTTGCAGCGGGATCTCTAGGATATCCAGAGATTAGCAGAATAAACTGGCACTTATCCTCACAAAGTTATTAAATTTTGGTTTGCACCTCCCACCCTCACATAGAGTGGGATCTGAATCTTTTATTTTCAAGGGAATCATAAACCTGTGAAACCTAATAAGTCTTAGGCAAACACACACACACACACCCCTTTGCAGTGCACATGCAGCAGGTGTGATGCTTCCAGGGAGCACTGGCTCCACTGGGATACAACGGAGGGAAAGGAGATTCAATTTATGGCAGACACCACTGCACAGCAGCACGAGCCAAAGGCTCTCCACAAAACCCAAGGTGTGGGGGTGCACACAGCAGCACTGACAGACACCCTGACAGACATCAGCTGCCTGGCAGAAAGATCCCACTGCAGCCTGTCTGCCTTAAAAAACCAGCATGTAATTCACACTTTGCTCCCGAAGTTGCTGATGCAGCAACAGCAGGTGCCCAGTGAAAACCAAACACCCAGTCATTCACAGCAGCCCTTGGGGCTCACCTTGGCTGTTTCTGTAAAGGGTGCAAGTGCCAGGCAGCCCAGCAGGGTGGGAAGGCAGCTCCCTGAGCCAAACAGAGCTGGTAACCTGAAAACAGGGAGTTATGATGCTGAGGAGACAGACTTCCTGTCAAACCTGGACACGTTACTTCACCTTCTTATCACCTTCCTCACTGATAAAAACAGCTGGGTCCCAGACTGAACTGCAGGTATCTACAGATGCCTCTCAAAAGATAAGGAAGGATAGATATAATTATTAACTCGTTCATATATAAGATGCCTAAAAAGTCATCAAAATCTTTGTTCCTGGCTTCTCCATAGAAGAACACTGTACTCTCCACACCACAATTCCCCATGTGGGAGTTTCTTTCCTAGGCTCATACTTATGACGCAGTGATGTCTGTACTAAGGTATGTTATTCAATACTATGAGACATCACCAGGAAAAGAAAAGGCAGAGAACAATAGTGCACGTCTATTGAACTATTAATACATTCTTTTCGGTTTTCACAAGCTGTCTCAATATTTTGACCAAAGTTTCCTCAACATACAGGTATGCAAAATTTGATTTTGAAAGACCGAGTACGAGATTACTGCTATTAAAAAAGGGGGGGAAAAAAAAGGAAAAAAAAAAAAAAGCCAAACAAACCCCACAAACAACAAAGGAAAACAACAAAACAAAAATCCACTCCGGATTTGTTCAACTATTCTGCCTTGTACACCCACATAATTTATGATAATCCTGTGATTAGTTTGTTTCCTTATGATCCTGTGTGCCATTTCAGCACACTTGTAAGTAATCACCTTGTATGCCTTGGACTAACAGAGTCATTTTAAAGACCAAGTGAGGCTTTCAAAGAGAAATTCTGACAGATGTTGACAATACGAAGACTATAGAAGGCCTAGTTTTCACATGATTTCATAGCTGTGTTTTATTGGCTTCTTAGACAGGAAGAGAAGTGGAATTTGTTTCTCCTATAATGGCAATAGGAGGTTTTACTTGTTGTTAATTAGAAACATTATCTTACCAGAGAGCTGAGTCTTCTCATTTTCATTTATATAGGAGATTGATTAACACTTAGCTAATTGGCACATGCAAATAAGCATTAGCTGAATTTGTTTTTCTTTACAACTCAACTACTATAATTTAGATGCTCATTTAGATTAAAATCTGTTATTATTTTTGAAGGTAATCATCTGCCTGTTGTCAAAAATAAAACAGCAAAATATATTACTAATTGTATCTTGCATATGTTTCAGAAAATAGCTAATTAACGTTACTAAAAAAAAATAAGCACAAAAAGAGCAAAGCTTCACAATATTGGATCCAGGTCTCCTAATACAGAAGGCACATTTTCACTAGTGAAGTAGGGTCAAATAAGTGGAGGATAACTAGAGATACAATCACATCTGAAGTCATGAAGATTTCAATCAAAAAACATCTGCAATGTAACTGGAAATAGGTAAGAATGCAGACTGGCTTTTGAATCCCCACACCAGATGAAAGATTTGCAGCACAGTTTTTTTAGCCGTGATTTATAAGTAAGGAAAGTCTCCAGGGTATTTAGTCTCCTACCCACCTGCCCTTTCCCATTATTCCTGGCAAGGCATATTTCAGGGAACAGCTTAAGAACGACTGTGTGGCTGGATGGGACAAGGCAGTTGTTTTTAAGGCATTTTTGTGGTTTCAAGTTCTTTTTGGATATTTTGGGTTGAGTGAGAACAGGTGGTTGGATGCTGCTGTTCAGCAAACCAGCAGTGCAAGAGCAGAGACCTCACAGCAGCAACTGCGTGTGGCTCAGCTCATTTTATGATTTAGGAAACAGGGCAGCCTGATACAGAAATTATTCCCAAAAACCTTTCTCTTTGCTGTCTTCCTGCACTTTTACTGGATGAGAGAAGACCAGAGAGGCTCAAATGGATGTAAATAATTTATCACTTACTATCTCACATAACTAACATAGCTAAAGTATGTACTTCACACAAACTTTTATTAACATCTTCAAAGATTTTTTCCTAAATGTAGCATATGCATTAAAATATTTTAGTAGAGCTTTTCATTAGATGATGAGCTTTTCATTAGGTGATCATGAAGTACCAAGCAATAGACCAAACCCAACTCCACCCAAGAGATTCCAAGACAATATTCAGAATTCAGATGGAGCACTGACAGTGCCAAATCTGCAGTGACCCACAGGACAGCAGGTGTGAGTGTAAAATACAGCCTAAATTGTATTACCTGAATATTTCTGTGATACGTAGTTACCAATCTCCCCAGTTTTTCAGAGAGCAGTTCCCACAGCAAGTTCAGCATATTGCATCCCCAAAAACTGGTAAGTTGGTTGAGTTTATCCACCAGACAGTGGGTGGTGACCATAATGATACGATTATAGGACTCGGCTCAGTTATTTACTTCAAATTTAGTTCCACCCTCAGCTCAAATCCTAGAAAACAGCAATAGTATATCCTCTAAAATTAATCCTCACAGATTGCCTTTTTGGCCAGCAGGATTCAAGTTCCAGAACCCTGCCATGGGCTCTCACAAATACAGCTTTTAAAACTGCATTCTCCACTTATCAGTGCAAACACACACTGCACATCACCTAACACACCCTTCCCCACACAAAGCAGAAATACCTTACTCTTTTCCTGAAGCCAGGGTTAATTTCTCACCTTCTCTGCTTCAACACAGAAACTTCTCAAGAAACTAAAAGGGGGGAAAACAGTATATGGATGCTCTATGAGTATGTCCACCTTCTTTATATATCTGGATATCTTGGTTATTTTTCTCTTTAATACACAGCCATTTAGTGCAAGGGAAAGAATTGGATTATTGTGTCCTATGTCATTTGAAATAAGCCATTCAGAGCTACTTGGTGAGTCTTTCTCCTTTACTTCCCTCTAAAGGGCCAGAAGGGATGCCAACAGGTTGCCTTCCCTGTCCAGTTGCACTCTGACTACCAGGAATGTATGCACACAGATGTCTGAGGATTATCAAGGTGGAATCAGCCTGGCCATGGACACGCAGGCTCTACTGGCCTCTTCCTCTGAAGGTTGTGTTAGTCTCCGTTGCATACACCCTGCATTTAATGCACAACCTACTGGCATGCCATTAGGATCCTCAAGGTACCTTTGTGACATCCTGCTAACATCAGGCTTAAACAAGACAGTGCCAAGATAACCAGCTTGGAATTATTATAACATCTAAACACATCACTGACTTCTTGCCATCTCAATTAGAAACAGCAGAGCAACGACACCTACTTGGACTTCCTGGGACAGTTTCTGTGCTCTCTCCAGAGCTGAGCGTAATCACTCTCTACAAAGCTATTTCAGCAATTTAAAGGGACTGTAATCATGTCACGAGATGAAGGTGGTAACTCTAAACAATAAAACATTGAAACTGGGTCAAATGGTCTAAAACAGGGACTACTGCTAGTAGTCAGAGAGGCAGTATTAGATGCTAGGTCAGCTCCCAGGCAGAGCACAGCAAAACATTAGTTTCCATTAATTTTAAAATCCATCTCTGTCAGGCTCAGAGTAAACCGCTCTTAATACTACCATGGCACTTCTCTGCCAAACAAATGCTGCCCAGGATCAACATGTTGCTCCCAGATCCATCTCTGGATGTTGTTAAGTGACTCATTTTGGAAGGCATTTCCCTTTGGATTAAAGACATTACCAACCTCTGAGAAGCAATACAGGCAGACTGAATGGTAGGGCAGAAGGAAATGTGCAGTTGTGAGGACAGTCACCTTCTCAGCTTGTATCCTTTGGTACAGGGAACATAGAAAAGCTGAGCACACAGAAAAGGTGACTACACCACTACACGCAGGATGCCCTCCCATATAAAACAGAATTCATCACCCTGAGGAGGAATAAGTGAAAAGGAATCCCGAGTGACGCAAAGTCAGAGAACTTTCCACTCAACCTCTACACAGAATCAACAACTGCCTAAGTAGAACTTAAATTTTCTAAGTTACAAGTATATAGGGCAGATCACAATCAAACAATCTCTACACCAAACAACGTGAAAAGGTTACCAGGAATGCAGAAAGAAAAGTATATGTGGATTCTCCATTAAAGTCTAAAATAATTTAGAAGCTTTAACTAAAATGTCAGCATGTGTCAAGAAATATTAACTTGCATAATACCGCACCATTTTCTTGCCAGATAGTTAGAATGCCAAGTTTCTATAATATTACTTCATGCTTTTCAAAGTGTTCTTACATGACTACAATAACTCAGCATGATTGAAACAGCAGTAAATGTTTTCCTGTTTAATTTTCACTTTCCATTTTATCCCACAACTGCTACGAACATGGTTATATTTGGTTACAATTCCAAACCTGTAATGACTTACATCAAGAATGCTTGTTTTCATGTACCCAGACTAAGCTAGTCTTTAAGGAGTTGAACACTTCAGCACTCATTTAATCAAATAGCTCATAATTCTATACCATAATCTTATATAAACCTTTGCATCCCTATATGCCTTGAAACATAAACATTGAATCAACCACCTTTTTGAGGATTCAAGTCCACAAGGACCTCAGTTTGACAAACACCTATTAGCACATCTAAGTTCTCAGAAGAACCAGCCCCAGGACTATACAACGTTTTTGATTATTACTACCAGAATATTAAGATAGATTAGCGCCCTTTCCTTCAGCATAAATACAGGGCTGAGCCATCTGGACCTTAAAACCTGGCAAACAGTGGACAGAATTATATTAAGATTTAGGAAAGATGTTCCATAATACAAAGCATTTGTGAACTAGCTTTGATCTAGACTCAAAGTTTATGTCAAGGATTTTTTTTTTCCCCACATAGAGATGCCTGCAATTCTGTAACCTACATCAGACAGTAATGCCATACAGAATTATCCTACCCCTTTGCAAACACCCACTGCATTTTGAATTGCACTTCATAAGTTCCTTTCAATGCCCAGTTTGAAATCTGTCCCTGTCTTCGAGACAAGATGACAGTGAACTGGCAGAGTAGCAACGAAGACTACAAGAAAGCTCTGCCCTGCAAGGCAGAACTAGATTTCCATAAATATCTGTGGTGTTTACCAGGATGATGGCTTGATACATCATGCTCTTTAAACCTGGTCATAATTTACGTCTGTTTTTCTGGGAACCTGTGGCTGCATTTTAGCTCTCATTAACCACAACAGATTAAATGAATAAATGGATAGTTAAACAACTTGCTAGAAAACCATCGGGACCACTAACCAGGTATGAGGGTTTGTAACCTTTCCTAGGCCACTGTGAATACCATATTATAAAGGCTTTTTTAACCTCTTGGTTGTTAGATATTTATTCAGCTTTAAACCAGTAATATTCTAAAGGGTGATAGCAAGCCAAAAAAGCACAGCTAGAGCCAGCTGCATTCAATCCACATTTAAAAAAATACAGAGACCTAAATTCAATTGATTTTTTTCAAATATTTTTAATCTTCCTTACAAAATGTATCATATAATTAGATATTGTATATTTGGTTTTTTAATAGGAAATACAGTGCATGTGAATTGATAGCCTGACACAGAAATCAATATATCATTATCTGACTTTTGCTTCCAAGTCACCAACAAACAAGAAACAACTGGAGATTAAGAAGGCAGAATTTCCTTTTGGCAGCATTTGAGTAACTGCTGGAAGCAATGACAAGAAATCAGGGGTAGTAATTACAAAAATGGGTGCAGGTAAGTCTGTGTAGGCTGCTCCAAACCTCAGGAAGCACCCATGGAAACCTATGGAACTCTACATCCAACAGAAGACCTGAATTTACCAGGCAGTGCAAGGGACTTGGGCATGTTTTGAAAGCCTAGAACACTTAATGCAGAATATACAGCATCTGACCTTATCTGCTCAAGTCTGATCTTGGTACATAGACAGAGTTTCCCTGACATCAGTGAGCTCATTCACAACAGAGCCCAGACTGTAAAGGGGAGATTGCAGCAAGATATGGGTTTTTGGGGGGGAAAGGTTCTACCTGAACAATACGAGAAGAGGGCCCATGCAGTGATAGAACAAGGGGGTTAAACTGAAATAGAGTAGATTTCAATGAGGTGTTAGGAAGAAATTCTTCTCTGTGAGGCTCATGAGACACAGGGACAGGTTGCCCAGAGAAGCTGTGGCTGCCCCATCCCTGGAAGTGTCCATGGCTAGGTTGGACAGGGCTTGGAGCAACCTGGGATACTGGAAGGTGTCCCTGCCCATGGCAGGGGGTGGTTGGAACAAGATTATCTTTAAGCTCCCTTCCAGCCTAAACCATTATACAATAAATAACCACGAACCAGAAGTGGCATGACACTTGTGAAAAAGCCAAATGAAAACAGATCTTGTTTCACACTGTTTTTTCCCCCAGTTAAAAAAAACAAAAAAAAAAAGAACAAAAAAAAAAAAAAAAAAA
>VXBX01005349.1:404959-422810 GCA_013400415.1 Scytalopus superciliaris
CTTTTCAATTCAAGAATAAAACCAATGCTGTTGCACCAATCTGCTACAATATATGCCCCAATATGCACTGTTGCCTGTTGCACCTGGTTTTTTGACACATGAACTAGTCATAGAAGTCTAACATGAGCTAGGATGTGTGTGTAGTCATAAATAGAACATGACTCACCCTACACTGGTCAATACTAGGAATTCAAGTCCCACGCCACAAACGCTCATTATATCACCTGTAAAGAGTGATAATCCTTACATGCACCACTAGCATATCTTCACCAATATGACCTCTCATATTAAAGACTTCACACAATCATACAGAATAAAACTATCACTAAATATAAGCAACTTCTAAAAAAATCCACTCACCTAAAATGTCAAATTTTTAGTCTGTACATACCACATGCTGTAAGTCAGTGACAACAAGTGCTCCCCACAGCACTGGAACCACTGTTGAAAAATATGAGCAGCTTTTACAACTGTTTGTTTTTGGTTTTTTCAAATATGCTCTGGCTGAAGATATCTGTGCCAAATTTCAATTCAGAAAGTGTGTCCAAAGCTGAGATATCACCTAGGTAGGCACAATGGAAGGGAAAAAAACCCCACACCATCCACTCTATTATGACAAATCTAAACTTGAATTTAAAATACACAAAAAAAGAAAACCAAACAAACAGCACACCTCATCCACACAGAAGAAAAACAGCAGAACCTCGTGGTCACACAAAGATTTAATGTTGTCCAAAGATTTAATGAAGTCCAGCACAGTGGCTGAAGATGTGATTTCTCCTAAGAAACTGGAATACAGATTGCTCCCTGGGAGACTTGCTTGAGATGTCTGAATTTGGAAGTCAAGCCAAGGAAAACCTGTGTTTAAACTATATTTTATCAGCCCTCTGTACCTTTTAGTGTTAATGTACAAGAAAAAAAATATTTTTTTTTTTTTTTTTTACTACCAGAACTGCTGTAAGAAATCTATTCATGCACAGAAATGAGATGCCTGTGCTTAGAAGTCCTAGAGATTCACAATTATTTTTTGTTTCACAGCAGCATTTTTTAAGACAGTCACAGGTCTGCATCAGAAATAGAGGGTTCAAATCACTGAGTCCAATGAAATTGTACAAACTTGACATGAACTTGGCCTGTAACCCACAAAAAAAATAGCTGTCCATAACACAATTCTGTTTAGTTTAAAAGATCTCTTTAGCAAAGTCCAGAGAGAAATAAGGAGAATCCAAGTAGCTTGCTAGAACATGATCACAAAAAAGGGGAGGTGTGAACATAAAGCAAACTTTTTCAAGGGAGAAAAAAAAAATATCACTTGGAGAAAAAATGGACTAGTTTTATATTCATGATTTTGAGAAGTCACAGCTACGTCCCCTTCTGGAGAGACCAGCAAGAAGAAAAAAGGGTGACAAAGCAACAGCAAACAACTCTGTAGTTCTTGAGTATGAGGGAAGTTGCAAGGATGGATTTAGATGTTGGCACTCTCAGCCAGCAGCACGGCTGGCAGGCAGCTCTGGATTCATGGTGCTGAGGGAGGAGACAACTTGGAGTCCTGCTGCCTTGTGTGCTACTGGAGTTTCTGCTGCCTTCACTCTAAATGTCAGTGAGACCCTTCTGTTTTCTTCCACTCTGCTCCCTTCACTGTTATTCTCCAACACACAGTGTTTCTTGCCCAGTGAATGTATATAACTATGCATGAAATGATGCCTAGTTTGCAATGACAAGCATATCAGCTGAAGAAATCGTCTAACATTGATTTTCAGGTTCTGCACTTCAGCTTCCTTACTGCTGTCAAACCCTAATGGTCATGAAGAATAAGGCTGACCTACCTGAGATCCTGAGCTCAACTGAAAATACAAGGCTTTTTTCTTCTTAATTTCTTTGAAATTAGTCTGAAAAACACACAGGGCTAGAAACCTACTCAAAGGAAAAACAGAAATATAAGAGCCTCTTGCAGCTCCCGGACTCCAAACCCAGAACTGCTGAACCAGTCTAACATGTTTCTGCACAGTTCCATCTGGTCAGGATTTATTGCATTCTAAAATATAATCCTGCTTCATTTTTTGAGCATCCTAATCTAAACATTCTCCTAAAAAGAAGAGGACTACAGCTACAGCCTGGGAGAACGTGTGTGTGACACCAAGACAGCTGCAAAGCTGAGCAAACCTTGCTTGTTAGAGAGGCTGAAGAGCTGCTTTTGCAGCTCTCAAGAGCAGCAGTTTGCTGAACCTGCATCCTTATAAGCCATGACACATTTCCCTCTGCCAGTAGATTTCCACACAAGACAGATGTGTGCATGTAAATAGTTAATAGATCATGTCCTTTTTATAAAGGCAGCTCATCCGACAATAATAAACAAAAATGTGCAAACACAGCACATACAAAAATGCCTGAAGATAGTCCAATTTGCATTAAAGACAGATGTTATGACCCCAAGCATATTGCCTTCTTAAGGATCATTTTTTGTTTTATTCTGTCAGGCCATAACTGTACATTTTACACAAAGTTTAAAAAAAGCAAAACAAAAAACAAGCACACCACACACCCAAGCAAGCAAACCTGGTGTTACCTTTTATTTCTCATGCATGAAACAGAAGGTGACTGTAAAGGGCTCAACAAACTTCATCTGGATGCTTCAAGGTTGTCACTTTGAATGTAAAGACAATGACAACACTATGAGAAAGACAAATTTTACATGCTGATTTTCATGGGGAATTTTATTCTACGTATTTGTATTACCTTTTTCTTTCACCCAAATAAGGACTTTCATCTGCAAAAACCCTCCAACTCCTGTCCCTGACAAGAAAGGAAACATCTCATTCCAGATATATGTGGGGGGTGGGAGGGCAGGAAATCAGTCGATGGTTTTGTAAGACCTTTACAATTTAGCCAAACATGTTTGAATGGGTTTTTTTTGGTCCAGCCAGTTCTACCCAATATCGTCATTTCCCATCATCGCCGCCACTGCACTGCACAGAGGGGAGCCAGGCATTTGTGTGCTCCCATGAAATGCAGCTCCTGGGAGGCACTGAAACCAGCAGCGTGGCATATGTTGGATGCTCCCCCTTTCCCTCCCCTGGCATGAGCATCACGGAGCTGGAGCACAAGTGGGGTGAGCAGCTGCTCACGGTGGCACCATTCCCAGGCGGGAGCTGCTTCTCCTGCCCCTGATTTCCCTCTCTCGCAGCCATACACTCAGACTGGATCCTGAGCAACCTGCTGCTGGGAGCATTCTCATCTGTCCCTCTTCCTGGGATTCTGTATTTCCTACGAAACCTTCCCCTCATGCTTTCTCTGAGTCTCTTTCTCACTGCAGCTTCTCTCTTCCCTCCCTTGCCACTCACAGCCCTCTGCCTGCAGCAGCCTTAGGTGGAACGTGCCCTCTCACAGCAGAAGTGGTTTGTATTCACAGGCACTTGCTCTCCCCCCAAAATAAAAACCCTTCAGATCACTGTGTTTTCAGGCTACACAGTGAAAACTGTGTCACGCTTCTCTGTACATACTTTGGGCACAGGCACAACCAAAAGTCAGAGGCACAGTCTGAAGATTTGTTTTCAGAGGAAGAAAGAGATGCTTTTTTATCTTCTTGCTAGTCAATGCCCCTGGAAGGCAGCCCCAAGGAAACCAATGGTCCCAGAGAGAGCCAGTGAATGTTACTCAATGTTACTCCTATTTTTCCCCCATCTACAGTAAGCTGAATGCATAAGAGCTCAGCTCTGTTGTGCCAGGTATCCTTCACACATTATAATTTTACTTCCTTCACATGTTACCAGAAAAAGTTTCCTCCTAAGTTTTTTTTTATCTTGCACAGAGATAAAGAATCTTACAAAAAGTTTCAACTTTCACTCCTTAAAACTGGTTAGCAGAAATTATTATCTTGGTATGTCATGTGATTAAGTGTCAAACATGTTTTCAGATAAAAGGAGTTTATAATTTCACACTTTAATAACAGCTGAGAGAGAGAGAGCCTAAAGCTAAAAAAGTCTTCATCATAGCAATAAGAAAATGATCCAGAACCATCTTAGACAAATATCTTAATAAGTAAAGGAAAACTTTTGCCCTCTCACTTTAGAAACAGAGATACACTGAATTAGTCAGATCCTCATTAAAGATTTACTTGGGAGGAAGGAAAGGAAGGGAAGTGAGGCAAATAGTTGCCATAATTTTAAAAAGAAACTTGCAGCAGCACATTAGAGACCAAGAAACATTGGTCTTCTCCCACTTGTAAGACAGAAGTACTAGTTCTGAGCTCTAGCATGGATTTCACATCAGACAAAAGACCACACACAATCTCACAGGCATTGGCAGGAGTTCAAACAAGCCTACGCACTTCTGGTAGGGGACAAGCACTCAATAGCTTGACCTAAACTAGGAACAGGCCTTAAATCTGCTGTAAATATGCAGAGCAAATGTAGACATGCCAAGTACTTCAAGCTCTGAAGGTGGGGGAATATGTAAATTAAAATAAAATAGGAGGGGGGGGAAATAAGCTCTGCAAGTGATGGCTGAAGTGCAAGAACATCAGAAAATTGTGGTAACAATACTGTGTGCTCGGCTGGGAGCCTGTCAGTGGAGAGGAAGCAAAAATATTTCAGCTATTCCATTGCTACAGGTAAACTTATTTGCCAGAGAAGAATTGCTGCTTGTTCCAGTTGCAGAATCCCTCCCCCAAAAACATCCCTTCAACCCATTTTCAACTTTTTTTAAGTAAACCAGCCTTATAGACTACACAGAAAGTATTCCTCATGTCAGTCATGTTCAAGTTTTTAGGTTTTGGGGGTTTTTAATCCCTGATGAAGCCCCATGGCATATCTTGCATAGGTCAAGGAGGAATGCATATGGAACATATGCAGTTATATAAATTGTGGTCAAAGACTTCCTGACACTGAGATCTGTGGGGATGTAGAACATTCTCCCAAAGGAAGCAGAGGGACTCCAACACGTGAGACCTTTAAAACTGGTACTGGCAGAAGAATGGCAGACATTAACTCTGTAGTAACTAAAGGATTATTCTTATAGTAGCTACTCCTGGAATTTGAAGTTTGTCATGGTTACCCTCAATAGAAAGGCCAATTAAACACTGTAAAATCCAACAAAGGACCGTATAAATCTATTTGCATGGTTTCCTCAATCTTTAATGGGTTTTTGCAGCACAGGAACCAGATGTACTTTTATTGAACTGGGACCTTAAATATGGTGTAATTCATATGGCCAAAATAACTAGGTAATAATAGTGAATTTACTAGGGGACCATAATAATTATGGGATATTTCTCTTTATTATGTAAAAGCAAAAGTTAGCCACAAATGTAATTTACAAACTATTATTTCCATATATGAAATAAGCTACGTATTAAGTGGCAGTGGGACTGCACTGAAAAAGAAAACTACATTTCAGGAAGAAGAGACATTGTGTAATACTATAGCTGAATTCTGCTTGTCTCCCAGCTGAACAGAAAGTAAGAGAATCCCCCCCCTCCAACCATGGATCCTTTTCCTGTCCAGGGGAAGGGAAAGAAATCCTCACTTCCCAACATCACCTCTCCCCAAGGCTGCACCTTCAGGAACCACTTTGTTAAGCTGGAGATCTGCAGCCCAAAGGCTTCCAAGTTCAATCTCAAGGACTAGGAACTCCTGAGCACATCCAGCAAAGCCACACATGGAGCTGCAGTCCTGAAAACAGAGCCCTGAAAACTCCCCCTCATGCTCACACTGTCAGTGCAGAATGCAGCCTCTCAGGCAGTCAGTGCTTGGTCTTTCATTCCTTCACATATTTAATAAAACCCAATCCCAGCCAAATTTGCTTTGCTCCTTCCCCAGGCTCTTTTCCTTGCAGCTGCCCCAAATAGTTGTTTCCAGAAAAAGGGGAAAAGCCTCAGCCCTGCCTGCCATGCACTGCTCTCTGCTTGTGCAAAAGACTGGTTGGGTAAATAACACCTACAATTTTCTCGCTTGCTCCAGTTAACACAACTCTTAAAGAGTCATGTCCTAATAGGAAGCTCCTCATCCAAAACTAACAGGATTTAAGCCTAATTGCACCATTCTTCTATTTATTTATTTTTTTTAATATAGACCAGAGCATAACAGAAGAGCAGTTCTTAATACTAGACTAAGGCTACGAAGTGCTGGAGTTTGAACACCCCAAAATTCAATCTCTTTCTTCAGAGATTCCATACACTTAACATGGATTGTCACATGCTTCCCAGGATCAAATCCAATTCCTTAAGGTTTTCTGTTCGCTTTTCAAATTATTACTAATTATTACTATTTTTAGAGCTAGAATTGTATTGTTTAGTTGCTTCGGGATTTTTTGATTTTTTTTATTATTTTTTTTATTTTATTTTCATGGAATTCAGCTGAGTGCATGTGCATTTCTAACACCAGATTTGTGTCTTCAAGTGATATTCAGAAAAGTGCACCTGAAAGTCATCTGAAAACTTTCAATGAATTCTGATTGAAATAAAAATAGCAAGTGAAGTTTCTCATCTGCATTTGAAACAAAGTCCTAGAAACGTATCAGGCTCTTCCTTCCAAGAGTTTCTGATCTCTTATCCTGCTCACTTGGTTTTCCCCTCTACAGACAGAGATGCTTTTGTAAAGGATTCATACATCCTGGTAGAATAGCCTTCCAAACTACCCTTTCTCCCCCCACTTGTGGTTGTATGAACACACATCTGTTATCTGTAGGTGCACTTAGGGTGGAAACACAAGCGAAGCACTTGAGGAGGGGAGGAGGACAACTCCTTAAGCAGCTCACCCACATCAGCTGACAGCTCAGGCAGCCAAATTAGCCCAAGAGCCACAGTAAGACAAGGCTAGTAACACCTCGTCTGTGGCACTGTCTTCTTGAACTTCTCAGGAGGCTTTTTATCTATGCAAAAAAATGTATTAATTTTTTTTTTGAAGGACAATTTTAATGAGTCTCTTCCAGAGAATAAGCACCATGCCCTTCTGAAAACCTAAATTTAAAGCATATCTAATTCTCAGAAAAGAGGATAAACTCTTAACTCCTCAATTTAACCACAGAGCACACGAGGTGGACATAGAAACCAGTACACAACTCTCAGCAAATTCACCTTGGTCACCTTGTGGCACAGTCTGTGCCCAGCCCACTGGGTGAAGCTGACAGGCCCTGCAGGCTCAGCTGGGACAAAGAATCCCACTGCAAAGAATCCCACATCATTTTTAAGATACAGATACACATCCACCACTACAAGCTGTGTTGGCTTCCAACCAGCCCATCAGCAGCACCTTCATCCCCTCCACAACTCTTCTGACTTCAGCATAAGAAAGCGCTTGCAGGTGAAAGGCTTTGTACTCCATCACCCATCACGCACCACCTGCTCCTGCCAACATGCAGATATTAATTGTGCAGCATTCCCAAACAAGAGCTTGCTTCTTTGTCACCATTCAAAATCAATTCTGTGAAGAGCAACCAGACCTTATAAAGAACAGCTAATAATTAATTACACTCCAATGGTCTTCCAGCTAACTCCCATACATCATAGGCTTGTTGGATGCTTTTAATCAAAGTGCTTCATTATCATATAGCAATGTATCACCTTTTTTTTATAAAGGATGGCATTTTTATAGCAGTAACCTTAAACTTTCCAGCCACACATCTTGCTAGTTAAGAAATGTCACGAACAACTACAGATATGATGGCAAACTATTCTTCCCTTGGGTAAAGTGAAGTGGCATCTACACACTCTGGGGAGAAAACTGTGGGTACCAAATCACCTCAAAAGAACAGGCACATATGTAAGTAACTTTAAAATAACTTTTTTTCTGCTTCCATCTAGCCAGATTAAGTATCTGTTCTATCAGCAGAGGGTGGTGCTAATGGATTCCCTGGTGCAATGCTGCTGTCCATATGGGGATGGTCCTGTGCAGGGCTAGGAGCTGGACTCCATGGTCCTTGTGGGTCCCTTTCAACTCAGCATATTCCAGGAGTCTGTGGTATTCTTTGTGTTAGCCAATCTCATCCACCACCGAGAAACCAATCCTGGCCAAGTGGTCAAAGCTTTCACATTCCTCCAGAGTACTTTCCTAAAGGAGCAGGGCAGGAGGGAGAGTACAACAACCAACTTGAAGTCTGGGTTATGAGACAATCACCAGACATGAGTCAAGAATCAAGTCTGGTCACTTCTGCCATTCAGTTCTGCCTTTTCTTCTGTCAAATAACCCAGATTCCTTCTCACACATGTTCAATGTAGTACCAACTATTCTCTAAAATGCATAGTAAGTGCTGTCTTGAATAAAGTCCCTTCTAAACTATTCCCAGCAGTGGGCTTTCACCTTTCCCTGCCTTGTCAAGGTTCACCAACTACACAAATGTCTGTTATGAAAGAGCTGGCCTAAAAATGAAAAGAAAAATTATCATAGATTCATTTAGGTTGAAAAAATACCTCTTTCCATAAAAGTCTTTATAAGATGTGGTGGGTTTTACATTTATTTCTGCCCTGCTGTTAATCTATGGGTAGTTACTATACTTTTATGGGAATTACATATATTATGGAACCTTTGTTAATTTTGAGATATAGTTAATAACCTGCTAACACTCTAGTGGTAAAGGAGTCACACAAGACCAAATACCTCTCTCTAGCATCTCTGTTCAAACATCAAGGGTAAATGGCACACAAAATTCATATTCTAAGACCACATGGCCAGTTGCACATACATCACCCGCTTCCTAATCTGTTAGGGCTCCTGGTGAGAAAAATTTCTCACAGATATGTGGAATACAGCTTTAAAGATCCCCAACAGCAGGGAAAGTAAAATAGGCTAGACAGGTATGATTTTAATAAAGCAAGTGATAGAGAAATCATTTAAAAGTTGTGCCATATGACCTTCCCCATATCTTTTCCCATAGAGGCAGAAGGCAAATACCTTTTTACCTACACAGAATAACATGGGTTAAAAAACACACTGTGAAGGTCAACTTTTACCAAAGTTGCATACAGCTTCAAACTTTTTTCTGCAGCACATGGTCTGTAGGTTTGCTGCAACAAGGGGTGCTCAGAGCTCCCACAAAGCAGGGAGGCAGCAGGACAGAGCTGCTGCAGTTATTTCCTATACATAAGCCATCCTAAAAGCTCCAAAGGAACATTAGTTTGTGTGGTAAATCTTTCTATAGAGACACAAACAAGCCAGCCTTTGGCCCAATTTTCTCCAGAAGTTTTAGGGCTCAGCAAACATATCACCTGGAAACAGCTCTGCCTGTCTCTGAGATTTTAAGTCCAGTACTGCTTCTCTTCATCACACCACTGAAGATTTCATCTTCTGTGTTTTCCCAAAGAGTATTTTAGATCTACCTGGAGAAGGCATGGCACACTAATATGGGATGGAAACTAAGAGGTGAGGCTAGTAGACACCTGGAAAGGAGCACAAGCCAGCTCAAGTATTTCTGCTTGCTTTTTAACTCCCTATGACACATGAGTGCAACAGGAAAAATTTGATTCTCTTCTCAAAAAGGAAGAAATATTAAGGAAAAAAAGTTCATCCTCAATCCTTAAAGTCTCATCTTTTCCAAACAGCAGCCCAAACATACACTGAGAAAGCACACCATAGCAACAGCACCAGAAACACCTCTATCAGATCCCGTAATTTCATATGTCACACCTAGTTAGATGCTACAACAAATCTTGGAAAAATCCTTCCACCAAATATTTGCATTTTTAAATAAATAAATAAATAAACAATCACTGCTTCCTTCAGCAAGCAATGTCTCACAAGTAAAACCAAACAAGTATTTTAAGTAGTGCAAGTTAAGATCCCTTTCCACTCTCACCTAATGCATTTCTGGGACTGAAGAGGCAGCTGATGGAAGTTTCTGTAGCACCATACACACTTGCTGGCACTTGGCCTCAATTCTTTGCTGCTTGCGGGATGAAAATGGGCATTTGCAGTGTTCAGAAGCAATCAAGACATAACATAAATAGAAGAATTATTTTAAAGAAGATTTCTGGCCTCCTCTACCCACCACAAAATGAATTTTAAATTGTCTCTTTAGCAAGTAAGTTACTTTTACACACATGGTAATAGAAAGATAAGGGACAGACAGGCTAATGCTGAGACAGGGGCACTAAATTTAATGTACTGAAAACATAAACATGCTTTTACCTCTCATGCTAACAAATTAAATAGTGTTAGCATACAGGCCAGTTTGAAACATTGAGGTATTTTCAATTAGTTCAATCACATTTTTGGTATCACAAGTAATTGTCATTTGGGTTCCAATAGCATTTGGTGCTCAGACTTTTGTTTCTGGAACGTTTATAAAAATTCCCATCCTACAGCACTAAAACAAAACATCAGCAGTTCAGAAATATTATTTCCAATAAGATATTTTGAGATAGGAATGAACAATTACATTCCAACTCCTCAAGCTGCAGTGTCCGAGTATTTCCTCAACTACAGAAGGTGTGCAAAGCCTTGGTTCATTTGAATACACTAATTGCCCATGAGATGCACCATTTCCTGACCTTATGTTGCTTTTACACAGAGGTCTCATCTCATTTCATTAAAGCTGGTCAGCTGGAGTGCATTTATGCAGGCACAGGGACTGCTGCCAGCACAGCACACAGCGCTGCAGAACTGGGGAGTGGTGCAAGATGTGGTGCACTTGGACCAGACAAGCACTGTGGGTCTCTCCTAACCACAAATATTCTATTTTTAAACAGCATCTGTGCCCTTCAACAGCAGGTGGCCAGCCTGTCCCCAGGAGACAGGCAGGTTGGGCTCCAGAGGGTGCTGATGATGACAGGACTTCCCTGTTTATCATTGCTACAAAACTAGGGATATGGAGAACAGCCTTCCCTTAGACACACACAATTTCCATCCAGCATTTAAACATTAAATTGCTTTATGAATTGCCATTTCTCACTGTGATGGCCCTATCTGATGGTGCCAAGCTAATCAAGGAGGTGGTTCCTTTTGTTCTGCAGGAAGCAGAAACCAACCCCTTGATCCCTCACACTGACTCCTGGACAGGCTGTCCCCACTCCACACTGACACACCTAGGACAGAAATGTTTGCTTCCTGCTACACAAGTACAACCAATTGATGAAGCAGCTGGAAAAGGATGGCTTCTGGGAAGGAGGGCTCCCACAACAGGCTAAAGTCCCAAGTGTTGGTTGCTGGGAGGCGCCTCCAGCCACGCTTTGGTCGCTCAGCTCCCGCCACTGACACCTGTCCCTGTTCTGCACATCGTGCATGTGCAGGAGCCTTCAGACTAGGGATGTAACTCCTTGTCATGGCCACCCCTCTGGCAGCTCTGAAAAGCCTGGGTGTCTGGCAGCACTTGGCAACCCTCAAAACATCATCAGCACCTTCGGTTCTTCTTGTTACAGATATTTAGAAGTCCAAAAATGCTCAGTGTCCTAAGGCGTGCTCACTCCGAAATGCCAGCCTGGGCAACTGCGCTGCAGCCCAAGTGCATTTACTGACAGGCTCTTCCACACTTGCACCCGAGGCAGAAGTGCCTGTGGGGTATAACTCACCTCCTGAACATCCTCTCTCCTTCAAATCCATCTGCCAATTGAGAGATGTCATTATTCAAAACAACAAGCTTGAAGAGGTCGAAGGCATGGGAATAATTCCGAATCAGGAGTACAAAGTTATGCCACAAATGAAAGGTCATTTCACCAATTATCTCCTGCATATATTTTGTATTAAATTCTGCATTATGATTAGGTTCACTGGGTTTTCTTCTGATTGCTGTATGGAGAACTGAATATTTCCATAGAGCATAAGGTTAAATTACAAGTCATTGAAAAATTATGATGATGGATTTCAGTTTAATAAGCAGTGACATAAGGAAAAAAAAATATATGTATGCATATATATAAAATACATATTCTGTGCTTAATTGATTGAAAAAGCCTGCTGAAGTGGTCTCCCTCCCTTGCAAGAAAAGCAGCATCAGGAAGGGTTTTGGGTCAGAATAAGCAGTGATTAAGGCAGCTTAAAAGAATCTAGTTTCCTTTCTGACAATGCTCTGATTGATACACTTTTTCTAATCCCATCGTGCTAACATTAAACCACCCAATTTCAACACCAAACAGAGGCCTCTGAAGCCATAATTAAAGCAAGCTTTTTTAATTATTTTGTTATTTTTTCCCCTCTCTCCCCCCCTCCCCATTTGTTTCAAACCAGTCCACTGAGCCACAGCAGAGGAGCTGGAGGGCACCAGTGCCCTGCTCACCCATGACTGATGGTGGCTGGGTGGGGGCCAGGCGTGAAGCCCACGGGTTGCTGGTGACAGAGACAGATGCCTCTGGGAAGCGAGCATGTAGCTGTACAGATGGCACCAGCAAGACATCCTTGGCTTCTTTAACTGGGGGGATGTTATCCCACGGAGAAGTGTCTCTGAGTAGAGATAAGAAGAGCAGGGTAGGAAAGTATCAGCTTGCCTATCAAGTGGGAAAGATTTTAAGCCAGATTGAATAGCGGCAGATAACAAAATTCTCATGTTCTAAAAGCAACGATCTGGCCCAGAGGGCTGAAATCTGGGGAAGTGATAAGAAACCATAATAGAGTCTACCAGAAGAAGCAGCAGTGTGACACTCTGGGAAACTTACTTGGATGTCTATATAGCAAACCCTATGAGCAGGGAAAAAGGAAGGGAGGAATTAGAAGCTCTAATGCTTGAAGCAGTACCAGAAAAGATTTTCTTGGGCAAACTTTATACAGCTGAACATAACTTACTCTGTAGGAAGAAAGCACAACTTTATTAATTAAATTTTAAGAGTAATTAAATGTGAAACTGAGTTAAAAGACAAAAAAAGAAACCCCAAGGGTGATGTCATTATGGCAATTTTACTGTGACTAGATCAAAAGCAAACAAGAGAAAAAGCCACTGTTCCCTACTGCACAGGGCAGAGAACTTCACCCTGGTGCATTGGTAAAGCAGCACAGAGCCACACTGACCAACTGGAATTCAGTGGGATAACCTTTCATCTGGGTAACATCCCCCACCCCTGCCACTAAAAAGGTGCAGAGAAAATAATAGAGGGGAGTTATTTCAGCTCCAGTCCTGACTAACAGAGGAGTAAGAGAGTACCAATTCAGAATCTGACATATGGGAGTAATAAATAACACTTGGAATTAAAGCAATCAAAAGAAAAAAAAAAAAAGGCATGTGCATATATATACACACAATTATTTTAAGCAAAACAGCTTTTCTTCTGATATAGAGGAACAGAATGCATAGCAAGACCATCATGGTTGTGCCAGAAAGAAGCACTTGAAAACAGAAAGAAACAAATCATATGTCAAAAACAAGTTTACATGACTGAGGAATACAAAAGAACCAACATTAATCAAAGTGCATTAAAGACAAGACACAAAGCTAATCAGAAAGGGACAAAATGCATCAAGAACAACTTGGTTGGCATACAAGAGGAAACATAAGGAAGGCAAGACCTTCTTCCTAAAGAGTAGGTGATGGTGCATTTACTCCCTTATGCCACAGATTTCAGCAAAAGGGGAAATGTCCTCATCCTCATGGGGTAGCCAGTGTGGGAAGCAGACCAAGGGCTGCATAGGTGGGCTTCACAGCAGCTGTAAGATACAGACAACATTCCCATGGAAGACATCAGAAGCTGCAGGGAACAATCTCCAAGCAGGCAGGAGCACCCTTATGTACCAAAGGGAAACAGAGAGACCAACAGCACTGACTGGTGCTGAGGAAAGACCACCCACTGCTTGTAGGGGGACAGAGAATCTCCCAGGCCAAAGCCACTGAAAGAACTACCCCAGCTCTGTCAAAACCTTTAACTCCTGGTATGTGGCACCTGATGTGATCAAAGGGGGCAGGCTCCCACTGGCAGACCAACCTCTGGTCTGTTTGGGAGGCATTTCACTTTGATAAAACATGATTTACTCATTTGGCAGGGTACAATTGTTGATGAGCAGGATAGCTTTTGAAAAATTACATCCCCAAATTAATTGCAACAATACTATAAAAGTCTTCTTTCTGATGTTTTCTCCCTCTCTCCTCCTTGTCCTCCTACACAAGGCCTTTGAAAGGATAAATAGACAGGTACTTCTCTGCACTTCTGCAGTGCCTACTTGATCTCCATGGGAAGTTCTCCATTGATACAGGATAATTAGGAAATTGCATGCTGCTCGGATCAGTAAGAGCGCACATCCCTTTCTGTAGCGGTTACAAAGTGGTAGGTTTGCTCCAATAACACCTAAATTAGGTCAGCATTCCCCTATCATTATCTTTGACTTCTCTGGGAAACCAAATAGCAGAGAAGAAACATTTAAGTGCCATCTCTAATCCAGCTGTGTTTGCACAACTGACAAGTACCCAGTGCAGTCTCCTGGTCGCACTCAGGACCAGAGGCCCAAACCCTGCTTGCCTCAAACACACAGCACAGGCACATCTGGAAAACAGAGCTTTAAACAGGGTTGGGAAGTAAACTACAACCAGTAACAGGTCTTTAAAACAAGTTAGTCACACAGGACATGTGAGAAAGTGCATTTTGATACAACAGAAGCTGCTTTTAGTCCGATGCACAATTATGTGTTATGTCAATGCACTGAATGCCCAATGAACAGAATGGGAGGATTCCTGAACATCCTCAAATTATAAAGAAACATTAAACTCTGGAAAATTAAAATGATAAAGGATTTTCCTACACTAACACTAGTTTAAATCAGTTTTCATAGGAGAAATACACTTCCACTATAGTAGGTGGAAAACACTAGACTGAGTTTATGCTTTCAGCATGCTTAACAATGCTCACTGCATGAGTAATGCAAGGAATGAACCAGAACTGAGTTTTTAACCATTCACAGTTCAATAAAATTTTATATTTTAAACTGCTGCTTTTGAAATGATAACTGTAGTCTCTTCATATTTAATAGATTTTCCATCTCTTGGGTGGGGGGGAAATATTTCATTAAAGCTGTAGCTTACAAACACCAACAGCTTCCCACTAAATATAGCTTGATACCATCTGATCACTAGTTATGCAAGGAGGGGATCTCTCGTCAGTACCACCTCAACAGCAGTAGAAGGCAGACGAGGATTTTGGCTTGAAGAAAAAGGCTGTAAAGACATTAGCCAGGTGATTTCTACTAGACCATAAGGCAGGTGGTCTGTACATTCAAGGGCAGACAAGCTTTCATTTGCTTCAAGACATACAAACCAGATTTTAGGAAGGAACAGCACAGGAAAACAAGCAGCAGCTAAGGATCAGATATCCACCAAGGATAACTTCAGCGTGCTTGACTGAACTCTGGTGGACTACCTTTTTTTTTTTTTTTTTCAGGTTTCCTCCATCTTTGTAGTTCAATAAATCTATCTCAAGATCTTCCAGAAATCAAGCATGACATGTTGCTGTCGTAAGCCCCAACCAGGCATCAGCGTGGTGACGTATGGGAACTGCTTGTCATTATTTGATCTCAAATGATTTTCAATAATGCTTTGCTGTGGCAATAATTTACATTCTTATTAAGATGAATTAAGATCATCATGCTGTATCATGACACACCTAATTAATACAAAGCGACTTTGCAGCTTTACCAGTAATATGTATTTTCATTAAAAACCCAAAGTCCTTGCACTAAAAGCTTATAATGTTATCTTTCTATATTTTCACTACATGAACACAACAAATCCTTCCTGTGGCTTCTTTGTGTATTATAAAGTATTGTATGTGCACAGAGGCAACACTTTGCTTAGCATATAGTGGGAGTACAAGTATTGTGTTAATAGTACCCTTGTACAGTTTCTGACTGTGCATTAATACACTCCAGTGGATTTAGTTAATGAAAAGACAACCATTTATAAAACTTGATATGATATTGGATCCATTTGGACCAGGAATAAAAGCTCTGTGTGAAAGTAAGTGATGGGGAATAGAAGACATTCCCTCTTCCCCCATATGCTCTTTTATTTTGACTTGGGAACATGATATAATTTTAAATACACACTCTCCAAGCAGCATGATGGAGAAATTTCCTCTCTAAAAAGCAGGAAGCTATTTTTCAAAGGCTACCTTTTAATTTTGAAAAAGACTGCATTCAAGCCAGAAGATCAGCTACCAATATTTTTTAAGTGATCTCAAGCATGACAAGCTTAGCCAGCAATAGAAAACCCATACAATCTATCCACTATTGTCTGAGGGTTAATATAGTTATAGCAAGCCTATTACTTCTGAGCCTCCTAATGAAAAATGTTCTATTTAACAAAGTGAACATCAACATCCTGAAGAGGTTCTTCTGCTATCTGTCTTCTACCTTTAATTTTAATTAAGGAAACAAATGGACAGTAAATTTGAAGCAAAGAATCAACATTAATCTCTAAATCAAAACGATTTACATTGAGATTACAATTAATCACATGCATGAAATATCTTATTTAATAGGGTGATGCCCTCAGTTACTTTGTTTAATCACTAAAACAATTCAATTCCCAAAATTAGAATTTGGAACCACTCCAAACATAACCCATTAGGATTATCAATCCAGCAGGAACAGTGACACTAAACCTCTGAAAAAATAAACTCTTCAAAACTTTTTTATTCTTACACTGAAGAATGTAAAGTGGGCCCAGAGTGACCCTCAGCTGAAAACAGGGAGGGGTAACAACGTCTAATCAAGGAGATGACCCCCTGAGTTTGCACTGAAACTTGTGGGTGACATTACTCAATCCCCATTCAAATAAAGGCCATTAGGCCACGTTTTAGCCTCAAGCAGACAGATAAACTCCACCATATTCCTCAATTTCCCTCCAGTTACACTGGATGCGGCTTTGGCTAATTAATATAGACAAGATTTTTGCCACCATCCTTAATAAAGAGCAGAGAGGACACAGACTCAGATCTGCACTCAGAATTACCAGCTACCATGGGGGATATTGCACAGAGATCAGGTCTTGGCCCAGATACACAGACAGGCTGCCATCAAAGTGTGGGCTCCAGGGTACAGCAGTGACAGCTTCTACAGCTGGATAAGCCTTTATTCAGGGGAACTTGAAAACTCCTTCAGCCACCTTATTCAAACAGAATTAATGTAATCATTGTCTATGCCCTCCTGTTGTCAAAAGGGGGAGAATCACACTTCCCTAAGAAAAACCTACTGTTGTGCAGGTGTATGGTGGGATTTGAGAAGGCAAACCAATGCAGGATTTAACCTCACTGTAATATTTTAGCCAACACATCAAAACACGGCTACAACACTTCACCAAAGCATGAATTTACACACACACGTCTTTTACCTCAAGCCAAATGCCATAAGTCTTTAGATTCTGCCTCAGCAAGATTAACACAAGACTATTCATTATGTGATCAATAAGCCTGTCCTCTCATGGGCTCTTTTTCTCTTGCCCCACTCAACTTGCACTCTGTGGCAGGATAGATTTATTTAAAGGAATGGTATACATTAACTGAAGACTGTTCAATGATTTCTGTTCTCATCTTGTACTCTAGCACTATGTCTCCACATTAAGAAAAAAAGAAGGAAAAAAAAACTAAAATAAAGGAGATGGGGGAAGAGAATCAAGAGAAAACTGGATCATGGTGCTCTGGATGCCCCAAAGTGTGTTTGCATATGCCTGTGTCATATCTTACTAGAGAGCAGTCACATATTGCTTTCTTACTTAAATGACACTTCTCATCTGAAAATTCATTTTTCAAGTAGATTTTCCTCATCTAGAGTTGCACTGCCAGCAGAGGAGAACAAGTCCTTCTGGCTCCCTGCCCCCTTCACGTGCCAAATCTCCTCCAGTGGCACCTCAACCACCTTCCCCTTTTCCTCCCTCAGATGGTTCCAGCCACTCACGGCTCTGCAAATCCACCAGCAGAGCCACCAAAGCAAACAGCACCCTCAGTTCCAAAGCC
>VXBX01005349.1:422860-451847 GCA_013400415.1 Scytalopus superciliaris
TGAGACCCACCCCAGCACATCCTCACCTTCAAACCAGGCTGCCAAGACCCTGCTGAGAGACACTAACCCAGCTAAGCCAGAGGACAACCCCAACCACAGAAGACAACGAAATTTCCTGTTACCCCTCAAACCATCAGCCCATCTCACTGCCCAGAATGGGTGAGCAACATCAATCCTTCCTGTAACCCTCAGGTTTACCCACCAGAGCAAGCAGCAGACAGAAGAAGAATCAGCATGTAGGAACACACTCCGGGCATTTTCCTCCAGCACATGCTAAAATGCACTAAAAGAACTAGAGAAGGTGGCTGCTGGCAGAGACAAAGGGACAGAACTCAAGTCCAGACCCACCACAGACCATGACAGGCAAGGATGTCCTCTCACACCGCTGGGGAGGGAGATTGGATTGTATGGGGGAGCTCCCTGCGCCCCACTCCTGGGCCCTGCTGATGGAGGTGGGCACCAGAGGGACAACACGGCAAGCAGCTTAGAGCCTTTCAAATAGAAGCCCCACAGGAGAAGCAGTAAAGCCATGATTACCCAGGGCTGGAACTGAAGGGCTGGGTAGTTTCCAAGCCTAAACTCTCACTGAGCACACATGTGGTGGCTGAATATTAACAAAATGCAATCTGCATAACCAACTCAATAAAACTTGCAGAGCAGTGAGGGACATAATTACAGTCCTAGTGAAAACCCACAAATATGGGAAAGTTGTCACCATGTTTGATATTTTAGCACTGTATGGTATTACAGGGTTTTCATGAAGCTTCTGTTTATGCTTCTTCAGGTAAAAATGTGCTTTTATATCACACAACTCTCTTTGGCAGCTCTTTTTGAGAACATGGCACATGTCACATAAGGGATTAGAGTTAGGACTGTTCTCTAACCTTTTCTAAGCTTTCTCTTGTCCTGAAAAACGTTTTGTTACCTGCAGGGACACTGTAGGCTTCCATTTCCCTGGGTTGCTAATATATGTGGAGGAAGTACCTGCAATTAATGCAAAAATGGGACATTGGAGTGGGCACCATTTTGTTAAAAAAAATAAAAAATAAAAAACAATTCTTCCCAGACAGCTTGTCTTCTTGACATATCAACTACCATGTTGCTTTCAGGCAGGAAATAAAGAATATTAACCAACAAATCAAGTAAACACATCTTGTGTGCTTTTGGAGTGCAACAAGATAATGGTTTCCTAAATAATTCTTGCTTTTGTTGGTGCAAACCCAGAAGGACATAGACAGGAGCAACACATCTTAGCTTTTCCGAATACACACAGTGATTTTAAAGGGACTCAAGAGCATTAGAATTCTCTGTTTCACAAAACCAATTGTGAAAAACTCAGCAAGAAGAGGTCAACACCTGAAACCAAGGAGGGTGACAAGAAGGCAGTCCCCTTCCTGAGCCTGGGGACAGCAGTGCCACAAGCAGCATTCCCCTCAGAGCTGTGCCAGCCAGAGGCTCCTTGGGGCAGGGATGAGTCCATGCTGGTTTGCAGCAGACTCTGCTACTGCCACTCCACACAGCTTCCTCAAGCCCACAGGGCTGGGGAGGGGGGGATTGATCACACTAATGGGGAAATGGGACACCTCACATCAGGGGAAACCGATCCTTCCTGGTGGCAGCACCGATTCTAAGGAAAGAGTGATTAATGGAGAAGAATTGATCCTCCCAAGTCCTTGTCAGACGTCCAACTGCTGCCTTAAACAAAGAGGTCTATGTGTAGTGCTACCAGGCAGTCACTCAAATCATGCCACAGCTTATAATGCCTCACCGTGCCTTCCCCCACCTAAGTCCACCCTTCCTTTTTAACAGCTACTTATGCACTAAACAACCTCTTTTTCCACACACTTAGTGGAAAACATCCTTGAGGTATGGCAGCTTCATCCACACAGCTGCCCCCAGATCACACCCCACTCTCTCTCTCTAAGAAACAAGGCCACCAAAAGTTTTGAGAAAAACCCAAGGAGTCCAGGCCAAAGAAGCTCTTCCAAAGAACAAAGACAGATGGAGGGAGGTCTTGTGGAGCTTCCTCATCCTAAATAAACTTAGTCAATAGGTGACAAAGGAGATAGAAGGGAGATGAAGTGCGCTGTGTCAAAACCCAGCTTGGACTACACACAATCAAGTATTAACTGTTCTCTTTTGGCAGTACACGTCACATCTATGAAATCTGATTTTTTAAATCTCAATACAGTTCCTGAATTAATTCTGTGGTGTGGCAAGGCAGAAGAGTCACATCAATCCGTGTGTGAAGGGCAGAACACACCTCTCCTTCAGAGTCAACCCTCAAATCTCATTAACTGCAACAGCATCCTTAGGGCCCAATGTTTGCACATGATGTCCCTGAAAGGGGAAGGGAGGGAGAGGAGATGAGGGCACCCCACACGAGCAGACGGCTCACTGCTCGATCTGGCTCCGTTCCACCCCCCACCGTACAAGTCCCCAGGGCAGAGCTCTGCCAACAAAAGGGGGTTTTGCAAATACCGTGAGAGATAAGCACGGTAGCACATGCAGCTTTTTGGCATCTGTTTATCATTAAAGATAACCTCACCTGGATGGCTAGGGAAACAGCCCACCTGGTTTTAAAAACAGGCTTCATCTTTTCTCACAGCAATCTGCTTGTGCTGAGTGATGCTTTAAAAATATACCAAGACACAGTGCTAACACTGAAACATTTCCTTACCCAGCCGGGCAGGGATAAGATCTGCATCTCACAAAAGGCCAACATATGGTGCTGATAGCTCCCTGATTATGTCAACATTTATTAGTTAAGTAAAAATCACCAGCCTTCTTTAAAGGAAGGAGCCCAGATGCCTGCAATTAATATTTCCTCACCCCACTGAAGAAACTGTAACGTAATTCCTAATGTCTCTACTTGAAAAAGCTCAAAACTCACAAATTATGTCATTAGAAACAGCAACTGGTAACAAGAGGTTCGGTATAATGTATTTTCATTAGCTGAGGCTAATTGGAGCCAAATGAGTAAAACAATGCAGCGAGGGCAGGCAACAGAAATCCTTAGGTCTTTAGGAGATGAAATAAATGAGGGTAATCAGCAGTGTATGCAGAATACAGCGTGTTCAATTAATATAAATAGGATAGCAGTCAACTACAGTGCTCACTGGGGCATAGATGAGAGCTGGTGGGCAGCAGATGTCTTATTATATCATACAAACACAAGCAGTATGGCAGCCTGAACCAGGGGAAACGCCCAGGTTTGAGGGACACCCAAAAAAAACCAACCCAGAAAAAGGGGGGGGTAGGGGGTTAAAAAACACCCACAAATTGCCATGGGAGGGGATTCTGCTGAGCTTGTGGAGAAACCAGCAGGGACCTCAGGAGGAGATGGAGAAAGGGGAGGAGGTAGCTGCCTGTCACCTTAGAGGAGAGACAGTCGTGGCAGCCCTACCCTTGGCAGCTCTAACACTTTGCCACCTGCACACACAGATATTTTGTGGGGGTGGATTGTCTGATCCATCCTCCTCCTCCACCTTTTCATCAAGTCAATTTTATTGTTACAGTAACGATAGTAAATTGATTTTGCAATTTCGGCTTTCAGTCCCTTCTGAAGTGAGAACAACCATCCTTGTCTTTCACTTCAATCTTCTTCTCAATAAGATCAAGGCTGCTGTCCTTCAATTTTCTCTTCTTTTAGAAGGGAGAATAATGATGAGCTCCCCCTTCAGTATTTGCTTCTGGTCCAATGTGTGGCAGAGTGTGAATTAATTTTGGTTTTGTTCCCATCAGGCAAACCCCCTTTTTTAATATTTTGCTTTGGGATTCAAGGCTTTAAAGATATTTAAAATTATTTTATAGCTCAAAAGTCACAAAAAGCATATGTTTTTTCAAGCTACTAGCATTTTTATGCCATTCCACATACATATATATTTTCAATTTCCAAATAGGAATTGCCAGTAATTCTATTATTGTTCTCCAAGTACAAATCTCAGAGAGCCACCACTCTGTACAGCCAACACTGAAATCTACTGTACAAAACCTACTGAATTTAAGCAAATTATATGAAAGGTTAGTGAGCTATCTATCACTCACATCCACAGATATCCTGCCTCTTTTACATATTCTGCAAAACAATAATAAAATTCTGCATCCATTAATGAAATCACAATTTCATGATCAAATCTGTACTGACTCATCTTGGCTTTCATCACTTACCATCAATAAGTGATGCTCTGGTGACTTAAGCAGTGTACGATAAACATGTTTTCAGTTAGAGACTCATTTTTTATTATAGCAATTCATTTATTTTTGTTTTACCATTTGAGACACACAGATTTAGGTCTGGTTTTTTTTGTTCTTAATTCCAACACTCCCTTCCTTCCTTATTCTCTCCCAGAAGAAAATAGCTTTCACACTAAAGAAATCTGGGGAGAAACACAGATGTGCAATCCTAGGGAGGTCAAAAAGTCGTATCATTTTGAAACTGAAGGTGAGTTTTTTCTCAGAGCATTTTTCCTTTGTGCTCTATTGCACGGCTGGTGTCTGAAGATTAGGGCAGACAGCAAATTAGACAGGAACTATCTATGCAATACAGCCACAAAAAGTAGTCAAACACACAAGATGACACATCAAGAATGGTTTAGGAAAGAGTTGCACGCAGGAGTAAAGAGTTATAAGCAATTATGTGTACTAAGTCATGCAAAATTACTCTGAGCAGCTGAACATTCATATCCATGATCTGTTAAAATATGTTCCAAATTCCCCTAGACATTTGTCTCTTAGCTCTGTTTGTTGGTCCTAGGAATCTATCTATGCATGTATGTCAAATTAAAAGAAAAAAGTTACTCCTGCAAAAATCAAACAGCCCTAATCCTGCACCAAATTTTAGAAGGATGCCTGAGGCTGCATCACCCAAACAACTTTAAAACCCAAGTAGGGGCCAACTCCAGACCCTGCTATTGCTGAATCTAGAAATTCACAACCAAAAGTTAAGCTGAAAAAGATGGATCCAAGTAATCTACTAAATGTTTCACAGGCAGCTGGTGTTATTTTATTTATCCTCCACCAGTCCAATTGTGCTGAGACATTAATTTTTTGCTGTCCTGGGTGATGGAAATAGAACAAAGTATAAGGCAGAGCATGCAGATAACCTGAAATAAGTGAAATCGCATGTCTGAGCTGACCAAGGTTGCTAGCAGAACAGCCAGACTAAAGATCAGCTCCCTGGATCACTTACAGACACTACAAAAGAAGCCTGACTTAGGTTTAACCCATTTTTTTCCTGAGAACAATGCATTCCAGGGACATTTCCCTGTGAAATACTGGAGAAAAGGGAGCAGATGACTGATGTCCATGCACTTTTGTGGTCCTGAAATCATTAGATTGCCAATGAAACCAAAATAATCCTGCTCCTTTCCTCCCTCAGTGGCATAAGATGAGGAGAAACTTGAAGGCAAAACCTACACACCCAATAGGAGACTCAATAACTTTTTTTTAAAAGCTAGAGAAGATTCTGTGAGGATAAGAGAAGAGTCTCAACACTCATTTAACGTGAATTTCTAGTCCCAATTATGATAGCAGTGAAACTCCCAGGAAGGGAGGGAGGATTTCCCAGGATTTGCCCCTTCTGCCTTCTTGTATTCCTCCCCCCATTTTTAAGTGACAAACCATAAAAATGGTTAAAAAAAAAAGCAAAAAAACCCCAACAAAAAAACCAAACCGAAAACAAACAAAAACAAACAAAAAAACCAACCAAACAAAAAAACCCCAACTTGAACTATTTCTCTAAAACAATCCCCCAAACAACAAAACCTCAAATCCACAATCATTTAAAATAGTATTTACACCAAAATCTCAAGAAAATGTAAAGCAACAGTTAAAAAATCCCTGTGTGAATACTTTAACATGGAGAAACTCTGGTGACATTTATTTTCATTTTAGAAATTAATCAGGATGAGTAATTCAGTTAACAAGTATCTATTTTGAGGTAGGAATAATTTTCTAGAAGACAGCAGGAGGAACATAAGTCAAAAGGTGTTATTCCCAAGCACAGTACCCAAACCACCTTCAGAGTCAAATCTTACATATTGCCCAGTATTTTGCTTTCCAGTAAAATAGTGGAAGAAGGGATAGGGAACAGTCAGATAGGATAAGTTGCACATTTTTCAGCACATATCTGACATCTACCTTTGTAGATCTGAAAACAACTCAGTTAAGTCCCCACTAGGAGAGTCTTGAAGGATCTGCTTGAGCTCAGAACTCAAGGAAACCTGAGCTCCAGGAACAAACAGAAGAACATCCTGCCCTGAGACTCACAGCAGTGTCCTGCTTGGCACCAGCCTTTCCAAGTAGGAAGCCCAGCCAGAGCTCTGGAGAAGAACTGGGAAGAAGGAAGGTGCAGTAAGCACAGGGAATGAAGCCATATGTGTTGGAATGAAGTGCATCTGCCTTCAATCCATCTTACATCAGTGCATTTAATACAATGGTGAGTGCAGCCCAAACTCTTGCTCTTCAGATTTTAAATTGCTCCTCTAAGATCTTATTCCTTCCCTCAAAATCATCTTCATAGAACAGAGACACTTCAGGCCTTTGCAGATAAACAGAGCTTGTTGAAGAGCCCGTTTTCCCACATGATATGCAAAAGTGTGTTACATGTAAAACTTGGTTTAGCTTTTACTATATAGGTCATAGTATGTAGGGCAAGCAACTTGTGAGCCAGATCATTGACACCCGAGGTACTACTACACAGCCTACCTGCAGTAATTCATTTTTCCAACAGGTTTTCCAAACCCATCCCAAAGGTTTACTTGAGAGATTCCTCAGGTTAAACTCCTCTACTCCACGTTAATATACATGTTTGGGCATCAGTGTCCAAAGGCTCCCTATTCCCACCAGCACCTGCATCTTTGGCTTTGCCCTATATTGCCTTTGCTATGGAGGGAAAAGGAAACAGTGGCTTTCAAAGACAAAAACAGAAGAGGGCACACTAATTGAAAATCACTCTCTCGGGCTTGGGTATCAGCCATTGAAACTACAAGGGCTCACCTAGTGACCTTCCCATCAAAGCCAGCTAGGACAGGGATCTTGTAACTTTATTTTCCTTGAAAAAATAAAGCCCTATTGAATCCACAGAGCCTTGTATCACTGTATAACAGAAAAATATTACAGGTATTTGGTGTTCACATTCTACAGTATTGGCATTTCAACAGGTCCACAGGACAAACCCGTCACTGAGCATTTCCACTGCCCCACAGCCAGAGAAACCCACTGGACACTTTCCAGTTGTATTTCACAGCCCAAGATGAAGATACTTCAGCTAATGTTTATTCCACAGACTCAGAGGTGGGGATTCACCAAACTAAGCATATTATCAAGGCACCGGGGAACCTTCCTCTGCAGATGCTCCTTTTATGCCAAGCAGGAACTGCAGCAGCCTAAGACCTTTCTGACAGGACAGACTGTCTTGGGCTTTTGGCTTCATTCTCCACATGCCCTTCTTTTCCAGTGGACACACAGACCCAAGGAGGCTGTGGAAAACGTGCTGTTCCACAACAAGAAGGCTTAGGAGGCTCCAAATATCCTTGTCCTGGACATCATTCAGGAGTTCTGCATCTGATATTTCCAAAGAGGAATATTCTCTCTCACCACTCCATGGAAATTATGTCAAATCACTGACCTTTCCCCTCACTCCTAAGAAGAAAAATATCTGCCAGTTCCCTTCAGCACTGCAAATCTAAAAACTACACTACTCACAGTTCACAGCTTTGCTTTGACGCATTTAGGATCTCCCCACAGGGAAGCAAGTTTTCTTAGGGGCAGGGGAAGAACCTCGGCCACCATGACATCCAAATCACACAGCTTTCCTTTCACAGCTCCTTGGACTGGCACAAGGAAGCAGTGCTGCTGCCATCACAGGCATTTACAAGCATGGAGAAAATCTCAATAGAAAGTTACAGACAGGATCAGGGGCTGGGTTTTCCCCTCACCTTATTGCCGCTGAAGTGTTGATAAAGTTGCACGTCCCCTCCCTCTACCCTGACTCAGTTGCTTATTTATAAATTGATTATGACTCTCTGGGTTATTTTTCAGTTTGCAGAAGCCCCTGCCAGTGTAGTACATTGCCAGTAATAATGTCAATGAAGTCCATCTTCCAACTCAGGTGTCCCAGTTACACCCTTCCAATGGAACCTGCATAAATGACCCTGTTCAATTCTGTGCCTGCAGAAGGCAGTTTTCCTATTACCACTTGTATGCCACCTGATTTCTACCTTACACTACTAAATCCACCTTTCCAGGCTAACAGGCTGTCACATCAATAAAAACAACCAGCACCTGGCTAAGGTGAAAGGCCCCAAAATTCTCCTGAGCAGCTTCTACTTTGATGAACATTTTCCAGCTTTCAGGCACAAACACAAAGAGTTGTATTTCATCTCTTGTAAAGGTATGAGCATTTCAGCTGCAGTTTCCACATGTGCTTTAAACATTTAAGCAGCAGATGAAGGTCAGCATGGTTTCTAACTGTCCTGTTAGCACATGAGTTTCAACTCTCATTCCTCCTACCTCTCTCTTACAAGAAGTGATTCTCTGTCCTTTTCATGTTTAAAAAGGAGAGTGCTTTGCTCTTGAGCAATACCACTAGTAATTAAATTTAAAAAGAGAGTAGAGAAACTAAGGGATGAGAGAAAGAGAGCACCAAGACTTTATGAAGGGACTTACCATAGACAAGAGGAATTAAGGGTTTTCAGAAAATCCACCAGCTGCATAAAAGAACCAACACAAAGAGAGGCTACATTCATTTCCAAAAGAAAATAAAGCAAAATAAGCAAAAGTGTTTCACACTCACCAACACCGTGACAATAACAGCAAGCTCAGCAGCCACTGGGTAACAAACCCAGAACTTTATTGCAATCAAAAGCACCAGAGCAGCTGTTACTCCCATTACTCCAGGGCAGGTATCCCTCACTGCATGTCCTCAGACCTCTCCATCTCAGAGAACTATGAAGCACAGTATTTTGCTTTTAGAATACAGTAGAATTAAGACTTGGAGACCAAGATTAACTCCTGAATAGTTGCAGAACACCTTAGCTCAGTGCCAGCAGCCACTGCTCAGTTCCTTTTATCTCTACAGACAGAGGGAGAACAAAGGCTACTGCAGGTGCTGATCATCAGGCTCCTTCTCTTCTGGGAAAACTTCCACCATGATAATGAAGACCAAGACAGCAAGGAGTAATTTCATCACTCCATCAAGCATCGTCACCACCTCATCAAGCTATGCTTTTAATTTTCACTCCGATACCTCTCCACAAACAAACTCTAGTTAGTCCTTCTTTCTATCTCTAAAAATATGACCAAACAGGCTCCTTCTGGCAATAATCTCTCTCCCTGGCCATTAGTGCTGTCATCATGAGAGTTCTGGTAGCCAGACCCACCTGGACACCCCACAGCAGCAAGCAGGAGGGAGGAGGTGACCCAGCTCACACAGACTGCATTGGTGGCTCTTGGGCCACACAAAAGTATTCTCACCACCCACTGCCTTTCCCCCAATCTATATTTGGCTCACACAAACCACGTGGGATAAAGTTTTCATACCACCTGAAGTAAGACAAGTGCCACAGTTTGCTTGAAAGTTCACACAATACTATTATTAACTCTGTTATTTTTATCTGTGCCATCAGATATGGTTATAAAACACTACAGAAACAATCCTTGCACCTCTCTTCATGAGAGGGTCTCACCAACCTTCACTGCACCGGGACAATGGGTGTGCTGAGATCAGCCAGGTGGTCCTTCTGCTGGGGGAAGAGCTCTCTCCGTTCAAATAGAGAATCTTCTCAAACATTCAGAGGAAACCTCAGATGAAAAAAAACCCTTCTGCTCTTGAAGACAGAAAAAGCTCAACCTTTATCGCCGCCTGATTTTTTTGTATTGCACTCCCATCATTCATTGCTATTGACAAGCCAGCTGTAATTAATCAGACACGATTGCATAAACCAAGACACCACACAAAATAACAATTAGTAGATTAGCATATACATATAACTTTGCAATCTCAGCAACACTTTACAAGCATTAACTAATCAGGGGTTCTTAAACTCCTTTCACCTGTCTCTCATCTACTTCCCTTTCTTTCTTTGCTGAGCTCTTGCTTGCTTGCAGGGAACCTCCTTCCTCTCCCAGCTGTGACAAATCTGTATTCTGCCCTAACCACACCTTACTCTCTCCCTCATCTTCTCTATTCCTCTTTTCCCCCTCAGGCATCCTTGTTCCAATTAAAAAACCCACCTGGAAGATGTCTAAATACCCTAATGAAGGGTGAGATGTAGCAAGAGAGATATTTACAGCTTTACAATGAGGGGAGCAACACAGAGGAAAGAAGATATGACTGACAGAAATAGAGTAAGGCATGTTTGCCTCAAAGTGAGGACAGCAGAGAAGTATAGAAAAAAAAGAATTAGCAGAAAAGAAGAAAAGGTCCATGCTCATTAACATTTATTTTTTCTTATCAACAAGGTTTCAGGTGTGGTGAGTTCTCTTGTTGCACGCTGCCCACAGAGACACAGCACCATGTGAGCCTGTGGCAAAACCCAGACGCTGATGCTGACAGACATTTAAAATGCATTCAAATTCCATAGCTCTGGTTTCAGTTCCTGCAAATTTCCAGACAATCACAGAATTGGAGATGTGGATAAATCTCACTCTGTGTTCCAGAAAGAATAGAAGAAAACTGCAAAATCAATACTAGACATTCAAAATAAGTCTTTTTCTTTCTGTTCAGCATGACTTCTTTTTTTTTTTTAAGAAATTACAAGAGAAATTTTAAGGAGAGAATGAATAATTTTTGGGATATGTTTGGCCTTCAGAGCTGTGAGCACACATTGCCAGCCCTCATCCAGCTTTTCATCCCCAAGGACCCCCAAGTCCTTTTGCTGTTCTCAGCAAGTTCATCTCTCAGTCTATACTCACGTCTGGGCTTGCCATTGCCCAGGTTCAGCACCTTGCATTTATTTATCACCTTCACTTATTTATGAATAAATGCTAAAGCAACGTGTTGAAAGGTTCTAAGATTCTGAAAAATGAAGTTCTTAAAATCCTATCAAGGGAAATTATAAGGAACCTCTGCTGCAGTAGCTCAAGTCTGACAACCTGATGGAAGAGACTGTGCAACAAAACACAGAGAACCACGGAGAAAAAGAAATTCAGCTGGTGATACCAGATCCCCAGAATCCCTGAGGAGGCTCAGAAGGGGTGGATCACTCTTAGTTTCACCCTTGTTCATGCTGCAATAGTTCCACACCTCCAGGGGAATCGTGGTCACACACAGGGTCCAGCATGGATTGTATTTCCTCTCTTGATAAATAATTGCCTTTTTGAAGAAAATTTCAGGGTTCCTGTGAGGTGTTGCAGATATGTAAGGTGGGAATTTGCTTCTGCTCACACTGATTGTCTGGTTTGAGGTACGAGGTCTCCCTAAAGGTGACACCGAGTGGGGCCATTTTATTTTCAACTTTCTTTCACAAGACAATTTGACTTCCTAGAACAATCTGGGAATCTGACATAGGAAACCTCCCATTGTCCCAGGGACCCACAGTACTACTTGATGGCATCCCCCACCTCTGCTCTCATTCAGTGGCAAAAGGCTGTTGGTCCTTCCTGTGAGGCTCTGCAGGCAGTGCTGCATTTTGAAAAACAACTCAGGGCTTGGGAAGATGTTCTGCAGGCACACAGAGAACAGGAGGAAAAGGAAAGGAAAGGGAGTCAATATTTGTAAAGGTGAAAAAAAGAAACTTTTCTAATTCATTGCTACCCATTCCTTCCATGCAGCAAGGCAATGTGCTTTGAGCCTCTAGTGTTTAAATCCCACACACTCTTTGCCTTTTTGGAGGGTTCTCCAGGTGACACTGAAAGTCCTCAGCTCACAAGGCGGTTCTCATCTCCTACCCCCCAGGCAACTCCTACTGCAAGTGCTCTGCAGGCATCACACACATCCCATCCAGCCCCCTGGAATTCCACAGACAAGGCTCAAGTAGATAACCTGCTCCCTCCTGGCATCAGGGCAGCACATCTGAGACCTTCATGCTCTTCCACTTGGTCTTCTGGCTGGAGGAAATCTCCAGAGACAGGCACAGTGCAGGCACGGACTGTACCACACAGCAGCATCTGCCTGGTTTGCACAGTGTAATGCTGATTGAAAACCAATTTATGGGATGGTCATGCCAGGGATTACTTTAGTTTTGCCGGTGACAGGAAACAAAAAAAGCATTGTGGTAAAGCTGGCTTGATAAATTAAGTGCAGCAGAGTTAATGCAGGTGTGCTTTCTTGGCTGAGGCTTCACATGGAGCAGGGAAGGGACTCAAGGGTTGACCCTGAGGGAGGGAAATTTGAGATTAGTGGTGCTGCCTTCAGCAGAAAACTGATTATTTGGAATTAATGTTAATAAATCTAGCTGTCTTTTCCTATAGTCACTCCCCTTGTCCCACTCCTTCCACACAGACACCCTGCATGCTGCTGGCCCATTGCAGTAGCCAGCCCGAAACAAACCTCTTCCCTTTCCTTTGTGTCATGTGTATGCACTGATATAAAACCTTTGTGCCTCTTGCCACGGCTGACGTGCCAGCCAGAGCTAGCAATCTTCACTTGGCATGAATTTCCATCTGAAAGGAATATTTTGAAGGAAGCCTGTGGGCTGGAGCCGTGGTAAAAATCTCCTCACTCCCTCCAGCAAATGCTGCTTTTCCAGTGTGAAAGTGTGAGCCACTGGAAACCGAACCACCGTTCCCATGGATCTGTCCCAGGTTGGAGCCTGTCATCTTCACAGCAGGAGTAGGAAGAGGCTTTTACAACGGGATTTGGATCATCAACAGCACAAATAGTGTTTTTTCACAAAGGAAACAAACATCAGTCTGAGGTTTTGGCCAGCAAGGTCTCCCTAATGCAAACAGTCCTCGGTTGCATTGCTCTGTGAAGGGTGACTCGACCTTATAGAGGTATAATCAGGAAGCGAAGTCCAGGTGATTTAAAACAAGAAGCAAAGTACACATTTTTGACAACTACCCAATGGAAATGAACTGCCAGGGGGTGAAGCTTAAATTTTTCAGATCAAGACTAGATGCCTTCCCTCCATCAGAAGTTACTGCACTTGGAAGAAAAGCAGAGCTGAGCAAGACCTGTTGAGTTGCAAATACCCTTGGATGGGGTGAGCACTGCAAAAGAATGAAGCTTTGTAGAGCCAGGGTTTCAGCAGGAGTATTAGAAAGGACCATTATAGGTGCTGCTACTCTTTCAACTTGAGCCATTAGTTGGATTTGGAATCTTGCCAGCAATGTCCCTCAGGAGGGGAAGCGGGCACTGGAGTTGGGAATGTCTTCACACTGCTCGTCCCTGAGCGCAGGACGAATTGCACAAGAACAGGCAGTAACTTCACCGGAGAGCCAAAGCCCTTCCCCGTCACCTCAGCAACACAAATCCTCTCTCGACTTTCATCACGAGCATCACCATCAGCTTTTCTGCCGCCTGTCCAGCGCGTCTGGTACCTGTTGCTCAAAAAACCCAGGCGAGTCCCATCCCTAAATTCGCCTCCAGACTCTGGGGCAAAACCGCCAGTAACTTTCACTGCTGCAGGCAGCCACCCACTTCTTGAAGGGTCGCCTGCAGGAGAAGCGAGGCATGGGGAGAGGGCAGAGCCCTCCCCGGCTCCGCCTCCGCAGAAACAGGGACAGGCACGGCCAGGAGCCCCGGGCGAGGCGGGGCGGGCTGGCACAGCACGGAGGATGCGGACGGGATGCAGCAGCGCCGGGATCCATCCCGGGCGGGACGATGCGGGAGTGTCACTCTCCGCTGCGCTGGGGCACTCGTCCGCTCCTGCCGGGAGGTGCCCTGGCAGCTCGGGCTCCCTTCCCGGTGGGACGCGGGGGGAGTTACGGCGGGGTCCGGCTCTAAACCCGGCTCTAAGCCAAGCCCGTCTCTAAGCGCGGCTCTCAGCCCGCAGTCGCCCCCTCGCGGCCAAAGGAGGGAAGCGCAGCGCCGCCCGCCCGCCGCCACCCCGGGGCGACAGCGCCGCGCCGCGGCCACTGCGCGCAACTGCACCGCGCGTTTCCTACCCCGGCTTTTCTTACCACCCGAGTTTTGTAATCCCCCTTGTTTACTTGCGAATTGCGGCTCTTTCTCGGAAGGAGTTTCCTTCCTGTAAAAGGAATTTGGTTATCACAGGCTTGCTGTGGGCGGTTGCGTGGCACGTCCGCCAGGTGAAGTGTGGCGTGACATTGCTCAGTGCTGTGGATGTTAGTGCAGTGGCCCTGAAAGAGGTTGTCAATTACCTTTAATATGTGCGGTCACTTGATTCAAGACTTTTGTGCTGTCTCCTAACACTTGCACTAAGGGACTCTTGCGTGTAGGGTTGTCACTCACTGGGAGGCTGATGCAGGAACACGGCTGGTACATCACACATGCCAGGATTTCCACATCCATGACATTTGCCAGGCAGAAGACAGTCACACACAAGTACAGACACGCCACACACCACTCAGGTGTAGCACACTTCCTGCAGAGAGGCAAATTTCCCCACTGTGATGCCCGAGCCCATCCATGCTCAGCAGGGTACCCATTCCCACACCAGCTCACCCTTCTAGGTCCTCTGCCCCCTGTTCCCTTCATCCCATCGGCCACAGTAGTCACCCGAGGACTCCTTATCTCTGTGATGACCTCTTGATATGTCTTTTGTCTCCCACAGCTAATTGCCCTGCCCCTCACCTGCTGAGATCAGCTGCTTTCCTACTGGGGAAAAAAAAAAAAAGAACAAAAAATGAACTCTGGGAATAATAAAGAGTTCAGAAAGCTTCCAAGGTCAAAAATAAATAAATAAAGGGAAGGAGGGAGGGAGAATTGCATGCTTCTTTTGATGAATTCCCTCTCTTCCCACCCCCAAAGACCATGTGGTAAATAAAATGAAGTACAGTCCTGACAGACACAAACCTCGACTGTCTGTTTATGGATGATGAGAGTGCCAATATTCCAGAGGGACTGTGCAAAGCGAATCTGTCAGTGAATCGGAGCACATGTTACGGAGTGTGAAGGTACATGCTTCACATTAAAAACAAATCCTTCAGACCATGCAGAATACCCAAAATCTACATCTGCCACACTAAGTTATTTCTATTACGTTCTTAAAATTCATCCTGAATTTTATTTTCCACATCTTGGAAGTGTTAGATCTGCAAAACAGTGTTATAACTGCAGCTGTTGTGAAGTTCAGCTCTGAATAAGTATGTAGCTGAATGTTGGCTGGAATTCTGATTTTTTACCTCTGAATATTTTTCCATCCTTTGGAAGTTGCCCAGTTTGAGAGAAGCGTCACTTCTGCTGCCACTGCAGTGCTCACTGACACTGCCACATCTCAGGGTGATGTGGAGATGTCACCTTTCATGCCTGACTCACCCCAGCTCCATCACCACACCTTTTCCCATTTGCCTCCTCTCAATCCTTCAGCACCAGCTCCCTGTGTATCTGCTTAACTTCTGTATTTTCATTACTTTGGCCCAAAGATGCCACTGGAAATAATTTCAAGGAGCAGAAAGAAGCCTAACATGGCCAGGAAAATGACATCTCTTTTTAATCCTTTTATTATTGTTACCACCTACTGACAGAGGAAGGAGACTCCAGGATGGTTTGTGCAGCAATGCAATTTGGAGTGTAAATTTTGGATAAGGTCTTTGATCACACCAGAATGTAGTCATGTGTATTACCACGCAAATACAACCCAAGAGAAATGTGCCCAGTGAGGAGACATGGTTTATTATCAGCTAATAACTTGATTGATTGATTGATTTTCATAATGAGTTACAGCAACATTATATAAAGCCACCTGCATTAGATGGCAGTAGGATTTTCAAAGTGCCATTTCTCAGAAGTAAGGGGTTTTATAAAAGCTTTCCTCCCAACAAAAGCCACACACTTTCTATCATCCTATTAGAACAGTGTCACAGGTTTGTATCTACAGTTCAACAACAAAGTAAAACTTAATGTTTTTATCTGCACACACATGAACACACAGGTTGGAGTGCAGCAAAAAGCAAACTTCTCCACTGTTAACAGCTACAAAACAGGCCACTTTGATCCCATTTTTACTTAGAGGTGGAGAAGAACACTGAGTATTTCTTCTCTGCTCCTACACATCAACAGAGCTGCAAGCTATCACCTTTCTCTTTCTGGCTGGACTTTGACTATAGAAATAGAGCAAAACATTTTAGCTCAGCACTCCTGACTCACAGCCCTTCCTACAGGACCTTGTCTGAAAAATCTCTTTCTTCAGAAAGCGGTTCAAGCCTTTCCCATCCTTCAGCTGGAGCCAAAGGCACCACCACAACCTCGTCAGGTTTGAGTTGTGTCTCTGCAGATCATTCCAAGTCCTGACCTGACATGAAACAAAAGCTCAAAAAAGGGGGGAAAAAAAAAAATTAAAAAGAGAGAGAGAAAAAAAAAATCCCTACCATGCCCCCCTCCCACGTGTTCTGGATTCCAAATCTTGGCTCAGGTACCAATTAAAAAGAATGAAAAAAGTCATGTGAAAGGAAGTGCTGGAAAATATTCTTTTCCCTGACTTCTCAAAATCAAGGTCCCTCGTGCTTACTGGAGTTTTTTACATTTCGTTTTTATATTATTGCATTCTCCCTTCGGGTGTATGTTGTGAGCAGACAGAGCTCCCTGGCCCCTACATCCTCCCAGACCTTGGAATAGAGAGGACCAACCCCCCGACCCTCAGGCCCACGGTGGGTCACAATGATGCTGTCACTTTGTTTCCTTCGAGACATTCAGAGCGACCAACACCCTGACCAAGCTGCCTGATTCCAGGCAAAGCCCTGGTGTTCTTTCTGCTCCAGCATCACCAGGGAAGCACACATGGATGTGCAACCACAGCCAGAGAAGGAGGACTCCCTGCAGCATCAGCATCCTGTTTGTGTGTCAAAGCCTGCAGATAATTTTGGGATACCACTGGCATCCTGTTGTACACACACCAAGGTCTTGAAGGAAAGCCATGTGGTTCATGCTGGCCCCCTGCTCTGCTGACCAGACACACCCCCTGCTCTGAGGCATTTTCTGCACATGCAGCAAGTTTAGGTGAATATTACAATTACAGGCACCTAAACTTCTCTGCACTGCCCAGGTTATGTAAAGGTGTGTCCTGTTCACTCCAGCCAGTGTTTTTCAGACCAACAAACATCTCCCACAAAGAGGCTTCACCTCAGTGAGAAAGATCATGCAAAATAATGATGAATGCTGTGAGTGTTTCCTGCCCTGGGTGCACACAGACCTCACTCACATGCTGCTCAAGGACAGGAACTGAGGTTCTTGTTTGCTCTCAAATCTGCCCTTCAAGGAAATACAGAGGCAACTATGCTGTCAGAGATGAATTACCAGCCCCCAGAAAAAGGTCATGCGGGCAATTGTGTGAATAGCATAAAATTAGGGGAGAAAAAAGTGACTTGATCAATGTGAAATGTTATTTTGGTGGAAAAGAAAAAGGGACACTTCTCTCTGTACATTAAATATGAGAACAAATGCCTTCAGAGACAACATTTGAAACAACCAAGACAGCAATCCATAGCACTGCTGTAAGAGACAACTTACTTCCCCTTCTACTTGCTTCAGGTTTTATGATACACCTTTGGATTTAAAATTAAAATCAAGAGAAAAAAAAATAGGAAGAAAAAGGGGAGGAAAAAAGGAAAGAAGGACCTTAGTGAGGTTGCAGTATTGTCTGGCATTGCTGCTTGAGGATAGTGCCTGATGTGCACTCACCTGCTGAGATGGTCCACAAAGCACAAAGGCCAGAGGGTGGGAGCATGGGCAATATGTGAGTCTATAAGAACAGGCCACATATGCATTAAAATAAAAGAATGAACACACAAATTGGAAATTAAAACATAGTAAATACCACACACTCAAGACTACACAGTTCAGTTGATAATTCTCACCTGCAGAGATCAAACTACAGCACAAAAAAAGTAATAACAAATAGAAATCCAATCTAGCAGCCCTTAACTTTGACCAGGGATCTGAAGCCATTGATTTTTCTGGTGCAAATTTACTTCTGTTCCAAAACTGTAATGCTCCAAAAAGCATATCTCTACAGACAGCAGTACATATAGCACAATGTGCTGAGAGAAAAGCTTGTTGGGACTCCTGCTCTGCAGCTTTCTTTTCAGTTCTAACTACCAATCACAGTCCTGTGGTCTTCCGAGGCCTGAGGATGCTGCTTTAAACCTTGTGCAGAAGAGCAAGAGGGGGATGGACACTTTGGCCTCACTGAGCCTTGAGAGGGTGTTTGATTGTATGTGCTGCTGAGAAAGAAAAGTACAGAGCACAGCAGAGGGTCTAGAGTTTACAGCCTGAAAAGGGAAGAGGACTGTCCCTTGATTGCAGTGCGAATACAAGATTCCAAAGAGAAGGGCAAAGCTGAGAGCAAGCTTTTCATCTCAACACGTTCCTCTGGGCGAGCCTTATGCCAAGTGTTTCTCTCAAAGAAATAGCTGTGAGAACGCAAGTGAACTGGAAAACTTCTGTTGCAGGAGGCCACTTCCTTGTACTGCCTTCTCAGCTCTTTTTACTGTCCCATTCTGTCACTCATGCAGCGTGTTTGTAAAGCCAAAAGTCTCCAACTGCAGGTCACGCAATAGAATGTGCTGAGAAAAAGCTTCTTGGGACTCCTGTTCTGCAGCTTCCTTCTCAGCCCTAATTATTGCTTTTGGGTGAGCCTTTTCCTCTCGGCACGCTCTGCTGAGAGGGGCCTTACACGCAACATGCTTCTCTCAATGAAATAGGTGTGAGGACACAAGCAAACTGGCAAACTGCTTCTGTGGCAGGACTCCAGTGCATGGACTCCCCTTCTCACTTCTTTTTCCATTCCCATTGTGTCACTCTTGCAGCGTGCTTGCAAAGCCAAGAGTTTCCAGCTCCTTTTTGCACAAGGAAATATGACGAGAGAAAAGCTTCTTGGAAGACTTGCTGTGCACCTTTCTTCTCAGCTCTAACTACCAGCACAGCCCTTCTGCCTCCCAAAGCCTGAGGATGCTGCTACAGCACTTGAACAGAAGAGCGAGAGGGAGATGGACACTTTGTCCTCAGCGAGCCTTGAGGGTGTGTTTGATGGGACTTGTAGCTGAGAAGGAAATGCAGAGCACTGCAGTGGGTCTCAAGTTTACAGTCTGGAAGGAGGACTGTCACTTGACTGCCATGAGAAAGAAGGTTTAGACGAGAAGGGACAAGCTGCGAGCAAACTTTTTGTCTCAGCACATTCCTCTGGGTGAGACTTATGCAGAATGCTTGTCTCAATGAAAGAGGTGTGAGGGCACAAGTAAAGTGGGCACCTGATTCTGTTGCAGGAGCCTGGTGCTTTTCACTTTTCTTCTCAACTCATTTTACTCTCCCATTCTGTCACTCTTGCAGCACGCTTCTAGAGCCAAAAGTTTCCAACTTCAGTTCTCACAGTGAAACATGCTGAGAGAAAATTTGTCTGGACTCCTACTCCGCACCTTTCTTCTCAGCTCTAACCACTATCACAAACCTTCGGTTGCCCAAGGCCTGAGAAGTCTGCTATACTGCTTGCAAAGACAAAATAGAGGGTGGTGAGACACTTTGTCCTCTGTGGTCCTTGTGAGTGTGTTTGATGGGACTTGCAGCTGAGAAGGAAAGCGCAGAGCACTGCAATGTCAGTGCAGTTTCTAGGCTTTAACAGGAAGAGTAGTGCGGCTTGATTTTTGTGCAAATAAATGATCCCAAGGGAAGGGGTAAGCTGCGAGTAAGGTTTTTGTCTCAGCACTTTTCTGTGGGTGAGCCTTATGTAGCATGCTTCTTGCACTGAATTATGTGTGGGGGCAGAAGTAAACTGACAAACTGCTTCTGTTGCAGGAGGGCAGTGCCTTGTACTTTTCTTCTCAGCTCTTTGTACTCTCCCATTCTTGTCACTCTCACAAGTGTGCTTGTGAAGCCTGAAGTTTCCAGCTCCAGTTTGCGCAAGGAAACGTTCTGAGAAAAAAAGCTTTTTGGAACAACTGCTCTGCACCTTTCTTCTCATCTCTAACTGTAGTCACACACCTTCCATCTGCCAAGGGAGAAGGAGTCATCTGTACTGCTTGCATTGAAAAGAGAGAGGGAGACTCATAAGTTTTGCCTCTGTGAGCCTTGTGTGTGGTGGTACATTTAGCTCAGGAAAACAAAATGCAGAGCACAACCAGGTTTGTTCAGTGTACACTGTACAGAGGTTATATAACTCACTAGGATAGTGCAGAACACACTGTGTTACTGCAGTTTACTGACTCCAAGGGGAAGGTGACTCCATAGCCATGCAAATATAAGGGGCAAGGTCAGATCACTTCTTCAGTCCTGGCACATTTATCTGTCTGAGCTGTAGCTGGAAAACTTTCACTTTAGATTCAGACTGTGAGAGTGTGATGGTACAAGAAGGAAAATGCATAGCAGTGGTATATGTGGTGTAATTTATAGGCAGCAGGGGAAGCCTTTTGTCCTTTTTTTTTTATTTTATTTTATTTTAATGGGAGCTTATGCTGGACTTTTTAAGGTCTGAAACTGGAATCTGACAGTTCAAAAATGTGGCAGTACATACAGCTGAGAAGGAAGGTGTCCAAGTGTATTGTGTTTACATGAATGGCTGTGAGGTGAAGGGGAGATTCAGCAGCTGTGTTTGTTCTGTGTGAGTTTATCAGATTCTGCAAGACTGAAAGTGGTTCACCATATGTATAGTTGAGTAAGAAAATGCAGAGCTTCAGAGGGTGGCTGCAGTTCAGAGGCTGCAAGGGGGAAAAACTGCCACTTGTTCATGGAGTGAATACAAGTTTCCAAACCTAGGGATCAAGGTCTGAGCAAGCCTTTTACCCTGGCACATTTATGTGTGCAAGATGTAGCCAGACAGTTTTTGGTTTAGATTCAGGTTGCAAGAGGGACAGAGTGGGATAATATAGAGAGTTGAAAAGGAACCTGCGTGGTACAGGCGTGTTTTGAGAGAAGCAGTCCAAAAAACTGCTTCTGTTCTGACACATTTTGCTATGTGAGAAGTAGATGGACATCTCATACTCTGCAAGTGTGAAAAGTTTGTGATGCTAAATACAGTGCTGATGGAAGGTGCAGCACGCCGTGGTTGTGTGTGTCGTTTTCAAGCTGCAAGGAAAAGAAACTGCTGCTTGAATGTTGTGTGAGCGCACATTCGCAAAAGGAAGGTCAGATCAGCGAAATCTTTTTGTCACCGCATTTTCTTTGAGTGCAGTGGAGGACGTTTTCATCTCTGGACCTTCAGCCAGCGGTTTGGAGAGACCAGGATGCATTTACGGCTCTTTCAAGTACACACCGCCATCTATCGGACGTTCCCTAATGTCACTCTTCCAAATTTCCACCAGGCAGCAGTGTACACACAGGAAAACAACCCATAGTGCAGAGCCAAAGGTGAAAAAAAATTGCCACAAGGCTCAAACGACCTTTAAGGATTGAAAGGTTTTGCTGACCTTGCCCTTTTATGCAAAATCTTATTTGCATCACAGTCAAACGGCAACATAAACACCTTCCCAATTCTACGTACTAATAAACTGTTTCCCTCTTGCAGAGTCTCCAGCTACAAAATTGAAAACATAAGGCAAAATATAGCTCATGGAAGTGTCAGGTGAGCAAACTTTAGCTGGCTGCATCTTCAAGTGAACCCACTGAATAGCACCACACCGTCATATCTGCACTTTTCTTCTCAGATCTACATTCCATAGTAATATTTCAGTCTCACAGAGTCAGGAGCCAAAACCAAACCTCACCACTAAATGCTCAGAACACTAAAATGACCAGGCCAAAAAGCTGAACAGCTTGGCTTTAACATTCCCACTGTAGTGGTGCAACAGCTCAAACTGATACCACTGTGTTTTAGGAAAAGCAATTAAATTCACCAAGACCAAAGGATGGATCCAAAATTGCTTTCGGTGCCACAGAGAGAAACTATGACCTCACATCACAGAAGAAATGTGATCCTCCACCTCAAAATAGAACACATAAGAAGTTTGATTCCACACAAAACTGCCACAACACTGTTACTGGGCAAAGTGCTTTCCTTCCTATGGGAAAGAACCATCATTCTGTTTTAGGAGACTGCCACAATTGCAATTCCACCTCCAAAACCGATTATGTCTAGGGAGCACTCCTAGACACACGGTGCCAGGACAGAAGGGACCTGTTGGATTTTACCTGGCCTGAGCAGGACATCCTCTGCCCTGAAGCACTGGACCTAGGAGATTTCCTTCCAAAGGTTAAGAACCGTGATTCTCTTTCAGGAGACCACCACCAAAATTTTGATTCCACCTCCAAAATTGGGTCTTTCTCCCAGACCAAAGGTGCCAGGACAGGAAAGTCTTGCTGGTTATTATATCCCTGGGAAGCTGATCATCTGCCCTGAAACACTGGGGCTATGTGGTTTCCTGCCTAGTGGAAAGCACCGTCATTCCCGTTCAAGAGACCGCTACCAAAATTTCCATTTGACCTCCAAGACTGATTATGTCAAGAGATTTCTGTCAGAGAAGAGGGGCCAGGACAGAAAGTTTTTGCTGGTGAATACTCAGCCTAGGTAGCCCCTGCCTGGATAGCCTATTACCTGCTCTTGAAACACTGGGCACCCATGCTTTCCTTCCCATGGGTAATTTTCTTTTGGGAGACAGCCACCAAAATTTCCATTCTATCTCCCAAAATTGACTATGTCAAAGGATTGCTCCCAGGACAAAGGTGCCAGGAGAAAAAGGACTTACTGGTTATTGCCAGCCATGGGCAGCCTATCATCTGTCCCAGAAACTTTGGGGCTATTTGCTTTCATTCATGCGGGAAAAAAAAAACTTTAATTTTTCTATTGGGAGACCACAAAAGCAATTTAGTTCCACCAGCTTATTTGAATGTGTCCAAGGATTGCTCCCAGACAAAAAAATGCCAGGACAGAAAGCTCTTGCTGGTTAACACCTGCCCTGGTAATCCTATCATTTGCTCCTGGAAATCTGAATCTACCGGCTTTCTTTCCTATGGGAAAGAACCATAATTCCCTTTCAGGAGATCATCATCACAATTTTGACTTCCACCTGCACAATTGATTATGTCAAGGGATTGATCCCAGACAAATGATGCCAGAAGAGAAAGGACTTGCTGGTTATTACCTTGCCACAGACAGCCTATCATCTACCCCTGAAACACAGGGCCTACATTACTTTCTTTTTATGTGGAAAAACTGCCATTCCCTTTCAGGAAAAAATTCAATTTCATCTCCAAAATTGATAATATATTCAAGGATTACTCCCAGACAACACATGTCAGGAAAGGAAGCTCTTGATGTTTCATCTTATTTGCCACGAGCAGGCTATTACCTGCCACTGAAAGAAGCACTATGTGCTTTCCCTTCTATGAGAAAGAACTATCATTCTCTTTTAGGGGACCACCACTGAAATTTCAATTCCATCTCCAAAATTGTATATATTCAAGGTTTGCTGCCAGGCAAAAGGTCCCAGCACAGGAAGGTCTTGCTGGTTCTTCCTGCCCTGCTCAAAATACCATCTTCCACTGCAACACCGGAGCTATGTGTTTTCCTTCCTATGGGAAAGAACCCATACTCTTTTAGGAGACCACTGAGATTTTGATTCCACCTCCAAAATTAATTATGTTAAGGGACTGATCCTGGACAAAAGTTGCCAGGACAGAATGATCTTGCTGCCTAATACTTGCCCTGTGCAGTCTGTTATCTACCCGTGAAACACTGGGCCCACATTCTTTCCTTCCTATAGGAAAGAACCGTCATTCTCTTTTGGGAGACGACCACTAAAATTTCAATTTCACCTCCAAAATTGATTATGCCAAGGGATTGCTCCCAGACAAAAGTTGTCAGGACATAACGGTCTTGCTAGTGAATACCTGCCATGGCCAACCTATCACCTGCCCCTGAAATGCCAGGGATATATGCTATCTTTCCTATGGGGAAAAAAACTATAATTTGCCACTTGGAGCTGACTAACAGAATTTGGTTCCACCTCCAGAATTGACTGTATCTAGGCATTTCTTCAAGAACAAAAGTGTCAAGACAGAAAGGTCTCACCAGTCAATATGTGGCCTGTGCAGCCTCTCATCTGCCCCTGAAACTCTGGGGCTACGTGCTTTCTTTTCTGAACCATTTTCCCTTTCAGGAGACCACCACCAAAATTTTGATTTCACCTCTAAGATGGAGTACCTCCAAGGATTTCTCCCAGGCAAAAGCTAGGACAGGATAGTCTAGCTATTCATTACTGACATCACTACCTTTCTTTCCTAACTGGCCTATGCTACATGTGTCACGTGTCACATGTGCTCCCTTGGTTTATCATTTTTCTGATCTTTTTCCACTGCCAAAACAAAGGGGTCTTTAGGGGGAATATTTATGCCACAGCTTCTCTGCCACTCAGGCTTGCTTCATAAGGTGAAAAACATGTCCACATGCGTAACCTCATCCCATTTCTGTTCTCTGCAGGGGAACAATAGAAGTTGTAAAATTGCATTGTAATTAAGATCCCTTCCGGTGGCCACTTTTCACCATCATTTCATGTGCATAGCGGTCACCAATTTTGGCAGTATTTTAAAAGTGTCTTTTTATTCAGCTTTCCCCTGGGAGTTCTGCCCAAATCTTTCCAATGCTTTAATATACACCCCAAAGGAGTTTGGCATTTATTTCTTTACTCAATTTGGCCCCCACTGTCAAGATAAACTATTAAATCTGTGAGATACCAGTGATCACAACTATTAAATTGCCATGGCAGTACCCATTCCTCAAATTCAGATATTACTTCTTGATCAAAACCTTGATCCTCTAATTTAGGGACTAAACGACCTTTAAAATGTCTCTAATCACTGCACTCCTTTGTTCCTTCTGTCTTTCGTCTCTCTTCTTGTGACTCCAAAAGCTGCCTTAAATTCTAGTCTATTTATTTCCCATAAAGACCTCAGTCTCCCTGGATCCTCTTGCTCCTGTCGCTTCTGAATTCAAAAAACATTATGAAATCTCAGAAAAAAATATAAAAGCCACCAGAACCAGCCTGTATTAACACACAAATCCACAAGATGTCACCCTTAGAACACAAATGTCCCTGGCCTGCACAACCACCCTATATATCCAGAGAAAGCCACAGAATACAGCTGCTCACCACTCTATATACACACACTCTGCAGCTGATCTGAGTGGGTGCTCAGAAACACGTATCTATGGGTAGAAGAACAATAAAGCCTGGCCCACAGGGTTTCTTCTCAGCTTTGATTAGCTCCACACCGAATACAATACAAATTTAGAGTCCAATCTAACTTTATCTCTTGGGTACCTCTGAGTCCTAAAATATACTTATTGTAGTTATTACACAAAGCTCGTATATAGAGTGAACAACTACAAAAAGAGCAATTTTAATACTAGGCCCTAAGCGACGTGGTGCATTCACAGTCCAGTCTCCAGAATTACCTCCCATATAGTAAACTTGAACATGAAAAATGTTTCTATAGCTGATTTCAGACAGACAAAAAATTGCAGACATACAATTTTGCTTCCAAAGCAAGACAACACATACAGATAAGCGAAGCTCATCAAACACGGAGCACTATCACACTCTTAACAAGATGTTTCTAGAACTGATTCAGGACAAAAACTTCAGCAGACATAGGATTTTGTTTCCAACACAAAGCAAAACAACATATGCAGAAAAGCAAAACACATAGAACACAGAGCACTATCACAGCTGCTACACTCCAGGAGTTCGTAACAAAAGGACAAACTAAAGGAAACTTAGGAAACTTTGTTTCCCTCAAAATAAAAAATATTTGGCCAAATACAAACAAAACTGAAATATACTAGCTCCAGGGGCTATCTCCACTTTTGGAAAAGCGTCCTTTTCCATTAGCCTTGCGTGACAGCCTCCCCATCTTCGTCTTATGGGACAAATATTACCAAAGTAATCAAAAGAACAAATATAAATACCTTTTATATCATGCAGGCGTCCCTGTCCACCTGTGTGAGAAGCCAAGGGAAACGGGTGTCTCACCAGCTGAAAATCCAGCCGGGGCCCTCGAGGGTCCCCAGACCCCTGAATTCTGGCAGAGGAGGTCCCATCTGGGTCACCAAACTGATTCCGTAAAAGCCCGGAGTAAAGGAACTGGTTAGAGACAATTTATCCTTAAGCAGCAAAGGTATTGCCAGCGTTGGGGAGCCAGCAAACCAGCTCAAAGGCATCAGTGAAAAGCAAGGTAATTTATACAGTCTACATGCAAGATTGCAACATTTCAACATGCCTATGCATACAATTACAGCATTTAATCATCATATTCATAAGAGGTGTTTAGGCGGGGCCTAGGCAGGGCTCAAGGTTGAGTCTTCTGGAATCTTCTCTTGGCACGACTTTTAGCTGGTCAGTTCTGGTCTTCAGCCTCACTCAGAGGGGCGACTCTCTTCTTCACTATGACCTTTCTTCTTTCTACTGAGTGACCTGCTAACTGAAGCTTGCAGAAAACTCTTGGCTCAAGGCCTTTGTAGCCTATTCAAATGTCCACCTGGTCTTGATTTATAACCCCTAGATTCACTGTATAGTGGTTCTAGTGTTCTTCCTATGATTAGGTTTGGGTCCAGTGAGCAGAACAGAACGAACTGCAACAGGTTCTTACCAACACAGGCAGAGCAGAGCAAGAAGCCTCAGTTAGCTCTTCTAGGCACTGCTCTCGTTTCAAACTCACAGGACAAATTTCCAACAAGAACAATCCAAGATGATTATATGCACCCTTTTCCCAAGTTGCCTTTCTGTATCTCACTTTAACAACACAATGCACATTTTTTACCACATTTGCAGTAACATTTGCAATGGAGTTGCAAAAAGAAATACAATTCCCCAACAGCAGTCATCACCTGGGAAGGGCTCTGTCTTACCACAGGAGATACCCTACCTAGACAAACCATAATGATGAATTCTAGAACTAAAAGCATACGATTTCCAACATATTATATCTCATTTTAAGTGCAACCCATCTCAGATTGTGATTATGGAGTACCAAGGATGCCTGACAGGAGAGTAGCCCTGAGAAAGGAGCAAAACACAATGTTTTTGTTAGGTGAGGCTTTCCTAACCCCTCACACTGCATGGCTTCTCTGCTGTCTACTAAAAAGCACAGGCATGCCACTCTCTTGTTCAGTAGAGGAAATAAGATCTTTATTATTCCTGTTCTTGGTTTTAGTTAAAAAATAAAAAAAACAAAGGTGGCTGGGCTAAGCATCATTGAGACATTCACTTTCTCTAACAATTCAGTTTGGACTTACAGGTTCATAAGTTTTTTAGGATGACACCTGGACATACACAAGTTAGCAAAGTTTCCTGGTTTTACGGGTGAACAGAACTGATTTATCTCAGAGACCAGCAGAGTCTGAATATTTAATGTACCTCTTAGCACTCCTACATTCACACACCACCTGTGTGAAAAATGGACCAGTCCAGTGGACAATTGTCAGTGATATTCCCCAAACTCTTATGGTTCACTATTAACCCAGATCTGGGGATTCTGACTTCTGCTGCCTTTTATGGCTGGACCTGTCCCCTGGTTTTTATCTGCTACTCTGTTAAGAATTACAGTATGTTCACATAGTTTCTAGTTGATTATCCTGTATTCAAGTAAATGTAGCAAATATATGTAACTAAGGTAAATAACAGCAGTTATAATTACAATGAGCAATTATGTAATTATACCAAACAATAGTTTTGTAACATCTGCATTTAAACAGATGCTTCACAGGCTGATTTAATACACCATTTATCACTGCTATCTAAAAGTATCTAATATGCCTGTATTGACTTTAAGGATTCTTTATCAAGTGTATCTTTAACAAGAGCCAGAGTGACAGGAATGAAAACTCAGAATCAGTAAGGGCTGTTCACTGAAAATCTTTCTGATTTCACAGGTCATTACCTGAACAAGTCCCAGATGCTGACAGGCTTACATGAAATGGATCTTCTGATTTATTACCATTGGACTGAGAAAGTCAAAGTTTTAAATCATATTGCAATTTTCTATCATCAGCAAATGATTTTAAACAAAATCAAGCCAGTTCACCTGAGAGCTTGAGACTTATGGCCTTCAAGAAGTTAATGGAGTTGAGTATATATATTTTGATTAGTGTTTTGTTTCTTCCAAAGTTTCTCCCATCCATCTCCTCCTCATTCACAGTAAATATGAAATAGTAGATTGTAAAAACTATTAAACCTTGTTAAAGTACCTTACCAAATTCTTACCAGACTATTGTCATATATCAAGAAAGCCTTAAATGTTATTTCTCAAGTTAACAAAATATACTGACTTACTTCTATTGTAATATTATTCTCACTCGTTACTTGGTAACAATTTTTAGTTTATTTTAAATTCTGACTTTCTTGACTCTGCTATTCATATGAAACAGCAGGTTTTCCACATGACAAATTTGATCATTCATAGGATGAGAAGAATATTAATGCATTTGGGAAAATAAACTAAAAAAAAAGTCACAGTGAAATATATATTACTGAGGAAACATCCTGACTAGCTTAGTAGATACCAAACTTTGGATACACTTACCTTTCTGGATTATTAATAAGTGTCAACTTCATCTGAAGAATCCTATGCCAGTGTTTTGGGACTATTAAACTTATAAACTATATAGAGACTACTTTGTTATTATTGTCAGAAATGTTTTAGCAGTACTACATAAATGAGTAACGCACCAGTAAAGATTTTCACAGCAGAATATGTGTACAAAATAGAAAAGCCTTTGTAGAAAGGATAGTGGTTTTTATTGTAGTCTTAGAAAATACTGAATTATGAAAGATACAAAATCAACTGTTGTAATTGTCTGTTTATTTTACAATCTGTATGCCATCATACCCTTATGGTTTTAGGATAGTCTGTTCAAAGTATTTTAAAACATGCTTTAGCAAAGTATTTTACAATTTCAAAATCGAGTATTTCTTTACCGAAAGGAAAAAAAAAAAAAAA
>VXBX01005349.1:459438-480804 GCA_013400415.1 Scytalopus superciliaris
TACATAACAGAAATGACAATATGATGACAAAGCCAGGCAGAGAGCTCTGAAATGTCAGAAATGCAACTTCTCTCTTCAGTCAGAATGTTATTACCACAATCACCTGATTTCCTTCCCTCTCAGACCATCATCTTCATTCAGCACAATAAATGACATGATCTCATCAGGACTCATCAGGACTGAATGGCACTGCAGGCCTTCCTTCAAAACTCTATCTCCTTCACTGCAGAAGTAGGAATATATGTAGTGAATGATGATGGATCACTTCAGGAAAATATATTTCCAGCCCATGGCACTTGGCTCTAATTTTAATTTCCCTTTCACTCTGAAGTCAAGAAAGGCACAACATGACTGTGTCTTAGCTTATGCATGTATCAAATTCACACACACTAAGTCTCAAGTGCTCCATAAACAAGAATTAAGAGTACAGCAATCCTAAACAACTGAACTATTTAGTGCACAGGGTATGATCAACCATGAAACTGAGACAAGAGGGTCAGAAACAAAGACCTTTTTTCTGTAAAGCCACTATTTTCTTCCTATTGCTATTTTGTGGATCATCCTAAAAATCAGATTATCTGCATTTCTCTTAAATTACGTATTTTATCTTTCTACTGCCTTCTTAAGAAGGAGAAATTGTATTAACAGATGGCAGCAGAGAAATCTGGATGCCTTAATTCCTCAGCTACAATTCTGATACTAAAAAGGCAAGCAACTTCCCAAGTTGTTCTGTATCTTCTGCCTTTCTGCAAGCGTCTCATTTTTAAGACTCAAGACTCAGGAAACAGTTCACAAGCTCATGTTACCATGTTCCAAGAAAAGTACTTACACAACTAACAGTTGCGTAATTGTAAGCTTGATTCTGAGCAATACCATGAGCTGACGAACAAAAATGACAAAGCAAGAAAGGGGAAGATGAAAACAGTAGGGGAAGATGATTTGGGAATCATTCTGTACAATTCAACTCAAAGATGAGGGGCCTTGGAAACACCATTCACCAAAAGTGTGATGCACTTTTATTTGAATGGAAACAAGTCCACAGAAGGAAAAGTGTGTGTACTTCAGAGGAAAGCACAGAAAAAATCATTAACTGCTTTCAAGAAGTTATCAAGACTTTCTAAGCATGAGTGTAAAAGGTAATAAGCCACTTTACTCTCAAACTACGATACCGTACCCTGTCAAGATACTGAGAAAAAGATTAAAGAGCAATGAATATTTATACATACCAGTTTTTCAATTTCAGACTCAAGATTCTGTATGCAGTCAAGTTTTCTCTTGCGACATCGCTGGGCTGCAATTCTATTTTTACTTCGTCTTCGGATATCATGAATACAGTCCAATTGTTCAGGAGTTAATTTATGCATTTTCAGAAATGACTGGAAGTCATTTCTGGAAAGGGAGATAATCCTTTGTGCATTAAATGGGAGTTTTACCTAGAATGTAAGATACAGTTGTAAATCAAAGGTGAAACTGATAACACACAAACACCAACGAGCCAAGTCAAGTTTTCATTTTAAGCACTCTTCACCACACAACCCATCTTTCTTTCTGCATCTCAGAGACAAGAGCAAACTAATGTAGCCATTGGATAATGTGGATGAAATCCAGGGGTTTCAACTCAATGAGTTCAACCACAGGTGAAACAGAGTACTTTGCACATTTACACTATACCTTCAAAAGTCAGGCACAACACAGGTGTCAAGACTCACTAACACAGCCTAAAGTTTCCCCAAAGCTGTTACTAAGGCTACATCCTGCATACGTTTTTATACTTATATATCTTTCTTTTTTTCCCTGCAGGAAAATTTTATCTGAAACAGGCATTTCCTTGAATATACCAAAGTCACAATATTTGTCTTGCAATTCTTAATGCTAGAGAAGACAGAACTAGGCTCTTGCTACTGTTATATACCTAAACTATAAAAGCACCTGAGATCACACAGTGTTAATACTGAAAAACATATTTATCTTTACAAAATAATCACCATGTTTTATGAGTATCCAACCAAGGACACTTTATTTTGATCCTTACATTGGAGTACAGTAAGTAACAGAATATGTTACCTTGCTGTGGTCAAGGATCTGAGTTTAGTTTAAAAAGCAAACAGAACTTTTCTGTTTGGCTACCACTAGTGACAAACAGGGGGGAAAAAAAAAAACTCCCACAAAAAACAGACAGAGCAGTGCCCTCAGGAATGATGCCATCCATTTCTCTGTCACAAAGATGAGAAATGTATTTAATAAATTCTGGCCTTTTGTTTGGAATGCCAACTTTTTACATTGATGGCTGCTTCCACTTAGGTTCAGTTTTGGTAAGGTCCTCCATTGAAAAGAAAAAAACACCTAACCTAGTGCTTTAAGAACTGAATGTTCATAACATCAAATGATCCACCATACACAGAGTTACACTGAACTGCTACAATTCTAAAAACTGAGGCAGAAATTGTTCTAGGTATATCACAAAATCTTTTGAGATTAGAATTCTTACATGGCATCTGCCTAAACCACTACCAAAGCAATAACAAAGAAAGGAAGTGCCAAATGATTACTGCAGTTGGAGAAACAGATAACCTTAGTTTCAGATAAGGTGGTATTATTAAACAGTCTTAAATACACAGCTATTTAAGTTAGCCTGAAAACTTAATTTTCATTTCACAGTAAATCTGAAGTATCACTTCTCTCCTACCTTCTCCCCACAACTCAGAATACAACCAAGAAAACTGTTAAGTTTCTATAAAACAAAGGTTCCAAGAAGTTTGGTTTTCTTAAGCTTAACTGCAAACTGCAGCAGATAAAAGAACAAAAACCTAAAAACCTCCATGCCTTAAGATTTACAACCTTTTCTGATAAAGTTGTTTGAGAAAAATATCTTAAAAAATCCAATATGTAAGCACCTAGCACTTCATACCCTACCAGAGATACTTTGTATTCTCCATTAATTACCAGTGACCTTTAATATACACCTTTGAAAGCTAAATTTTTAATTCCCAGACTTTTAAAACAAGCAGCCACAGGAAAAAACCAACCAAACAACCCCCCCCCCAACAAAAAAACAAAACCAAACACACAAAAAGCCAAACCAAAACAAAAAAAAGACTCAAAATACTTTTGGATAAGGGGGGCCTTAAAAGACAGGGAAGCAAAGGACACACCAGGATGTTCTTACCTCACATTCTTGTTCCCTTGCAGAACAGGATTCACTGTCTCCCTCAGTATCAGTCTCAGAATCCTCTCCCAAACTTATCACATAATTATAGGGACACTGTTCTTGTTGTTGCCCCTGAATGTACTCTCCACTGCTTATTTCAGAGCTGTTGGAACATCCTTCAGTGCCAAGGTTGCTTATAAAGGGGCAGTTGACAGAATTCAGTGTTGTAAATGTTCGCTGAGAGCAAGGTTCAGGGCTTTCACTGATCCGGATACCCAGCCATGGACATTCTGATTTTTTCCCCGAATAGACTGGCTCCAAGCACTCTTTAGAAACTGTAGGTGGTACATGTATTTGGCAGGCTTCTGTGCTGTAAACATCACTCCAGAACCCTTTTGCTAGATGTTCTGCTACCTCTCTCTCTACGCTGCTTCGATCACCAGCTGACATGACGTTAGCGGCTTCCCTAGTACAGAGATCAGCCTTTGAAGATGCATCACCTTGACTTTCAATTTTGTTGTTCTCAGTTCCAGTACCTGACACAGTTTTTTCAGCTGGGGCTGTGCTGCTTTGCATACTACTGAACTTGAAGTTACCATATTGCTCATGAGCATGTAAAATAGACACAGAATTGAGTCCGTGAGGTGCAGCAGAGTTTTGGGGGAAAGCAGGAAGATCCATTTTCTCCACAGGACATGAATCTCTCTTTGACTCCTCCTTTTTCTGAATGCCTTCTTCCTCTTCTTCCATTTTTACCTGAGTCTCTTCACAGTTTGAGACCAGCTGCATAGGTACACACTCCTGAGCTTTTTGTATGCCATCATTATCAGGTACTTCCTTATCAAGAGAAGTGGCAAATGATGGCACCTGAACATCTTTAATACTGGAACTGGACTCTGAAGTATGAACTTTGTCATTTCCAAAAGCCTTCTGGAATTTCCTATACTTTGGGCACTGAGAAGATAAGCTGGAAACCCTACCGCTTTCTAAATGTACGGGATCACAGTTTTGATTGACATTATCTTGGAGAGCAGGCAATGATTTAGCATTTTCTTCATCTCTACAGAGTTTTGTGTCAGAAATTTGACTATACTCCTTTTCTAAAAGTGCTTCTGCTTCATCATTTATTTCGAGGTCTCCATCATCGGCACTGCCAGTTTTAGGGCTTGCTTTCTGACAACGCTGTGTACAACACTTCTTCCTTGGACACTCCTGCTGATCCAATTTAAATTCCAAAAATTTGAATTTGAGAAACTGAAAACAAGACTCTTCAATGTTGCGCACGCCCAAAAATTCCGCACATTTGCAAACTTCAGACACATTGTCTTTATTTAAAATAAGTTTAGCTGTATATGCAAACTGAAGCAAAGGACTAAATCCTTTAAGTGTTACCTATTGAACAAAAAAGGAAAATATTAGTACAGTCAATAAGGGTTTAAGTAGAGAAATACATAAAACTGAAATTTATCTGTCCTGCCAGTAGAACAGACTACAAGATTAAAGCAGCAAATTTGTTCTACAGAAAAAACCTGCCAAACTCATTCTGAAATAGTTCTGATACAATTTCATCCTGCACATTTTGTGACAGTTCTCTTCTTCACTGTTATCAATCCCTCAAAAAAATGTTCTGGCAACACCGTACTAACAAGTGAAAAATATTACTGTACACTGAAAACCAGTAACTGGATTCCAACTTCACAAAGATGTCTTTCAAAGCCAAGTTGCATATGAATTACTCTAGAGTAAGATTACGCTGCTGATATTTAATTGTACCTTTTGAAGAGCAATTAGTGTTAATCACTCAGTCTTATGTATCACTGATATAAAAAGGTTTGAAAAAAATGGAGTTTGACCACATATGATTATTTACTACTATAGCAGACTCCTTTCTTCCTCCCATACATTAAAAGAATTGCACCCAAAAACTGTACACCAAACCGAATTCTCAGTTTAAAGCCCCTTTGGAGTAGGTAATTTTAACTGAGCATTTCTATCTTCACAACAGTTGCCTAGCAGGGAAACCAGAGATAAACAAAAAACTGAATTGAACAAGATCTTCTACACATGAAAAAATTACTAAAGACTCAAGTAGAAAGCTGCAAACAGATCACCACATTACAAATTACATTCCATTTCCTTCAGTCTTTCTCTGAAAATGACGGATAAAGCAATATGCCCATTATTAATACTCAAACTCAAGCCCACATTCTGCTCCCCTCCTTTACTGAAATGAACAGCATTTTATGGTAAATAAAGTGCTATATCAATACATAAACTATACTTAATTCTTCTGCCAGCAACTAATTAACTTTACACGTAATTTTATTTAGGAAGCAGTTGAGGGTTTATTTTGAATTTTTTAAGTGGTTGTTTGCTGTGGGGTTTTTTGTTTGTTTGTTTTTTGTTTTGTTTTGTTGTTTTTGTTTTTTTAAGAACACAACACAGGAAAGGAAGTTGAAGAAATCTGCACGGAGACAGTTCATCAAAACTGTCTGTAAACTCTTCTCAGCTACCTAAAGAATACTTAAAATAGCATTTGAAATAGGCCATGGAGAATAGACTGGAGAGACTAATGATTGATTACACCACCACATGAATTCATCCTTAACAATGTGGGGAAGTAGAGTGTAAAAGACAGTTTATCCATAAGCTGTCAAGAAGTTTTCAAACTCAGTGTAATTAATAAATCATTAAAGTGGGTTTATGAACAAGTAGCATTCATAAACGAAACTGAAACAAAAAAAAAAATACAGTGGTATTTTAAAACTTTACATGCTTTCTATTTAGGCAGAAATATTACTAAAAACTGTAAGGATCAAGAAGAAATGAACACTCTACTGCTTGCACTTTATTCTACACATTCCTAGCTGGCTATGCTCAAAGAAGAGAGAACCCTAGAAAGACTTTGTCTGACTGACCTAGAAAAGCAATTCCTGCAGTAGCCATTTGTTTAATTTGTATCTGGGATAAAAGTCTAACACAGAGTAAAAACACTGACAGAAAAAAACAACACAGAACCTACAGTAGTTAGTCTTTACAATACAGTATATACAAAGAACCTGAATTCAAAGAATATTATTGTATCTCAGATTGTTGGCTGGTGTCTTTCTTTCTAAACTTCAAATATTTTAGATTATTAAAAAGGTTAAAAAATATAAAACACACATCAAGCCACATGATCAGTGTCTGTCTCAAATATGCAGCTTCACCAACACACTTGTTTCAAAATAGTTAGCAGTTCCCAGAAGAGAAGTTCAAGTTGCTGACTCTTAAAATGTTTTTACCAAGTAAGTGATCAAATTATTAGAAGATCAAATTCACTGTTAGAATTTTTGCAGGTTGCTTCAGCAGATTCAGTCCACATTAGGAGTCCTCTGAAGCCTAGACTATAGTAAGTATCAGCATTACATTTCCCCATTTTCTGTACAAACTCTGGTCCCTTCTAACTCAGGTTTATTTCATGGGTTCATTTGAACAATGTTGCTTTGCACCAGAGATTATTTTTCCTCTCTCCAACTCAGATGTACATTTCTTATTCTCTCCCCAGATTTAATGTATGTTTCTTTTTCTTCCAATATGCTACTTTTTCCATCATCCCAAAGCAAAGTTCCTCTTCAACATTAGAAGTTTTTCATGCCACTAATTCCCCTCTTTTATGCCAAATTATGGCTTTGCATCCCCCAGCATCCTATTTCCCTTTCACATCAGCTCCCATCATTACTTTTCTTTTAACCTGAGAGACATTCAGGATATCAACATATTAAGCTCCTAGAAAAAAAAAAAAAAGCACAAGGAAAAATGAACACAGACAGAGCAAGAAGGTTGAGTGAATAAAAGTGACATGGTGGCACTATGCTGTAACAACTTTCTAACAAATTCATTGCTCAAGAGAGAATAGCAAAGACCACCGAAACTCTTTAAAGAGAACATTTGATCCCTTCCAACTTTCTGGAAAAATAAACAGAATGTGGTAACACAGAATCCTTGTGCTTATCTCAGTATGTTACAAAGCCTATGAAGTACGGGGTTTCTGAATACATGATCTCTGCATTAACACTCAACTCACTCTTCTATATGAAGTCTATAGTGTCACTGTAAATATTCACTGATGAGTACCTTTCCTCCAACTTTAATGATTCCAGTTGAGCTGCAAACAATTTGCATGTTACTGCCCACTGTCAAAGCTAATTACCATAAACTATCTCCCATAAATCCATTTATTATTTAACAACCAACTTTTCTGATTATTGCTCCCATTCGGCACAATTGGAGCACTTGGGAGGTTCTTCACTTCTCATCTACAAGCACAGCATTTCATTTTAAAATCCAGTCACTCACCTCATGCCCCCTATAACTCAAATAAATATCAACTACAACCATTAAATGTCTTGGATGTTCCAGATACATAACAATAAATGTTCTTTCCAATGGATGTCAGGGTCTGGCTCATTTCCATTCAATGCCTTTAAATTAAATCTAAGAATATGTATTTTATGGGTATAACAAGTAATTGCAATACACTTTCTCAGTCCTAACAATAATAACAAACAGTAGGAAAAAAAAAAAAAAAAACAAGCTGATAATGATCAGTGTGTAAAAAGGATGGGAAACTGAGCTGAAGAAAATTATTAACAACAGTAAGCAGACAGGAATATACGGACAGTTGTATTACTCAAACATAAAAATTCAAATCTTAATGAAACTGATTCAAAGGTATTACCATCTTAAGCTTTAATTTATTTATTACTTGAAAAATACTCTTTTCTTACATAGAAGAGCAGCTCTACAATATCTCTACCATTTAAGGCCTGTTTTTTGACAAATTTACATCCTCTGAAAGAGGTGCATAATTTTGAAAATAATACATATTTGATTGAAAGCATCTTCACTATACATTTCCCATGACAGCATTCACTTATCTGCAGTCTGTGACAAACACTCATCTGTCTAGCTTTTACCTCAACCAACTTGGACATTTCTTCCCTTCAGTCCTTAACCCCTTACCTTGTCAGTTTAGCACCAGCCTACTGTAAAAGAGAAAACAAAACTAGCAAGAAGCACTGGCATGTGAAATGCAGAAGGGAGTTACACTCACCTCTTCTGGTAAAGTGATGATAAGATCAGTGTCCACCTGGCCCACAATTCTTGAAAGGAAGTAACTGCTGCAAGCTGCAAGCACAGCTTTATGAGCCCGAAATCGTTGATCTTCCACTAAAATCGTAACGTCACAAAGAATATCTTGCTTTCTTTGATCGTCAAGACTGAGGAGTACATTGGTACTGTGTACTGAAGATTCATACACAAAAACCACACTGTTGTTCTCTCTTAGAGACATTCTGTAACACAAGTGGTAGCGTGAGGCTCAGGGGAAAGCATGCTTCTGTGCTTCAGATCTGGAGGAACAAAAAAACCAAATTGTACAGGTGAAGGTCACATCCAACAGGAACCTATTGACACTAAAATAAAAGCAAGTTGTTACATGTGCATTGCCTGGTCTAATTCTTCTTCAGATCAGTACTCAGTATTTCATACATGTTAATACATAAATACATGCTTGTGACCATTTGAAGTACCCAAACTTTAATATGTACAACTAAACATTATTTTTGTAGTCTCATAGACCAAAAAAAGGGATTTCAGCAATAAAGAACAGTTCTTTCCTAGGCATGTGATTCAGAGTCATAAACTTACTATAACATGTAGAAATTATGTAAGCTTTCATTTTTAGTAAACAGTATATTCGAATTTCAACACAATGAAAATGTAAAGAGAAGTAAAACAGATGCATTAAACCAAAATCTACTGAAATACTATGTGAGCTGCTTCTGTTTACTGATTCATCTAGTACAGACTAAAATATTTGTGTTTTGTCTTCTTTTAAAAGTAGTTTGCCTGCTAAACCAACCGGGCATTGGTAAAACACTGATCTTCTCTCTACTAGGTTAGCATTTTGCTTTTAAATTTTAATCTTCCACCTACCTTAATTCCCTAATGCAGCCTCCTTTTCATTATTTGTCATGCTCACTGCAAGTTTGCTTTCCTAATGGATCACTATGATTCAGATCACAAGGCAATTGCATCCCGTATCTTTTGTGAAGGAGCAAAGTTCTCAAATAACAGTATTCATCGGATAATAAGCAACACTAAAAGTTATACAACATTTAAAACTTTGAAATAAACTGATATATAACTGTCCTGAAGCTATTCCTCAGCTTCCTAGTATTTGCAAAAAAAAGAAGAGCTAGGGAGCAGGCAGCTCTGATAGTGCAAAGTTCAACAGCATTTCCAAGTCTGATCTTTACACTGTATTTCTCTTTCAATTAAGCCCTTCTTCCAGTTAAAAGGATGGAAAAAGGATTACTAAGAAGTGTCTTCACATCTAGAGCTCGATCAAGAAACCAGATTTGGAACTATCCTGCAATGAAAATATTACTATGAAAAGTTCTACCTTAACAAACCAAGCATTTAGATTACACTTCGCTAGTTAGCCCAGAGTTCCTGTAAGTGAGCACAATTACCCTAACTCACTTCAGCTGACACAGGACTATCTGATCATTCTATTACTCAACAGAGGTTGCAGCCATCTGCCTGCTCCCAACAACAACAGGACTGTAACCAATGCAGATCCTCGCGTTTCAAACGTGGGAAACTTTCACAACACGGGAAGGACAGAGGACACGGGCGTATTTGGATACACCAGAAAAAAGCAACCAGGCTGCCAGCTATGCTCCTGGTTAGTCACCACTCAAAGCTGTTTTCACGGCACACAGGCACTTCTTCCCTCTTTCTGTTCAAAAGTTCACTAAAAGATCCATTTCCAGTGGCAATGGCAGCACAGTACAAGTCTGCATCCCAGTGAAGTGCATAGCATCAGCATTACCTGCCCTTCCCATTCCATTACGGAACACCATATATATACACTCAACTTCACCAACAAAACACACAAATGTATTGGGAAAATAAAAGCTGAGGAAAAAAAAAAACCTCGAAACTCACAAAAATCCAAGTTTTCCCCACTAAGAAGTGGTAGGGGAAAGTGCTATATACACCATACACTGTTAACCCCAAAGGGCTTCTTTTTGGAAGGAAACAGTTTAAATGTTTTCATATATCTAATAACGAGACTAGAGATTTCTTAACAGGAAATATTTAATTTCCAGAGCTTATGAGAAATAAGCAGTGTAATATAAATTAAATATTCGTAATTTGTTTGCTCTATAGCCTTAACTTACCGTGTTCCTCAGGTGTTACAGTACACACAGTTTAACAAAGGATAACTCTGTATTTTTTACAAGAAGGTAAAAAAGAAAAACAAAACACCAGAAAGGAACAGGACAAAATGGAAAAGCTGAAGACTAAACCCAGGGTGGTGGGGAGCACAGGGAACTATTACAGATAAGGACATATCTTGGGTAAACACCTAGCCAAAACTCACGAGGGAGATTACTAGCCTTTAAAAGTTCTTTATTTCTTTCTTCCTTTAAGAAAGAACCCTCAGACAGACAACACACGTATCACATATGCTCCTTTTGGGTCTTCCCCTATAAAATAATCAGGTCCAATATCCAATTCAGTTTGTTACACTTCTGCAGCATGGAAGGCTGAAAGGAATACCAGTTTGTTTCCATATATATATATCTAGATACAGATAAAAGTAGGCAGAGAACAGTCAACCCTCCTTTTCCCTTATCTCCACAAGGCACACACCATGTTTTCAAAACAGCTTGTGGAGCACTTGAAGCACTGAGAGCTTTGCAGCTGCCAAAAAAACCCCATAAAAAAAACAAAAAAAGAGCTTTCAACACTGAAACACTACCTTCTGTTTCTTGAAAAGTCAATTAAATATTTAGTTTGAGCATAGATCAATTTAACACTTTACTGACAGAATGTTGTACTTCCTAACTCAAAGACTTGATCAGCCACATTACGTCCCCTCCATATTTAAACAGGGTGAAAGGGTTTTTTTAGGTATTCATAATATAAAAGGCAGCATTTAATAATTTCAAATATTAAAAGAGCCTTTAAAAAGGGCCCCCCAAACTCCACCCCTATACTGCATTCAAATACAAAATTTCTCTGTCTTCTTTGTAAAATCTAATTACCATCATATAAGATAAAAAGAAATCAAAAGGAAAAGAAGTAGAAAACTGAAAATTTTGGTGAAAACAAAAAGCATCAAACAGTAAAGCTGTACTTCTCTTCTGTAAACTGTTTAATTTCTCTTCTACTCTAACTATTCTTCTAGAACACTCAGAATTCTTAAAATTATTTATGGATGGATGGACAAAAGATGGGAAAAGGTATGAATTCAACGATGCTTTTAAAGAAGTTTTATATAACTTACAAGCTCATGCTGCAGCTGTCCTGTAATGACAGACCCCTTCTGGGCTTTTTTGGCCATTTTATGTAATTTAATTTTCTAAAAATATAATCCATCAGATTTTTTTTCCCCTCTCAGACAATTCATATGTAAGCAGCAACAAATCACTAAGAAAGAAAACTGACAGTACAAACATCTCCTTATAAACCAGCCTAAAACTCCTATCATACTATTTTTATTTTAAAAATAACTTTTAAGGAAAACTAGAAGTAGGCACAAATAACTTGTAAAAGTACTCCAAAATTCAGCAGATAAGTATATATCTACATCATTGTTCACTGAGTGTGAACAGCCATATGACTGAATGTAAAAGATACTAAAAAAAAAGCAAACCCAAACATGCAAGATTATTTTTTACGATATTTGTTACAGCCATTACCATCAAAAATATGGAGAGCCCAAAAAGATCTTCCAAAACTTAAAACAGTCTTTACAATACAGGTTGAAAGGATTAGGGAAGAAACAACATGAAAGCTCACTAACTACAAATCCTCAGTTATCAGCAGAAAACTAGCACTGCAAGTACAAGAGCATTCCTCAAATTCCTCTCACCTGAAACTCTGCACACCTGATAACCTCACACTCTTGAGAAGAGGCAAAAAAAAAAAAAAAAAAAAAAGTGACCATAAACAAACACACATGCTAGTATAAAAACTACATAAACACGTGCAGCTCCATCAATCAACACAACCAAGCATGCTAGTGTGAAGTTTCCCTTCTTTATCAGGCTGTGATTTTGAGATAAATAACATTTTGCCTAAGGACACTCATTCACGACTGCTTCTAAGTACTGGCTATAAAACTTCCTAAAACTTTATTCTGCTTTATTGAAGAGAAGCAACTCCACCTTTTTTTCTCCATACTAGCATAAAATTGTGATAACAATGCCCAACAGTAACCTGTAAAATTATTGCATCTTCAGTAAATTTAGACATCTCTACATCCAACTGAGTAGATACACACATATTTATTTTTAAAGAACATATAAAATACTTATTGAAATGAAAATCAGTACTGCAAGAGCATTTAGAAAAAAGAATACATGTTTGTTTCAGTATGGAGTCCAGAGCAAGACGCTTATCAGGATTCACTGTCAAATACAGATCTCACCCAACGGTCATTTTAGTCATGCCTTTAAAGTTATTAATTATATTATTGCAGGAAAGGTAATTGTGAAATACAGCGAGTGTAAGGTACTTTAAAATTAGGCTGCAGGTTTGCTCATCTGATTGCTAACAACTGGTAGCTATTACTGCTCTTTCCTGCCTGACTGAAGAACAAAGGTAGATACAAAATCCTCTACAGTAGTGCCACGGTGCTGTTTTTTGGGGTTGAACTAGGCTAAAGCCAGCCTGGTTCACCAAACTCCAAACACACATCCTGCCTTTGGAAGTTGGCTGTGACAGATAAGCTGGTAGCTGGCCTGTAAATTTGTGACTGGAAGTCAATGACTTTATACTATAAAAGTCCAGTCCTCTTTCATACAGTCACACTCTTCTAAAATAATCCTTCTTGGTGTGTATGTGTGCATTTTCCACCCTTGGGTAGAGACACCCTCCAAGGATACTTCTTGAGGCTGAGTGAAAGAAACCTCCCCGTGAGTCCTGGTATGGGTAAGTTACATAGAATCTCTACTTAATAATTATTTCTTTTTGATAGCTTTAATACAATTGCTTCAATAGAGTGCACTACCTTATACTACACTTGTAGTTTTAGTGTTTAGCTTGTGTAGTAAATAATTCTGATTAAGATATTTTGTCTGATCATTTGTAATAATAAATTATTCATTTTATATAAATAAAAATCTCTTTTTGCCAGTCATTAAAACCTGCAAGACAAAATGCGGTTCCATCACACCTCTAAGTCTTTAAATTTAAACCACTGACATAATTTGTGGCTGACTGGACTCAGCCACACTTAGACCTCTCTGAGAAGAAGTTTTGCAAGTGAGGGAATCTTTTCTGCACCTCATGACTCAACAGCATGGCTTTTTTTTAATAAATTTTGTCCAGGTCTTCCACTCCCACCTGTGACAAACTCGTATAGTCAGCAGGATGGCAAGTTTTGAGAAACAGACAAAAAGCTTAACAGAATTTTTAAGGAAGTAGAATATTGCTGAAAAATTCAGGGATCTTGTAAAAGAAAAAGAAAAAAAAAAACCTGGTAAGCAAAAAGGTTTCACAACTGAATTTCCAGATGCTAAGGCTGAAGCTGTAGAGAAAGGAGACAACAAGCTAATTCAATCTTTGTCTAGTTTGGCTAAATCTTTGGCTGAAAACTTGAGAAACTGGTTCAACAAGTTGTCTCTGAAAATTCAGACAATTACTCAGTCCTGGAAAGTTTTGTAATGCATTTCACAAAAAATCCTATATACTTTTGAATAATATATGTAAATACAGAAATCATGTATTAATATAAATAGTACATACATTTTTCTATGATATGGTAAAGTCATAATAATAAAACCAGTAAACACTTTTTACAATCGGTCTTCCTAGTAAACCACTCCTGAAAGTCAGAACTTGACACAGTACCATTTCTCAAGTATTTAAGGCTGAGGAGTAATCTTCTTCACTATGCAAACACAGCAAAACACACAACATATGTATACTGACAAAGAATGTTCAATATTAAAAAAAATAAATCAATCAATCTAAATAAGCATACTATCGACTGCACTGAATAATAGTAAGAACTTTACTCTAGACTTTGAATGAAGATTTGGACGGAATATCTTGTATTTCACATCCGTGTTAGGAAATCTCCCAAAATGCCAAACACTTACAACTAAGCATTCTGCTAACATGGAAAATTAGTCAGGTAACACCAATTCTGTATACTTATAGCTGGTTTATTGTATACTTGCATCAATCTTTCTGAACAAAGATGATAACAGTAACAGCTGGAGTATTCCTGCCTGCCTGCCTATAACAGCTGCCAGGACCTTTACCACGGAATACTTACAGTAAGACAGCTAACAGACATAAATTTAATAGCCTTTATTTTATACTCAAACACCACAAAAACAAAAGACTGAGATTTCAGCATACCAAGGGGTATGATTTACATCTAAGGAGAGTGTTTTGAACATGGGGTCAGCTGATGCTGGAATGATCTGCATTAGAAGGAAATTCACAACTAAAAAGAATGAATGAGTCAAAGAAACGTGCTCCGTGGGCTCTGAGACTCCAAAGCAAACAGCCAGGGAACATTAAAATGGCCCTTAAAACTGAGATACAGATTTGAGAGTGCAAACTGCTGTCCCTTTTGCTTCGATTTACGTTAAAATACCTGTGATTTGTGCATATGTTTACCACAATGCTTTTTCAACATTCTGAGTTAGAATGTTTCAAGTGCCCTTAAAAATACTAAATCAGAACACAGAAATCCATGGAAATCAGTAGTTGTCATGCCTTTACTATTTTGAAGACTTACACTTCCAGGAAAAGCACAACTGATTGTAAGTTACAGTCTAAACTCGGGGCACCAAAGCCAAGGACTTGGAAAAGAAAATCCAGTATCTAATGGTCATCAAGATACAACGGCAACCCTAAATCCCCACACATCAAAGTTTGTCTTCCAAATCCTTTTTCCCCTCCTCCAAACTACAGGTTTTTCAAATTCTGGAAAGAGTAGACAGAAGAGCAGCACAGACTGGAGAAGGTTTTGACACAGAAATCATTTGATACTCTCCCTCCCTCTCCTTCTGCACAGCTGAGAACCAGCCACTCCAGTAAGCTGAGCAGAGCTGGTTTTGCCAACCAGCACAACCTCACTGTGCCTCTGTGACCATGATCAGCAATTCCTTCACCACCAGCTGAACCCTGAATAAAGGACTCATCCAAAGGCACCTGAATGCAATCAAGTCTAGAATCCAAACATAACAACTGCCTTTCAACAACTCACTGTCAAGTAAAACACAGGAGTCTACCTTGTTACTATTAACAGTTAACACAGCTAAGAGTGAGTGGGGTAATAAATCAGAAAAAAAAAAAAATTGACCTGTGGTCCTTCTGTCTTAAGCTCCACTAAGAGACCACAGTACTAGCAAGAGCCAAACAAAAACACATGAGCTACATGAGTTACATCCTGAGGTCTGTGTTTTCTTTTAAAGAGAAACAGCCTCTTACTTATTTTCCATTGACAAATAAATCCATTTCAGATATTCCTATAAAGAAGAGCTAACCTTTTATTCCTAGACTCGGATATCAATCACGCAGCCTGACTATGCAAATCAACTCAGTCTACATGCACTTGGTTCTTCCTGATCTTCACCTACCATAAACTTCCTGTCTGAGATCCAGTCAAGTTACCCAAATTACTAGAAACATAAATCCCTGTTCCTCAGTCTTTACTTAGTGAACAAGCATCCACTAATACCACACTGGACATCAACCCTCTGTAGCAATCACAGTAACTGTCACTTGTACACAAGTGAAGTTGTGAAACGAGAGAGAGCACAGAGCAAAGCCAGCCACAGAACCCAGGCAGGACACACCTTGGCTGTCACACTGTCTGAGCTGGCTGAACTTGGACATTCAGATGTAAACTCCGTTGTGGCCAGCACCACGGTAAAACCAGCAAGATTAATTTATCACCTAGCAAACAATAAAGCTCTGTTCAGTTATCACAGTGCGTGTAATGCAACTGTATTCTTGGAACACGTTAATTACCTGAGTAGTTGGAAAAAACACAACTGCAGACTCCAAAAAATACTGCTTGGAGAAAACACTCTCGGTGCTGTTCCTCACTCTTATGCTGATCTGTTGAGTAAATTCTAGCAGGTCTAGCATGTCTGTCAACTCTCTTACTGTTGACATTCATTCACTTTAGCCTACAAAAGAGTTTCTGCAATCCACGCACGTGAAGAGTCCAAAGGGACAACTATCATTTACTACTGCTAAAACAAGACAGCTTAAGATAGCAGACAGTGCATTCGAAACACACTGCAAAGGCTTTTTTCCTGAAGTTTCACCCCCTCTGTCCTTGACCCCAGCTATCTCTCCTTTTATGGAAATAAAGTTATATTACAGATAAATGCCTACAGCAGTTAATAGCTGCTGATTCACATTATGCTGACGAAGAATGAACAAGCATTTTAGAGTTCATGCGTGTTGCTTCTTTGTGTTTAGTTCAAAAAGACTGCAATAAAGTTATAAAAAAGGCAAGAAACTAAGCTCTGCTGCCTAAAGAACAATGCTTTCTCCTTTAGAAAAAAAGTGCATTTAATCTTCAGGTATTAGCACATTCATAATTCTAAACAGTATTCTTTATCATCCAGTCTAACACCTAGATGATGTTGTTCACATATTAATTAATTCCATAAATGGGCTTTTTAAAAATTACCATTAAAAATTATTTTTGTAACATAATTCTTACCACAGCATTTGGAATCTTGTCAAGTCACAAGCTAGTATAAAAAAGAATCACAGGAAGTCTGGCAAGTTCTGCTCCGAGAGTCTTAGTTTGTTTTCCAGGTTTTAAGCCTGAATATACTTTTTTTTTTTAAAAAATACTTGCAAGCCATATGAGAACTTGGGATATAGGAGAGAGAGAGAGCGTGGGGGGATAGATCCTGAGAATACTAGTAGTCACAAGACTCCAGAAGCTGGGATTTTAAAAATAAAAATAGATTGATGTCATGTAACCACTGAAATTTTCCACAGAACAGGAGTCTGAAAAGTTTCCCTCAGAGGATGACACAAAGCAGTTCATATCAGAGAAAAAAAAACAAAACCAAAACAACTTTACCAGTTTAGCATTATGTTAGACAACAGTAATTGTTTAATTTTTGGATCAGGGATCAAAATCATGGTGTAGAATTTGGTTTGTTTCACTGCTAGAAAATTAAACAGGCCTGAAGGGATTTCAGATTCCTTTACAGCAAAATTCCATCTCTTACAGCCCTTTGTATTCAAAGACAGTTACTCTGGAAAGGTAACAATGCACTGACTTTCCAAAGACCTTGAAGAAAAACCCCAAAGCACCTAACAACAACAAAAATAACCACAAACACAACACCCCAAAAATACAAGAAAAAAATGGTTTATTTTTTTCTTAAGTAAGAACTAGGTTAGATAATAAAATATTGACTTAGGATAAGAAAAGCATGCACAACTAAAATGTACAGTCATGCCTTTACTTTAAGGACAAACACCTTTGCATTTAGAGCTACATATTCTACTCTTTGCCACAGTTAAACAAAACACATTAATTATGTTGATTTAATAAATGCCACAATCCATTTACAAATATGTATGTCAAAAGATTTAAGATGAATACTGAATTAACCATCTGTGGTTCTAACGTATTTTACTCTAACTTAGAAGGACACAAGAGCATGTGGAAACTGAGATGCAGTTATATAGGCAATCAAAGAAAATACTGTTCAGAAATTATATTTAGAATCTTATTTCTGGTATTATCTCTTTAATTCTGATTTGTTTCCACAACTGCCCTTCGCAGTATGTGAAACTGAAAAAAACCCTGCAGATATTTTAGACATAAATCAGAAGGAACTTCGGGAACATTTCTATGAAAACAGAACAGCACAGGTTCATCAGAACTGACAACATTTATATAACAATAAAGGGAAAAAAAAATATATGCAAAGATCGGACTTCAAATAGCAGGGCTAGTAAAGGTCCCTGCCAAATCACATAAAGCTGTGCTTCAGTTTTCCCATCATAAAACTGCAGACCACTTCCTATCTGACAGACAATGTCAAGAGACATGATCTTACTAGCTGAGCAGTCAACAAGCATTTTTGGGATGATACTACATTTAAACAGTGATCTCCAGGCTCTGGGGGCCCCAAAATCCAAAGGATGTCGATCTTCTGGAGTGAGTCCAGAAGATGCTCTGAGGGCTGAAGCCCCTCTGCTATGGAGACGGGCTGAGTGAGCTGGTGTTGGTCAGCCCAGAGAAGGGAAGAACCTGGACTGATCTTAAGAGTCCCTTCCAGTGTCTAAAAAGGCTCCAAGAGAGCTGGAGAAGAACTTGAGACAAGGACACAGAGTGACAGGGCAAAGAGGAATGGCTTCCCACTGACAGAGGGCAGTGTTAGCTATTAGGAAGAAATTCTTCCCTGGGAGGGTGGTGAGGCACTGGAACACATTGCCCAGAGAAGCTGTGGCTTGCCCCATCCCTGGAAGTGTTCAAGGCCAGGTTGGATGGGGCTTGGAGCAACGTGGTCTAGTGGAAGGCATCCTTACCCACAGCAGGGCAACTGGAACTAGGTGATCTTTAAGGTCCCTTCCAACCCAAATCACTCCGGGATTCTGTGATTCAATGACCGTAAAATAGGCATAAACAGGGAGAGCAAAAGGCATATATTTACTTATCAAAGTATTTGACAATGGATGGGAATCCAAACACCTACAAACATTATGTTGACAGTTCAAATGAAGCCATTCACTGAGTATCTCAACAGCATTATAAAGATTAATTGAATATTCTTGAAGACATAGGCTCACATTTAAAGACATGCTGAGTTACTGACACCCTAGGGTACACCTCTTCCACTCTGCAATGCATGTCTAATGATTAAACTCAATTTTTATGTATTTCGCCAGTGCTTCTAAAGTCAATTTACCCTTCACAGCACACTTCCCCCTTTTTAAAGCTTCAGCAGCTGATTGGTCAGTTGAGCCTTAGTCTAACCTGCTAACTCACATTTATACAAACTATTACATTTTCCCTTTGTTTTATTTAACAGGACCAAAACTGCCTTCCACCCTTAAAAGGGCCATAAGTGAAAAACACTGCGTACTACTGGAGACAGAGTGACTTCTGTAATTCAGGCTGTGACTTATCCCAGGACAGTAAGCCTTTTTTCCCCCCCTCTCCAGACTATTTATCTCTGAGCTAGAGGTGGGGGCAGGGAAAGCTGCAGGTGGGTCCTCACACATTACCCCAGCTGTGGTCATACTAGGCAGAATTAATACAACCTAGTGATTGTTTCAGCAGTTAATTTTGGCTCACTCAAGGTTTTTTGCTCTTACTCGCATTTGCATCAACTAACATGCTACCTATGAATTAACTAAGGGGTGCATATAAAGAGGACTTTTATTATAAATACCACAAAGGTCTTTTCCACTCACCAGAACCTCCCCAATGAAACTCTCAGTGATCGAATTCTACAGGACAATTAAAATGCCAGCACTCAGACACAAATATGAACCCTCTGACTGACCTAACACTCCTTTTCCCCCCCCTGCACACCAGCATGTCCAGTGCAAGGAGAAAGACTATGATTAAAAGGAAACTTATGAAGAATTCATATAAACACTTTGGTTGTCAAGACTTGGAAGGTGGGGATAACATGACAAGGAGACTTTTTGAGGTATGTTTCCCTAAACCATAGGGCAGAGTTATTTGGGACTCATACAAATCATGTGCAAAGACATGTCTATTCTACACCTACCAAGAGTGCCACCTGATCCAAAGAATCAGGTAAAGGGTATGGTTTTTAATACTAGACCATTCTTTACATTAATTTATTACCGTTCAAAATATCCTTTGCAGAAGAATTTTAGAACTTTTTAAAAGCAATTAGACATTTAACACACTAATACCTTGCATATTTTTGCATATAAACCACTCAGAGATAGATAGAGATGATGGAAGTTAAACCTCCACATCAGCATTTTGGTGAGAATCAGGAGTGTGTTCATGAAGCAAACTTCCCAAACATTCCACTTACTATGCTTTCCTTCACAAGATGCACCGAGATAACAAGGGTAGATTCTATTTCAGAATAAACTGGGGAATGTACTCCAGAAGTTTTAAAGAACTTCAAATCCGAAGGTATTCCCTTTGAAGGAAGCCCCTCTAAAAAATAAAGTGGATATTCTGTTTTCAGCAACAACTGTTTCTCTCTGCAGATCTGCCCATTTTGGGCCTCACTGCTTGCTAAGATACACACAGGCTTACTCACATGCATTAGGGCATCCATGAGTAATTACACCCTTTAAGCCACCTTGAAAGTTAAACTCAGATTACAAATCACATTTCATAGGTTTACCTTAGATGCTTTTAATTCAGAGTCACCATGTTGACAGGAATATACCCTTTTTTTAATACTCGAAATTGAACGACTGGCTCTGTATAACTTGGAGCATTCAGAGTGCTGCATAACCTTAAATTTAAAGGTTCCTGGACTGCAATTATTCCATTCCTACAGCCAGACGTTTTACATACACACACACACACAGAAAAACTGCCTTCCTGAAGCGTCTCAAATAAACGTGCCTGTCAAAAATCACTGTACGTAGAGTTATCTTTACTGCTATAGTATTTTCCCTCTCCTTTTTTAATTCAACAAGCAGTTCAACCCTCCGAGCATTTGGAGGGCCGAGCTGTATATGAACCTGGGATTACTGTTTTGCTGTCGTACTAAAACGGATAAATATAATTCGACAGGAAAGCAAGCGGCAAATATTTCGCAGAAAATCAGGTGAGGATTCTTTTGCGATTGCTACATTTTCACCGTGCCCCGAAACACGCCAAGTATCTCACCGCACAGAACAAGACGGACAGGATCCCTATCTCGCTGTTTACGGTCTAAAATAAACCTTCCCCGGCTCCAGCGAAGGGAAACAAATACCACACACACCAGCCGGGTGTCTCACCCAGCCGGGACGGGGCGAAAGGCAGGATTCACAGGGGGAGGGGGCTGGAAAGCGGCAGGAAAGGCGGCGTGGGAGTCCGGGCTGTGCCAGCGGGGCACAAGGGCAGGGGAGGAAAGCACAGCGGACGGGCAGAGACCGGCACAGGCCGCGGCAGCGACACCCGAGCGCCGAGGGGCAGCCGCCGGGGACCACAGCCCGGGACCCCC
>VXBX01005349.1:481261-540405 GCA_013400415.1 Scytalopus superciliaris
CCCCCTGCCCTCCTGCCTCTGTCCCCCCTCCCTCTCCGGTGTTGCCTCCGGCGCCGGGCGGGCTGTGAAATCCCGTGTCCCTTTTTACTCATCGTCATCACCAGTGAAAGGCAGCCTTTTCCAGAAACTCCGGAATAAAACATTAGCGATGCCAAGAGTCGCGCTGCCGAGAATACTGACAGGAATTTAATTTTTACGACGTTTTAACCAAGTTTAACAACTTTGTTTGCATGTGAATGATCGCTTTCATGCCTTACGAAATAAAGCAAGAAGAATGATACAATCTGTCTTGCGCCCTTATTTAAGTGTCATGTAATTTTCTATACCAGGCTGTCAGTTTTGGTGGAGATTAATAGTGTATGAGGTCTGTTCATTCTGGGGAAGAGGAGACAACCTCCTTGTCAGGGGGAGTGGAGGGGCAAACACCGATCCCTGTGCTGAAGAGTGACAGGACCCAAGGGAATGGCCTGAAGTTGTGTCAGGGGAGGTTTAGGCTGGGTGTTAGAAAAAGGTTCTTCACTCAGAGGGTGGTTGGGTGCTCAAACAGGCTCCCCAGGGAAGGGGTCACAGCACCCAGACTGACAGAGATCAAGAAGTGTTTGGATGATGCTTTCAGGCAACATGGTGTGACTCTTGGGGATGGTCCTGTGCAGGGCCAGGAGTTGGACTCAGTGATCCTTTCAAGTCCCTTCGAACTTGGCACATACAGTGATTCTGTAAGACAAATTTTCCTTCAATGTTGGTTTGCTAACTGCCTTTCACCTCATTAAGAAGACAGCATTTAATTACTTTTACTTATTAGTTGGTCAATGTATTCACCAGTGCAAACCGAGTTGCCTTACCAAATAACGTAAGCTATTTGTTGGAAATTAAATTTAAGGACAGCTATTAGATGATGATATCCAAATAGTACCTTTTGGGCTGAGATTGAAGTACTAGCAGTACTTAAGGTATTCTGAATCTAAGTTTCTACAGCTGCTCTTTATGATTTCTATGACTTAGACAGTTGTCATGCTCTTAACACATGTTGGGAATTCCCAATCCCCTTCACATGTGAAGCGGGCAGCTTTAAGACAACTGTTTAGGTGCTAAAAATGAAGTTGCAGAAGTACAAGATGTTTGCAATGTTTAAGCATAAAAAGAAAATTTAAAGTATCTACCACTGGACTAAAATTTGGGGGAGTTGGGTTTGGGTTTTTTTGTTTTGGTTTTGGTTTGGGGTTTTTTTTGGGTCTTACATCAAAGATTTTTGTGGGGTAGAGAGGGGAACAGAAGAAAGAAGAAACAAATCAAACCAAAAAGTAGTAAATCAAAGCAAAAGGGATTATTACTTTGGCTGGAGGACTGACTACCACATCTTGGACTGCATCCACCAAGAAGGGATCTTCATCTCCTGTTCTGGATCTTAGGGCTGATGGCAGTGCTTACTTCCCACACAACAGGGAGTGAAATTACAGCATAATAGCTTGCTTCTCACTCATAGTCTGAAGAATGCATAAGTACTTTCCACATTGAAATTAGACAGAACTGGAGGAGGAAAAATAAAAAAGTTAGCACATTTTTTTTCCTAAAAGGAGAAGTAAAACCAGTGAAAATGAGATCTGGAAACCTAAGCTGAAAAGTAAGGAAGTATATCTTCCTGCAGATTAATAACAAATGCTTTAAAGGTAAAACAATATAAAAACTTAGATGACAAATACAGAGTTACTGTGCATGACAACAAATAATAACAATATAATTAGAAGAAAGCAAAGGAAAATGTTCCTTTTTTTGAAAGAGATTTATTTTTCTGATACATTGATGACATTAATGGGACTCTTAAGTCCCATTCTATCAAATGCTGTTAATTCCTTACAAAGCCTGGCTAGAGCAGTCTCTTTGCAAGTGTTGTTTACTGCTACTGGCACACTACATACACCAGCCTCAGCTACCACTAGTTTATGGCTTGATTTACTGAGCTCTGGCTGGTCTGTGGATGGATAATGGCCCAGAGAGATGAAAGTGCTATAATCTAGAGGTTAATTGTGTTGACTACAGGGCACAGCCTATACTATAGAATATTTAGGCCATCATTAATATTGGGTGTGTTCTTTTGTGCCCTTGTCCCCTCTTCTTGTGCTTCATATGCTGAAGAACTTGGCTAATAAATTCTCCAGATGTAAATTGTGACATATCCCAATGCCAGAGGTGAGATTCAGCTCCCCTATCTTTCTCCATCTAAAATTGAACTGTCTGGTCTAAGCTACTGTCTAGGCTCCTATCTAGCTGATGTAACTAGATAAGCATCTCCATTGGGTAATTGTTCCCCTTCCTATGGTAGGTGTCTGAGAGACAGGTGTGATAAAATTCCTTTTGGAGATGCCTGTCTCATGCCTTTGCAGTGTGGATAACTGGGTTAGGCTAGAGACATAACTCCTAGAGGATTATGCATGGATTGAACCCATGTCCCCAATACTGCTGTGGGATGCTGGGGTCAGAATCCTGTAGAACAAAAGTGTTGGGGAGTCACTGAGAAAAATCAGTGCTGAAGGCTGAAGAGCCCGCTGTACACATGTCCACATCACATATTACCTCTGTAGGCATCATGTAGAAGATTAGTCCATTTGCACACCAGTAAATGAAAGCCAAAACACTGCCTCCTGAGAATTTACAAACACAAAAGCTGGTTTTTTAATCTACATTTAGATAACATTTTCTAACTGTAGATTAATCTATCAAGGAGCCACTGTGGTATGTATCTAAGTGACTGAAACCTCAGGGCTATGCCAATATGTACAGTCTGAAAATCTGCCTCTTATTTTAAAATGTTTTTTGAAGTCTTTAAATGCATTATTTTAGAATTTATTTCTATACTGTCTTTTGCCGTATGTGTGTGATATTGTTCTAATCCTTAGGAACACACATGCTTATTTTCCATGGTTTCTGGCTTACAAAAGTCTTTTGTTCATTCTGGGAAAGCAGGGTGTTAAATAAAGGAAAATATTTTTACAGTTTCTGTTTACAAAAAACAAGAAAAAAATGCTTTTCATCTAGAAGTAAATCCTATTCGAGTAAATTGTCTTTTAAAATGCAATTGTAAATGCGGTTCTCTTAAATCTACAACTAATTTAGTCTGAATTCTCATCATAGCTTGTTAAAATGAAAACTGGCTTCTCAGTTAAATCTGGTTTGTTTGGTTGGGGTTTTTTTAGATATTTTTAAAAACAGCAACATTTAATTAAGCATTAATATTTCAATGGGTGAAAAAAAAAAAGGGATTTTTTTCTTGAATAGAATGAGAAGCTTTTTTAATTCTGTGAGAAGGCTTATCAACCATGTGTAAACAAGGGCAAAAAGGTGGGAAACAGGTTTAAAAGTGTTTAGTTGTGGAAAATAAAACGTCTCCTTAGATAGATTGGTGGAGGTGTATGAGAAGACCAAAGAATGAGAATTGCAGCTTACAAAATCCCATAGGGGTATTTAACTTAAAAGAGGAAAACAGGTGTTTTTTTTTTTTCTTGAAAAATGAATTTGCTTTCCTGGATAGCTGGAGTAAATACTGGTAATGGCTGTAATGTTGTCAATCAGCAAAGCCTGATGTGATTTATATGAGAAAAGACCAGAAACGTTCAGAAGGTGAAGTGAAATTACTGCAGCCAGACTGTTCAGACCAGACATTTTCACACAGCAGCTCTCTGGAAACCTGGGAGAAAACCTAAGTGGATGTGGGAAAGCCAGAGTATGTCATCCAGGGCTGGATGAGTGCAGCCTTGAGTAATGCTGTGGGATTGCAGCTGTGAGGGCTTTGGATGAATTAGCTCCCTGTGGCAGAAAACCACTAAGCCTGAAACCAGAAGGTTCTTCATTTTAAGGCAGATGCAGATCTGCGTGTAGATTGATGGAAGCACCAGGGGTTTGGGAAGATGGAGGGAGACCTGGTGAAATGCCTCATGCTTGGAGAGCTGAGGGTGTGCATTGACAGGACCACACACTAAATCCATAACAGACCCCACTGTTTCCACGTGCCTTTCCCTTATAAAGGGGTCGTGCTGTGGAAGAGTCACCTCTTCACAAAACAACCTACTGGGGAAAGAGGAGCTCATCTGTTTTCTTTAATTTTTGATACAGTCTATTGACAGTCTCCTGAATTAGCAGATTGGGATGACCCCTCTGCACACCCTTGGTTTAGGAGGACTAAGAGCTGGGAATGCTATATTCTCATATTCCCACATGTGTCTGGCTTTTGCTTTCACTCTAACTGCTCTAACCCAGAAATCTGCTCCTTAGCACTTCTTTATCAGGGCTCTCTGGATGACTGCTTTATTGCCCCTCTAGGAAAATGCTAAACCTAATCCCCCCAGATTATAAACCAGCGACTGTTCAGTATATCTGTGAAAGCAGGTACCCTGAGTTTTCTTAAACAACAAAAGTATTTGTGGGTGAGACCTTTAGAATGTTGAAATTTTGGACCTCTTCCCTAAGAACTGTAGTCACACCCCTGAGAGGAGAAGGATGTTGAGTCATAGTGAAGAAAGGAAAGAAAAGCTGAATGTTTTTTCTATTGCAATCATCCCAGAGGTCAGATGCAACCAAGACAGACAGATGAACAACAAAAACACTGGTTAAATGACTCAAAAGGTTTGGTTTTCCAGCATTGGACTGAAACAATTCAAGCACTCTGAAAGAAAATATGGAAATGAAACATATTTTCTTTTTGGGTATAATGCCTGAGGAAAGATTAATTTTAACATTTAGTGGTAGAAACCTTCTGAAGGACTTACACTTTGACTGTCTGAAGCCTACTGTAAATATATCAGGGGCAGAATGGAGAACAATGAAATTGCATTTGCTTTTAGAGGTGTCTGACAGTGGTATAAAGTGACACATGAACTTTTACAGCATGGTATAACATAATTTAAGTACCCTATTGAGAACTCCTTTCCTGAAATGAATTCTTTGTGATCACCCACCTTGCTTTTGCTACACAGAATGATTGCAAAACTGAATGATTCATTTGAAGACCTGACTTAGCCAAGTATTGGAATGCATGGTATTCTTTCCTAATTTTGGTATGCTTTCCAGTCTAAGTTTTAATTTCACAGCATAAGGTTCTTATTGCTATTTCTGTATTGATCACACAATGATTTGCCAGGAAAATAGTTTGACTGTTTGACATAGTCACTCTCCTGTTACAGCCTTCACAAAAGGGGATTTAGTTTTCGGAGGTTTTACCTTTCCCTGTTTGTCATAACAGAGGAAAAATTGATTCAGTGCCTGCTTCTCTCTAGAGCTGCACATTAAAATGCCCCACAACAGAAGCTGTTCAGTTTCTGGGACTCATTAGCAAGTTGGAGCCAGGGTGATTGCTGGTTTATTTGTCATTGTGGTGATCCAGTAAGAGGAAGGAGCCAACCTTCACCCATCTGCTGTATCTAATGTGGATTGCCTTCTGTTCTCAAGTGACTGGCCAGTCAGCCCATCCGTGTGCCTGGGTGTGACTGCAAGCCATGATGAGTCATGGTTTAAGTGTACAACTCATACTGCAGGGAAAATGAGTCCAGTTTTAACTCTACTTCTAATTTTATCTCTGGGTTAGTTCTGTGAAAGTCGCCCAAACTGCTACACAGAGCAAAAGGTAACCCGGTGCAAATAAGACACAGAAGGAGATACTGCCATCAAAATGAAAAAAAAAAAGGAGAGAAATAAACCTGCAATTCTCTGTACTGGCTCTGATGACTTCTCAAAAACAGAGCATTAGATGATGTACAAACTAGTGGCCAGTGCTGGTCAAAGGATGAAAGGTGATGAAAATTGGAAAGTGCACTTGCAAATCTGGTACCTGCTATAGAACATGTAGGACTGATTAGACAGTGTCATTTCTTGATAACTTGGTTCTTTGTTAATTTTTTATCTTACAAGGTAGCCTAGCACACAAGTCTGTGAGTTTCCTACAGTGCTAATCCTCTCCTCTCTTTGTACAGTTCATGATCCACACATGTGGAGTTTCTACCAGCACTGGAGGAGACTCACAACCTTTTATAGAAAGGAGTTGGGTTTTTCACAGTGCAAGGTATGAGCTTCTTGAAACCACTACCAAAGTTTACCTCAGGAGCACAGCTTCTCTTCCCCTCTCCCTTCACAAAATCACAGCATGGCTGTGAGGCACCTCTGGAGGACATCTGGTCCAGCTCCCCTGCTCAAGCAGGGCCACACAAAGCCCAAGGCCAATGCCCAGATGCTCTTCGAATATCAGGGATGGAAACTGCACAGACTCTCTGTGCAACCTGTGCCAGTGCTTGGTCACCCTTACAGTGAAGAGGGATTTCCTGATGTTCAGATGGAGCCTTCTGTGTTCCAGTTTGTGCCAATTGCCTATCATTAGATGTCACTGAAAAGAGCCTATCTATATAAACTTTATACCCTCCCTTCTGATATTTGTGCCCATTAAAATTCCCCCTCTCAACTTTCCCTTAACAGGCATGAACTACTAAAAGAAGATTAAAGAAGCTACTAAAGAACTACTAAAGAAACAAGAAAAGATGCCTAGTCAAGGACATGTCTACACAGCAAAATCATCTGGTGCTGTTTTTGCTGCTATCACATGATTACAACACTTTTGGGGACTTTCTTTTTTTCAGGGAAACATGTAAATGTTGTGCTTAATGACAGTGCAGGTCTTGGGTGTTTGTTGGAGCTGGGGTGCTGTTCCAGCCAGAGCTTATATAGCCTAAGACCTTTTCAAAACAGTCTGCAAAAAAACACCTGTAAAAGTCAGTGAAGACTTTTTTATACATTTATGCATTGTGCAGCAACCTACTGTTACGTTATGCCTTGTGTGTGGTTCAATATCCAAACTGGACAAACCTGTCTTAGGCTTGAGAGCAGTTATGAGAAGCAGTTTGTGAGCATGATGCTGATAGTTTCTTTGCATATTTTGTAACTTTTCTGAAATTAGCCTCTGCCTTTTTGCTGCAGAGCTCACATAGGGTCTTCAGGAGAGACCCAGCTGGGTTTCGTGTTAGCTGCCCCACCTCTCAACAAGTATTTGGAAGGTTTAGGAGAAGGAGGGAGGGCAGAGGGAGTGAAGGGCTGCCACACTACCAGAAGGGTGGGAGAGAATCAAATTCTTGTGGGTACTTCTTTGCACACAGACTTCTTTCCTGATAAGGAGACCTGCAAGCTTGAATTTCCTGTAAGGTGTTTTCTGACTTGTTTTGCTTAGGAGATTAATTTTCTTGTATTATTTCATATGCCACTGTGATCCTTTTCTCCTGCACAAACCCCTCATCTTTCTATCTGTCTAGCAAATTCTGCCTGTATTGACTCAAGGACTATCCCAGAATGTCACTGATTGTACTAAGGCTTTGTGTAAGATTGTTGTCAATGGGTGGGTGTACTCCAACAAGGGGTCAAGACCCTTACAGCCTTTCTAAGAGTATGTCACCATTTATAGGATCTGCAGAGCAGTATCTTCTTTACCTGCTTATGCCAAGCACACTGCTACTATTTGGGCTTCAAGAGGGGCTTGTCAGATCAGTCTGCTGCTGACTAACCTCTCAGTATGCCCAGGGTCAGCTTAGGATTTTTGAGTTGCTCACAGGAGCGATGTTCTCCGTTGTGTGTTATACCTGTGTGTATTACATACTTCTCCTCATGTCCCTCCAGCTCAGAATGACTTGGCAAATTTGAGATTCTGGAGTTCAGATGGAGTTTTGCAGCCTCAGCAGAGGGTTTTGGGCCTGATAAGATAAAAGCCTGCAGCCCTGAGTGCTCATGTGGATGCCTTCCCACTTGTGAAAACAAGCTGCTGCTAAGAACGTGCATTTTCTTTCACCTTGTGCTTTAAGACGAATGCTGTAAATCCAAAATCGTGGTAATTATCTCAAATGAAGTGCCTCTAAGAAAGAACAAAATACCAATGTTTTAATGTACTGCTTACGAATTACTACCTGGTAAAAAAAAATGTCCCCACCTTTAATATCTCACGTACAGTCTCAGAAAATGGGGGGAATGCACTAAACTAAGGCAGCAAGGGACTGTGTTGCACAGCAATTATTATATGCAAAGGGATATATTACACTCACATACCTTTCAAGCAGAGAAATGCAGCAGAAACTGTACAGCTGTCACAGTGCTGGGAGAAGAAATCTTAAAAATCATAGTTTAAGTAACAAAAATGTGTAATTATTTGCAGGCAGAGAGTAGATAATGAATTAGGTATTTTTCTCTATGAACTTAAATACATGCAGAAACTGCATGTAAATACACAGTAGTGACTTCTGCCTTACTAACAGATTGTGAGGTGTGGATGAGGGTGAACAATACAGGGGCGTTTTTAACCATGTTTCAGAAGTAAAATAAGAAACGAAACAGAAGCATTTGGGAATGGAAACAAACTACCACTGCATCTGGGAATATAGGCCTTGGGATTGGCACTTATAGCCCATGTAAGTAATATTTGTGCAAAATAACACACGTGTAGGATTGTGCGTTGAATACTCCCAAGAGAGAATAAAATGGAATATAGTATGGGCTGAATCCCTCATCTGCTAAGACATTTAACAGAGCAGGTCAGCAAGCAGAAGGGTAGTCCCACCAAGATCTGAATGAACAAGCCTTTGCAAATGTATTTGAAACATACCCTGTTCTGTCGCCTATCAAGAAATAGCAGAGATATTTTTCTAGGTCTTTCTGATCTGTGCTGTTCAGTTTCGTTGGTGGCACAAAGTGATTTGAAAAACTGAAATATAACAGAATGAGAAGGAAACTTCCAAACATCAATCTTAAAAACCAAGGAATAACAGATATTTTGGGTAAAATCAGTTTTGAGAAAATGTTCTTGTATAGTAATAAGTAATAACCAATTTCACTGTCTTTGGGAAATTGCTTTTTTTTCACAATTGTTCCCTATATAAGGCTTCTAAACCTCTCTGTCAAAGTTCATTCAGAACAGCTTAAATGTGAACTGATATATAAATAAAACACAGTTTGAAGTTCTGTCCATTCTGTTTCTCATTATGTAAATCTTGTCCCTTTGACTGAGAGAGGTCATGTGTCATCACAGGTATGTTTATTCAGATTAGTGGCTGTTCTTCTACCAATGAGAAACTTATAACTGCTTTTATATTGCTGGCAGTTGCATTTGCCAGGGTATGATGACTAAGCTTCACATGTTTCTATTAATATAAAGTTGGCTGTCATTGGTATCAATACTTGCTGTTGCATAAAATGAGAAATAGTTTAGGTAACCACTTAAAAATTGGTAGAAACTTCTCAAACACACTGTGGTATAAACTTTGAGTTTAAAGGTTCTCAATTGCCCAGTGTGAAGGAAAACTTATTTCTGTCAGGACATGAACAGCCTGGTTGGTTTTGGATTTGCCTATGGCAGTGAAAATGGTGCAGCACAATAAACAAATAAGTTGGTTATATTTTCTAGGTACTTTGTGGTTTTGATATAACACTGTCGATTATCACAAGTGGTGCAGTTGTTTGAATTAAACTGCTGCTGAGTATTTACACTGCTGATGCTGGTGAGAATAGAGAAATCAACATTAGAAGCAACTACTTAAGTCGTATCTTGTTATTTTCAATATTAAATATAAAATTATGTTTAAATTAAACCTCTCATTTGTCGTGACATTCCTTAAATTGCAATGTATCTTAGCAGTTGTGTAAATAATACTGTAGAGCAGCCATCTGCTGATGCAGAAAGCTGTGATTTGTCAGAATGGGTGGACAGCCAGAAAGACATGAGTTAAGGTGCAGTCGTGCAAGGTGACACACAACTCCACACTGGCACTATAAACCCAGTATACCCTGATGAATGATAATAAAAAAAATGTTTCTTTCAACATTTTCTCTGGATAAAACCTGTGATGGGTCTCTCTGACAAGCAAAGCATGATCACAACTTCATAGAATAATTGAATAACCCGAGCTGGAAGGGACCTACCAGGATCATCAAAGTCCAACTCCTTGCTCTGCACAGAACGGCCCCAAGAATCCCACCATGTGCCTGAGAGCACTGTCCAAACACTGCTTGAACTTGATGCTGTGACCACTTCCCTGATAAGTCTGTTCCTCCAGGCCCTTAATTGCAATCTGAAAGCAAGTTCCCCGAGGCAGAGCAGAGCAGAGCACACCCACACCGCAGGAACTTCCCAGTGGTTTGCACAGCTCAGCCTAGGGGGAGCTGGCTGTGCTCAGTGTCTGTCCATAGAAGGATCACTGTATCAGCTGGGGTCTATGCACCCACCTTAACTTCTGCCCTAAGGTTAGGTAGGGCCTTTAGTTTATGCCTAAATGATGAGCAAAATCTTGTGTTGAAAAATGAAAGAGCAAACGTTTTATTTGCAAGCATTGGTCTTCAGTGATTCTTCTGGGGAGCTGGGCGTAGTAAAATATTAACCACACTGAAAGGGGAGGGTGGCCACTTCACAAATCCAATGGCTGGTGTGTTTGAAACATACTGCATTTATATTGCAGTTCAAACAGCAGGGGCGAGCTTGTGACACAGGAGCACAGCTGTGGATACTGGACTGTGGGAGGAGTTTGGAAATATGCCTAGGTATATCTAGGCCTACAAATATACACAGGTTTCTAAAACTGAGCTCCACGTACATCTAAAATGTAAAACTGATAAGTATGTTCCTTGTTTCTCCTCCCAAACATGGCGTGATTCGCTCCATCCTTCCCTGTTTGATTTAGGATCTCGGTGTGTCTGGTTGTGCTTTTTGATAGGCACAGGCCAGCCAAAGCCCCAGAAAGTTGCTGTGCTTGAGTTTTGGGGGGCAGGAGTTCCAAGCAGCATTTCCAGTGTGCTCAGTCTGCAAGCACAGGTGAAGCCTGGCCTCCAGTGAGATGCAGCTCTTTGCCTTCTCTAACGTGGGCACGTCACTGAAAAGAGAAAGGACTTGGTCCCTTACCGCAGGGCTGTGAATGATGTAAAAAAAATGTAAGCATAAAATTTGGGTGGGGAGCCCCACTACCCAAACATTAGGACCCTGTTTCTTGTTTGCTTTCCCACAGCTCACAGATTTTGCAAAAGTTGCTGCCAAAGGACCCATTTACAACATGAAAGGATCTGCATGTGTGCTTTGGCCTCTGTAGCCTATTTTCTGGTGATGGGGACACTGTCTTCAAAGATGACAAGGCTTACTATTTCTTTTCTCTGAGCATTCTTTGAATTATTTTGGTAGAAATTATTAAAAAGTCACGAGTAACAACTGCCATCACCGGTTTTCCTTAGTTCTTATCTCCTTCTGATCACTAATTCTCTGGACTATTTCTGTTGATCAAACAGTTGCTCTTCTGAACACATCACCTGGCTTTTATTTTAATCCATGTGAATTATTTTAAGCTTGGAACTAACAGGTTATAAGAACAGGCAGCAGGCCACTAAAAATGTGACAATTAACTTGGATTAAACTGAGTTTGTTCAGATATTGTCAGAGTTTCAAACAGCAAAATACAGCATATTGTCAGTAATGCTATCTAACTTTCAGGTCCAAGATGTACTTAATTCATTTGGCTACATGGCCATCATAGTAGGGCAACTATTATGGGATATGTATATTAAGAATGAAACTTCATCCAAAAGGAAAAAAAAGTGGTATTTTGGTAGATAATGCCCTGGAAATCCTTACAGTAAAAACCACTGATGGACTGAAGTAGCATTAGTTAATGAAAAAAACCTTCTCTGGAAAACAAATGATAAATGCTTAGAAAAATTGTGCAATTTTCTGTTGGATTTAAAGTCATCCCACTTATAGAAGCTGTTGAAGTGTAGAATATGTTTGCATTATCAAAAAAAGCAGAAAACAAACTTCTAGGAAAATGAGTTCCAGACAGGAAAGGTGCCTCCAGACTATCAGTGTCAAAGCAGACACACTAGAGACAGAGTCTACCCTACAGGCAGTGACAGAGAAATAAGCTTATACTGGGGAGCAAAGTTCTTGTACTGGGGAGAAACGTTGTCATTGGTGGTTAAAAAAAAAACCAAAAAACCCAAGGAGTTCACAATAGCACTGAGGAAAAATAAATCAACTGGTCAGTAGGAGATTGGGAAGCAGAATAATTATAAAACAAGTAGTTTGTTGCTACAGACTCCTACATTCAGGGAAAAGCTGCCCATCTACAAAGTTAACTGACTGTTAATAAATTAAGACAGTTATATTACTACTAATAAATTCTTTTTTCCTTTCAATAAAGCTTTGGTGTGGGTATTAATTTTTCTATGGAAAGAGCCAGCTGACAGAAGGCTGGAGCTGTTCTAATGTGAAACACAGTTAAATGGTTCAGTTCACAAAAGGAAATGAGAAACAAACGTTCTAGTGGAAAGAACAGGTAACAGAAAAGTTCAGCCCTGAAAGTGTTAATAAACAGCATTAAAATGAAATATTCCTCCTTCACCAAAAGGGACTGTTGGCTCAGACCAGTGATGCATGGTTAAACAGCACACAGGTTTTCCAGAAATAATTAGACAGCTGGATGAAATTAGATCTGACTTCACAGAGTGCATAGCCTAGCTTTAAAGAAAATGAGTAACAAGATCCAGGAAGGAATCATCCGGAATTGCAACTGGAAAAAGTAGCAAACCGTATCAGCTTGTTAGCTGTTCAGACTGAATGGACAAAGTGGCCTCCACTAGGCAAAGCGGGCACAGCAAAGGGTGCCAGGGAGCCCAGGCTCTGTGCCTGCCTCCCTCCATCCTTAGAGGGTCTGCTCCTGCTTGGGGTCCCCAGGTGAGTCAGCAGATAGGTGTGTCCTGGGGTTTTTGGTCCTACAGACCAGCTCTGGGGAGGAGGGGTGGTACAAAATCACTGCATGCTTTTTTCCTACTGTTCTCTGCACATGAATGAAATGGTCTCAACCAGTTTTCCAAGAAAGTCCCAAAAGACCCACATACACTGTCACGAAGTTTACAGTGCACATCTATCTTCTTCCTGATCTTTATTACTCTACTAAGATAGAATAAAAAGTTTACTCTTAAGCTGAGATATAATGAAAACCCTCTGAAGGTCAAAGAGTGCAGATAAGCAAACTTGCTTGTAGGGAATATTCCTTAAATTTCTTAGCTCAGATCACCAAGCAATAACATTCTTTCAGCATGTTATAAAAGTGGTGCCCTACCTCTGATCAGCTGTCTTTCTCTAGGATTTCTATTTATTGGAAGAAGCTTCAGATTGAACCCTGAAAAAGCCCAAGTTCTTGAATATAGTCCATATAGTCAATTTGTCTCATACATTTTCACTGTAGCACTGGGGGGGTTTTAGCAGGAATGTTTCCATTGCATTTTGCCGCTCATTTTTTCATTGGATCTCCTTTTACTGTTGAGTGCTCTAGAGCTCTATGGAGTTGCAGGAGCATTTGCCCTGCAGGTTTGAAGTTTTTGGCTTCTTCTTTGCCACCTGATGGTGCCTCTGGAGCCCCGGAGACACAGGGCCACACTTTCTGTTCTCTGAAGACCTCATTGCCTTTTGCCAGTGACATGAATTGCAGCAGGCAGAACCAGCCAGGCAAGCTGTGGAGCACTCCCTTTTGCTCTGCTTTCCCTTGCCAAAGGTGGAGGTGACTCAGTAAGAAACAGAGGTCACACAAACCTGCTGAGCTTTGGGTGGCACATCAGACCCCAAACTTCGAGAGAGCAACAACTGCAGCTTCACACACACACTGTAAGGATTTCAAGTTCCCTGTGACGTGTGCTCAGTTTGTGCCCATGCCATATCAACCTTTGTGTGGTTGGCAGAATAGTTGGTTGATGAGTAGTTGGTTTCTAGGAGGGGTTTTTCAAGGGAAGACAGAACAATATGGGTGATGCTACCCGCAATCTGAGTTTTAAGCACTTTTAAAGTCCGCATAACATGACTCAGAATACCAGGAGCCTCAGTCTAAACAGCATTCCCAGAAGGCTGATACTTCAGTGCAGAGAGCCAAGTTTTAAGTGAATCATAGAATCTCAGAACTGGAGACCTATAGCAGGCACTTACAGTTTGAACAAACATCTACTCCCTGCTCTTGACCCTGTTTCCAGGGCAGCAGATAACATGTGCTCTGAATTGCTCATGTCTCACTGGGGCATTTTCTCTGTTGTCCAAGTCCTTGTCAGATGCCAGAGGTCCTAATTTTCAAAGGTGAAATATGGCTTGATAGGACATGTCAATTTTAATATATTTAAAAAAAAAAAAAAAGATAGTAAAAAAATCCCATTACCCAGTCCCTGAGAATGAAGCCCTGATAGACTTGGCATGCTACTAACACAAACACTGCTTGGTTTTTAAAACTCAATTTAGGCTTTACAGTGACCAGTTTAAGACCACTGTGGACTGCTCCTCTTCTTCTAACTTCATCCTTTAGTTAGCATTGGCTCTTGTAACCAAAATAGTGTTTAGAAATGTGTTTAATAAATAATTAAATGGGGCTGGAAGTATTTCTTTATTTGTTTTTAAATAAAAGTCCTCAATGATGCACCAGTAAGGCTGAGACTAGCTGAAGATAATGTGCTTCATAAATCCTCTGCTTTCTTCAGAGAGAGATTAAGTAAATCCTGCTCTTGAAACAGAAAAGCACATCATCAGACAAAAACCTTCAAATGCTTAAAATTGTCCTGAAAGAGTAATTTGGATTTTTTCAGCTGTACATATCATGGTAGATCTGAGCTCAGTATCTGACATCTTATAAAGGCACTCAAAGTTCCTTTTGTAGGCAAATGTTTCAATACTCCTAACTGAAGAGAAAAAAGGAAAAGGAGAGGGAAAAAAAGAAAAGAAAGGGGAAATGAAAGGGAAAGGGGGGGAGGGGGAGAAGAGGGGAGGGGAGGAAAGAGAAGGGGAAGGGAAGGGGAAAGGAAGGGAAAAGGAGAAAGAAAGACAAAGGAGGCAAAGCTTTGGTTTTGATCAGTAGTGATTAGTGATGATAAAGCAAATCAGAAAAGTAGCAGTGGGTAGCTAAATTTAAAGGCAGAGTCTTCTTCTTTCCTGGGTCCAGATGTTTGATTATTTTGTATTTGCACTTGATATCTTCCTCCTTCACAATTTACAAAGGCCAAAACAATGGCATTGGCAGCATCAAACTGTAAGATGCAATCACAAGCAAGATTGTCTCTGGTCAGGTATGCCTGTCTGAAGTGTGCATTTGTGGAGAGGAGAGATCCATGTGCTGAATCATCACCAATGAATTGAAACCCTTGGGTTATGGAGTAAATTCAGCTAGGAAATGCTTTAGCTGTGTGTCTCTACTTGCCACACACAGACCAAAAATTTCATTTGCTTATTGCACATCCAAATCTGAGCAGAACTCCATACAGAGGGCAGAGAAGCCACCTTTAACCCGAGTACTCCTTCTCTCTCCATTTCCTATCAGAAGTAGAGGGAACTTTTTCTGAGAAAGGATGCTACAGCCACAACTCTGGGAAACATTTTAGTTCTCTACCTCATCTTTGAAGTGGCTGAGATCTCCTCTTCCTGGAAGAATGGGGAGCAGTATGGGATGGGAGAGGAAAGGAGGAATGGGACCTATCTGACAGATACCCATGGCATTTTTGTCCTAGTCCAATATTTCTGCTACATTTTTACAAAGAAAAGAAAAGCAAGATGAGTATTTCTAAAATTTTTTAGGAGTATTATGCTGTTATTCTTCTAGTTAAGAACCATTTCTAAAGGTATTTTATAACGCTTTGTAATTATTTGGCATTTCTTCTGTTTGCTTGCTTTTTTTTTTTTATAAATTCATATAGTTTCATATAATGGCCCTACGGAGTCACTTCATGTGGGTTGGCGTGACTTCAGATACACGAGTGGGAACGAATGTGCTTAACAGGAATGACAAAAGGGAATGTTTCCTTCACTACTTCTGCGTTACAAAGCACCTGGCTTGTTTGGCAGCCAGCTGGACTTAGACCCGGCTCAAAGCACTGCAGCATGATGACTGGGTTTGGTATGAAGCATGAGGCTCCTCCCTGCTACTGGATGCTGCAAGGAGCTCTTTAGCTCACTGACAGACAGCTCAGTGGAAGGATCTTGTCGCAGCACACTGTTTGAACACTCCAAGTATGTAATTAAATTTCAATGAACCTTTAGTGGTCAAGTTTCAAGCTGAGGCACTGGTCTCTTTGGCCTCAATCCAGCAAAACACTTCAGTACATGAATAAATCTACTTGGGATAGTCCTATTGGCAAATCAGTGGGAACTATTGATTGCTTCAAGTTAGGTATATGTTCAAGGGATTTGTTTGATGTTTCCACAGTGCCCCCCTGTAAGTGCTGTGTTGAACCAGAACCTAAATCCAGTTTACCATGTGATGCCTTTTTGGCATTGATGACTTCTTACCAGGCAGCCTTGCTTGTTTAGGATGTGGACATCCTTATTTCAAATGTAATATTAAGCACTTTTAAATGCCATTTTCTCATGATAAACATTCAGTGATGATTCCCTTTAGGACAGCAATATAGTGGCAGATTTACTCTGGCAGTCAAACTGTTAGTTAAAAGCCCCTTGGGCAGAAATTACAGGATTAGATTATCATAAACATTTGAAAACACTGCATGTACTCTGAAGATACAAATACTCTGGAGATACAAAGGTATCAAAACCTGCCAAGTAAAAATGGTGTCCACTTTGGTAAAATCCTACTTATGCTTTCTTCTGTCTTCATGTCTCACCTTTAAATACAGTGTAACTAGAATTTTGTCTCTTGCCATGTTTCAGCCGAATGACAAAATGTAAACCCCTTTTTATTTATTAAAGGAGAATTCTGAAGCAGCTGAAGTAGAAAACCAAACTTACCAACTTGCTTTTTCTGCTCTTCTTCCTTTCTGAATGTTCTAGGAACCCGAATTTTCTGAAACCATGGTTGTTCAAATAGATTGCGGGCTGTGCAAGAGCCACTAAATTCCTTATTTGGAAAACAATCCTAATATTACAGCACAACCACTTCAGTTCATTGAAACTCGAACTGTGGCTGAAACATTGCCCATGCATTTGGGCACTCTTCTGAAGCTTGACACTTCCTGTATTCAGATTACTTAACCTAAACACAAAGAGAAAAATAGGAACTCATTTACCTTGGGTGCTTATGTTAATTGTTGTCCGAGGTGGTGTTGAAAATTACACCTCCCTGCAGGTATCTCTAGTATTTTTTAAATACTGGATATCCCTCTTTCAGTAGTTTCAGATGTGATCAGATGGTGATAAATTAGTGTACTGACCTGTACCTAGATATATAAAGAATTAGTAGCCATAAATACATAAACAAAACTCCACTTAGACAAACATAATTGTACATTCAAAACACTGTCTGAGGTATCTCTGCTGTGTAATAATAATGTCCCATTACCCACCAGAGGGAGCTCAGACAGTCAGATGTAATGGTATCTTTTTCTGATGTAAATTGATAAGAGCTATTTAAAGGGTTATAAATAGATATAAGCCCATTTTTAGCAATTAGTGCATGGTTGGATGTAATTTATATTAGCTGGGAACTGTAACATTGTGTGGGTTTTTTTCCTTGAAAGAATACTCCTTTTTTAAAGTTATTTCAATAAGAAGTGTTCATATTCTTGGCACAGATAACTTCATCAGGAGGTACTACTGCATATGTGAGGATTTTTTTTTCCCAGCCAAGGGAAAGAGCACCCTGAATAAGCATAATATTTGGAACAGCATTAATAGGAGTATGTTTGAAAGTGCCTCTGTCTTCCATGAATATTAGCACTTGCATTTTTTTTGTACTTACATCTCATCAGTAAACATACACATTGATGTACTAGCACAGCATGAATACGAAAGGGTTTAACCACAAGACAGTCAAGGTTATTAGCAGGTAGTGTTGTTAAATGAGGCATTTGCTTCTGACTACTCTAAAAGAATTCAGAGTCATTAACTTATTTCAGCTGAGTAATGTGACAGTCAAAAGAACAAGCTGGGGAGAGCACTGTGATGAAATGGCTGTGGGGAAGGTCTGTGGCCACAAGGCAATCTGGGCTGTGCACTGAGAAGTGCCATACACTTGTAGGAAAGTCACAAGATACAGGTGAAAGTTTTTTCAGCCACAGAATGTCACATCACCATCCTTTCATGTGGGAAAGTAAGGAGCTAGTTAATCATAATTTCCAAACTCTACTTGTGCGATGAAAGCAGCAAAAGCCCATCAGTGGGGATGCAGTTGTTTCAGTACTGAAGTGGTCTGGCTTCTATGATTAGCAGAATAGACTCATATCCTGATACTGGTTATTCCTCTTTCTGTAGAAGAACCATCTGCAGCGCTGTGAGTGTCTGTATCACATCATAGCTCTGTTGATATTAGACATAGTTGACAAAAGCATAACCTAAATGAAGTAAATACTCCAGTATAAAATATTGGTGTAAACTAGTCTTGGAAAAGCCTCGGGAAGCATCCAAACAAAAGCTTCTTAATGTTGAGCTAAGGGCAACTGCCAATACATCCCACTGGTGTGAGCCATAAACAGCAAGAAAGCAAGCAGATAAGGTAGCAGCTCACTCACCAGTTCCTCTTCCTAGCTGTGCCTACTTCCTTTCCATCACTTACAATTCTTTCTTCTTCCATCACTTTACTCATTCTGAGCACCCAAAGCACAGTTCGGCATCTGGCTGCACATTTGTTACATCAGCACACACATCCTCATTTCATTTCCCTAATTTCTGTATTAAAATTCAGTATAAGATTCAGACAAATAAGTAAATTCACAGACTGCCTGCTCTCATATTTTCTAACCAGTTCAAGGAAACCAAGTGTCTCTCACAGCTGGCACCTGCTGGCTGGTAGAATACCTTGCTGCTGCAAACCAGCACCCAATGGCAAAACATCATACGACCGTAACATTTGGAAACCATCTCAAGCACATGGTGATCATCAGACCATGTCATGAGATTACCAGCCAATGGGATCTGAGTTCTAGGCTGATGCTGCTTACTCAGTGGGGAATACAGATACATGGGTTGTGGTCAGGGAGGATTGAAGGAACTGAGGTTTAGAAGGGGGAACTGATAATTGATGTGTAGGAAAGCAGAATGACTCATATGCTAAATCTTGTGCTTTCTGCAATGTAAAGCAATGGATGGTGCAATGTAGGACACCTAGGCTGAGTGTAACAGTGATTTGGGAATGGTTGTCATCTTTCATTGATACGGTATGAGTGGCACATGACGTTACCTGTAAGGAACACTGAAGAATCTAGAGGTGACTGGCACTGGCCAAAGCAAGGTGGATTTTTTCTCATTCATATAAAATAATCTACTTCTTTGAATTTAAAATGTCAGCCACACAGTTTTGGTGTGCATCAGAAGGACCATCTTGATAACTCCCAGTTTAACACTGCAAAACTAAGGGACTCAGTGAAGGAAATGGTAAGGTTGAGACTGCCCCTCCAACTTTCCTTTGCTACCTTCACTCTCTCTTCAGTGTGCATTGTGGTACAGTTGTGCAGCCACGGTGTCTGGTCCTGTCCTAGAGAAGTCTATCAGGATGGACAAGGCCCAGCACTTTGGTACTTGTTCAGTAATAGTCTTAGTCCTTCATTGTTGCACACCTTCCAGGCCTGTCATGGAAACTGTTAGTAGTTTCATCATGGGTTTCCCAAGGATGTGCATCACCGTATTATCCATGCCACAATACTCCACCAGGAGAGAGAAGACCCTCAGTCCTGTGGGTGCACATGTATGACTGTGGAAGTATGTGAATGGGAGAGAAAAGTCATGCCAGCGCTCAGGCTTTGTCAACTCTCCTCACAATCCTGCTGGACAGGGCCAGCACTCCTGCTACATCACAGCCTGAATCAAACTTCCTTTCTCTGCAGCCGTCTTCTTCCAGCATTGCACATCTTGTATCCCCCATGACAAGAGAGGCAAGACTCCTTCAGACAAGTGTCCCCTGTTCCTTTAGATGCTTCTACTTTGTGCATTTAGCAAGCAAGGAATTTTATGTAGGAAAAAACAGCAAGTGGCTCCATGACTAAGACTAGCTTGTCCCTGCAAGGTAGTGTGTGAGATGGAGATGTGCAGATGAAGCAGCAAAGGGATGGAGTCAGAGCTCCTCAACAGCCTAAAGGAAGGCTGAGAACACCTCTCTCTCCCACCCTTGCTTATTTGTACCCACTATTAAGAATGTGGAATGCTCACAAAGGCCTAGATTGCAATAAAGCCTCTGGTGGGAGGTGCCACACTTCCAAAGATCATTAATTCACAAACTCAGACAGAATAAATATAATCCTGGAAAGGGACACATTAAAAAACAAAGCTGCTGAACCCAAACCTTATGCAGGTCTTTATTGTCCAGACTTTTCAAGTATGAAATTGCCCTAGCCTCTGGTTGTTTCAAGACTGCATGAGTCATATCCTTGCTAACTGGAAGACTTAAATTGTGTTTGTTCAGCATTCATTAAGATAGAAGCAATTTAGTTAGCAATGATATGAAATGGAAAGCACAGGTCTTGTTTTTATTTTAAACCCATGTACTTCACTCTTTTTTAAGCGATTTGAATCAAACCCATTTGTCATTATAGCGGCAGGCTTACTTTTGCTAACCTGAATAACCTGGATAACAGCAAAAAACACACTTTGTCTATATAATAGACTATATCTGTGTAGCTGTTTGCATTTAGTAGCTTCCTTTGCCATCTGAGCCTTTCACGTGTCTTCCCTTGCCTCCTGATGACTGGTGAATTGACAGCAAGAGCCTCAGACTGCACCCTTGTTTTGCTGAATACGACAGCACTTCTGTACTTAGAAGTTGTAAAATTGAACATTTCATTGGCCGTTGATCTCAAAAGCTGAAACCAGTTTCTAAGTTCTTGGGTGACATACAGTGTAAAACCATCTTTGAAATGATTGTACAAAACTTCTTCTTACAGTGTGATACTTCCAAAGGACCTAACTGGCAGACCACTTTAAGCCCTCTCCTTAGATACCAGGGCACAAATCATATTGTCTACTTGGAAAACACAGGATCAATATGTTTTATTAAAAAGCTTAATTTCAGCTATTTATTCAGCAGAATTCCAAAGTATCTAGGGAAAAATCTCAGCATGTCAAAACTGGAGCTTTGCTGAATACACAAAGTTTCTCATTATTATGCTCTTGATAAGAAAATGAAGAGTTGGATGATAGATACAGCAGTTACCTCTCAGAAGGGTGTTCTAGCCCCCTTTATGCTTTGCAACACCTGGATGATTTTCTGGGTTATGTTGGCTTTGTGACATTTTAATTTAACTTACCTATCAATATTTTTTTGAAAATTCCATTGGTCTACCCTTCTGTCTTTGAATCCCATCTCTCCTACTGTTCTTCTTTTAAAAATAGTTTTCCTTAGGTACTTTAATTTTTCTTTCTTGGTGCTTCTATATCAGTTTTACTCCTTTGGATTGTGATCCAACTTCTCCAAGTCAGTGTTCTCAGGCACTTGAGCATACATGCTGACAGGCAAATATATTGATACAACATTGTTATTTTTTACTTTCACAATAACTAATAGCAGGAAGAAAATCTGATTGCAAATAGCCATAGTCAAGATTAAATACAAATCTCTGACTTCAACTAGTTTAGGATGGTTGAAGGGTTTCATATTTATCCAGTCTGGTAGCTGGACCACACCACAGATTTGGTGTCTGCACATCTGTAGAAATGTTTCCTGAAGACTTCCATACTGTTAGAAAAAACCTACTCCCTGGCTACTCTCAAAGTGCAGGATGTCACAAATGAGGCCCAGCTTTCCTTCTCCACCTCACTGTGGCTCTCCCTCAGGTTTTAATCCCAGCATATGATCTGTTATTATTCTGATATCTAAAGCAGAATGGCTGCACTTAAATAGAAAATTTCAAGCTAAACACAGCTATTTGTAAGTAGAGGTCTGCCATCTAATCCATTTACATCCAAAGCCAGTCTGTCAATGAAATAATTTTACGTGCTTTGTACAGTTTTCAATGAATTCACTGAAATCACCAGACTGGATGATGTTTTCAAAGCTAGATGGAAAAAATTACTAAAATGACAAATTAATTTGAAAATGAGAAGGCTCTTGTTAATACATATACATACAGACCAAAAAAAAAGTACATCCCAGACTCTGCAGTGTCCTGTGCTGAAAGCAAAGCCTTGGTGTTTGTTCAGTGTGTGTTTCCCATCAGTGTGAAACTCAAATAAGGCTTTTCCAGCATTTCTTGCCTGATATTCAAAGTGGGTTTTATAACTTACGTTGTTGGGATTTTTTTCCCTCTTCAACTTTCACAAGACAGAGTGAAAATCTGATCCTCAGATAACAAGAGCAATAAACACAGCGTTGCACTGCCCCAGGAGCATCCCAGCAAGAAGCAGGTGCATCAGGAGTGATTTCCCATCATGTCTTGGCACTGGCCAGGGTACAGCAGTGAGCAGTGTGGGGCACTGACACTGGCACTGCCCTGGTGGTTCAAGAGGAAAAGTGGAAACAAGATTGTCCTTTCCTGCTACCTCTTCATGCTCTCCTAATGCAGTGCTCGCTGCTTGGAGCAATGCAGAGCCCATTTTCACTTCAGGGAATACTGCAGGCAGTGAGTACAGAGAAATAAAGGGCAGCTTGTATATTTTTTGTCCCCTTTGTTGCCAGGAATTGTTTTGATTTACATAAGGTTCCATTTTTTTATGATAGGTTAATGATAATAATCAAAGCTAAAATCCTGGTGGAAATCTTAAGTTCATAGTTTTCAATTACTAAGACACATTTCAGTATGAATAACACACCAAGTTGAATTCCAATCTCATGAAGATGTAATAAGCTGCATCTGTCAAACAGTTAAAAATACAACATGATTTGAGAATATTCAGAACATAAAATGACTTTTCTATATCCACTTTTTAATGAAAAAATGAATAATTAATAGAAATGGAAGTATAACAAAGAATTTTTCTGTTGATCTAGGAAAATACAGGGATAAATAGAGCACATAAAACTGACATTTTCTTCCCGGTTATTTGTACATCCCTAGTTATTTGTATATTGCCAGTTATTTGTATATTCCCAGTTATTTGTATATCCTATCCCTGCTTACAGCTGCATATGTTTCAAAACAGACCAGAAAATAAGAAAAAAATATCCTCACAGCACTTTCACTGACATATTCCCAGTTGAAACTATGATGAAACTGTGATTCTACGATTTTTCATTTCTTGCATGCCAAAAAGTAGAAGAGCCAAAAAACCCTCAAGCTATCTTTACACTTGAGGAAGGAAATTTTGATCTCGTCTGTTTCCTTTTATTTTCCTAACTTGCTAATTATTACTGGCAGTGTGCTCACTTGATAAAAAATAAATGCGTTACTTCAATTTTTAACGTGCAAACTCTCAGATTTTATACAACAATGTAAAGCTGACATGGGATAATGAAGTACAGTTTTCACCAGTGAGGAGATCTGTTTTAAGATAACTTCCAAACACTTCAGGCATGAGGAAAATAATTTAAAAAAAATCTTCACCAAACTAAATTTAACATACATGTATTCCATATACTGACATTGTCCCTGCTGTATACCTTAGTATGATCCAAATTTCCAACACCAAAACTATTTATACCGTTTTCTAGTGTGTCCATATCTTCTTAAATTGGAAGAAATATGTTTAGAAAAGAAACCCGATCTACTAGAACATATAATGGGGATAGATTAACTTCAATTATGTTACTTGAAATAAAATATCCATTATATAATGGATGAAATATCCATTATATTAAGCTACTGGCTGGCAAGCATTAAATCAAATATAGACTTCTACATACTCTGTATCTGTAGTAAAGTATTATAACATATTAAATAGATCTTTATTTTAAAATCTCTTTCCAGCACAGGACCAGTCATTTATGAACTACCTCACACAAGTTAGTGGGGAGTTATGAGGAACCCTGTCTTTTTTGATACTGTATTCTGAGCTTTTCCAGCTGCTCCACGCACTGCGTCTGGGCCAGCTTCAGCGTTCGGTTCTCCTCTGTCAGCTCGGCGTACTCCTTAGCCAGCTGAGCAGCGTCCATGCTTTCCTTTTCCACTTGTTCCAGTCTGGCAATCAGCTCCTTTCTAACGATTATGAAAAAAAAAAAAACCCGAATATTAAAAATGGCAGTATCCAAAAATTTGTCATTGTGTCTTAGGTCAAAGCTGGGCTGTAGGTTGTTAACGTGGTATTACTTGAGTTTGTGTGAAACAAGGGCCTAGAAAATTAATTTGTTAGAGTCCTCTTTTTTCCATTTAAAAGATGAAGCTTCCAAAACCTCTGATAGGTTTGCTGTTCAGTGACCAAACCTGCAAAATGCTGGTTTCAATTATATTGTATTTGTGGCTGTTGAGCCTGGACAATAGAAGGCTTCAGGGAGATCTTAGAGCTCCCACCAATACCAAAATGTGCTCCAAAAGAGCTGGAGAGGGGCTCTTCACAAGGTGTGACAGGACAAGAGAGTGGCTTTAAACTGAAAGAGAGCAGGGTTAGATTGGATACGGGGAAGAAATTCATCCATGTGGGGCTGGTGAGGCCCTGGCACAGGTTGCCCAGAGAAGCTGTGGCTGTCACATCCCTGGAAGTGTCCAAGGCCAGATTGGATGGGGCTTGGAACAACCTGGTTTAGTGTCTCTGCCCATGGCAGTGTTTGGAACTAGATGATCTTTAAGGTCGCTCACAATCCAAACCATCCTATAACTGTATGATTCTATGTTCTCTAACTTCAGTAAATGTCAAACATGCAGTTCATCGGGGAGAATCAGGTTCCTGGAGATTACTTGCAAATGCTTTACCAGAAGAATAACAATATATTTTTCTCTCAATCCCAAATATAATTGAAAGAGAACAAGGATTTTGTTCAGTTAGTTAGATTTATCAGTAGATTCTGTGAAGTGCACCTGGTTTCCTTTTGTCTGCTACAGATGATTCTAGTAGGTGCTAGGCACATGAATCTGGACTACATACGTTGTTTCTATAATGTGTTTAGGCTCAGACCTTAGTCCTACTGCTGAGGAAGGGCTATAGAGCTGCAAACCTGACTCCTCCTGGTCCTCTTAAGAACAGACACATGCAGATTCAAGCTGTGGCTTCTCCTGGATGGAGTAACACAGTGCCCTGTATTCGCAGAGCTGGCCAGGAGCTGGAGTCTCCTGTATACTATCAACTGAAATTACCTCAGCGCAAGTTAAGATAAAAGAGGTCTTAAAACACACTAAAGGCATGAGTAACTCACAGGGTTAGTGAATTACTAATTGCTTTCCACTTAAGTCATCCAGCAGGATAGCCTGGCTTCTGGTTTTTTTCCCCTTTAAGTCAAAAATTCACGCCTGCTACAGGAAGTCTCTTCTATAAGGTTCTTAGTTCTTTTGATCATTCTATCTCAAGAGATGGTTAATCTTTAACTGTTCATAGTCCTATGACTTTTTTTCTCAGTCATATCAAAACAATGCTTTTAGATCATCATAGGAAGATGTTGGTAACTTCAAAGTGGATAGTTTTCACTGCAGTCCTTAAAGGAGCCCTCTTGTCAAGCTAGACCTGTGTTTTCAGACAGGAAATTCATACAGATAAGAAATTCTATTCCCATTGGTCAGAGTATTCATGGAAAATAACATTTCTGTATTTGCTGATCACTTATGTTACTTGTAGCTTCGAAGCTACCACTTACAGCAGCAAAAGTGTAAGGACCTGGGTTTTTAAAAAACATCTCAATCTGGCCTTCTTTTGGGATCAGTTTGACCTTCCTCTGTCTTTACTGCAGCTTTCTTTGACAGCAGAGTTTACCCATGGTTTACACCCACAGTTAGTGCAGTTCAAGGAGTCACAACATAGAAGAGACTCCTGTGGCACAGCCACTACAGGAATTTTAAATCATCCAAAGAGTCAGGGTATAGGATCCTCCTGTAACTAAATATGTTGGCTTTGTTTTATATTATTGAGGTAATCCAGAGCAGCTATGCTGCAGCAAAGCCTCTTTCCTTTCTCCAGATGAAATGTATATTCAGTGAGGCCTTTGAGAGAAAACAGCAAGAGCGTATTTTTGCTCAGCAAAATTCTGTTTACATGTGACACTACATAGTGTAAAATTTTTAAAAGCAGCAAGCCATTAACAGAATCATTGCTGTTTGGTTGGGTCATGCTGGATCAACCAATTTTTAAAGGGGCCTAGATGATCTTGCTAGACAGCTACCAGAGCTGTGGGACAGAGACCACGGAGGAGTAATTGCATGTGTGCTTTAGAGAGTGAAAAATACATTTAGGAACAATGAGATTTTGCAAGTCTTTAATCACTTCAGTCTCTCAGGGCTTCCTCTGGAGGATTTTAGTTTCTGGAAACCAAAAGAGAGCATCAGCAATATTTCTTCTCAATTATTCTGTGGTGCAATACTGGACTGAAGGATTAAATTAAGCTCTTTCAAATTACAGCCTGATAAAACAGAAGTGTCCTAATAAATGAACTCAGAATCATTCTTCCTTATTTTTCTTACACTTATGAGCTTCTTAAAGGGAGATTTAGTGAACACACTAATAAGTAACCAGCATCTTCAAAGCACGTAAGTCTTTTCTGTGGGTACTTTTAGTACTTGAAATAGAATGGTACTAACTACTCTATTTGGACTTGAGCCAGGAGTGGCACAGACAGACAATGTGCAAACTCAGACAGCTCTATTAATGTCAGTCCTGATTTGATAAGATGAGACTCTGTGCAGGCATGGCTTTCATGCTGCTCTCCAGTAATATTCAAGCAACACAGATACCTGTTTCGCCCTCCCTTGGAATTTAGCTTTGCTACTGAGCAAACTACAAGTGCACTAAAATAAAAATGTACTCATTGCTGTAGTCTGCACTCTAGGACCTCCCTCAGAGAAAGCACTTGCACTGATTCTGTGATTCTGTGATCCTGTAGGACTGTGTGGGCAGAAAGGAGCAGTTCAGCCATCTTTCCTGTATTGTCTGCTTGGGACAATATCCCCAGTTGTCTCCCAGTACACTGAAGGCAAACAGCTGTCCAAATAATTCATTTCTAGTAAACCGTCATGCAGCTCCTTGTGTCAGATAAAGGCTACACATGTGTGTTATTGATCGACTACTGATTGTGCTGTAAGTTTGATAAATGCTACAGATTGGATATTAGAAAGACGTTCCTCACCCAGAGGGTGATTGGGCACTGAACAGGCTTCCCAGGGAAGTGGTCACAACACCAAGCCTGACAGAGCTCAAGAAACGTTTGGGCAATCTCTCAGGCACGTGGTGTGGCTCTTGGGGATGTCCTGTGCAGGGCCAGGAGTTGGACTCGATAATCCCTGTGGGTCATCAACGCAGCATATTCTGTGATTCTGTAGTAAAATTTCTAACTTCTGAGTCAGCAGAACCTACTTATTCCCTTCCCATCAGGATCAACACCTCTTTACAGGCTAGGGTGATGTTTCAGACAAATACTGTCAGCCTGCCACAGATCTAAAATTAGAGTACCAGGCATTGCTAAATGTTATGAATGGTGTAGTTTACAAAGCTCACAAAAGGATGAGCACAGTAACATTTGCTTCTGATCTAATCCAGGATTTGAACTTAGGTTCCAGAGGTTAAAGAACACCATACTAAGCTCTTGCACCATCTAGCCTTTGTTATAGATGCTTAATAAATAGATCTAGCAGTGTGTAATCTGTGTTTGCTGTTAATGGTTACCCCAAGTTTAAATATTAACAGCATTGATAAGGTATTTTCTAAACTAGTGCTGAGGTTCACTCTAAATGTTCTTTTTGGCAAAGGGATTTGTGAGGGAAGGGAACATTAGTGTGATTTGCATCATAAACCATAAGACATGCCAGAGCAGGAGAAAAACACAGCATGGTCTTAGGGAAATTATTTCTCTTGGCCTTAATGACTGACCATGCAGAGAACAGAGGTCCTTAACACTAATATTCACAATAAATAAATCCCAAGAAAAGTGACAGCCTAAGCAGATAAATCTGTCTGGGGATGAGTGTATTTAGAGATGGACTGGACACAAGGGAAAGAGCTTCTAGAATATAAAGAGTCAGATTTGTCTTTCCCTGGTTATGAACAATGTATTCAGGATCACACATCTGTGGCAGTACATATTTCTTCACAGCTAACATGTGTCTGTGTTCTGGTGACCATAAGGTCATTTTCTCTTCCCATATTTGACACAGCTTTCACATTAGGAGGAATCATGAGACCCTGTAATGCAATTGCTGTCCAAGGAGACTGCCCTTGTGTGTTCAAAGTCTACGAATTAGTTTTTAAAACAATCAGTCTGTTTTAATGTAAATGAAAATATATCTCAGATGCCAACACATAAAAGATCATAGAATCAGAGAATGGTTTGGTTTGGAAGGGACCTTAAAGATAATCTAGTTCCAACCCCCCTGCCATGGGCAGGAACACTTTCCACTAGATCAGGAAGTCTATCTTTGTATTAGAAAAGCTGTAATTTAATTTCCACTGTTTGGCAGGTAACATATGATGATGAAAAATCAGGTCTAGAATGGGAAAATTATTGAGCTAAAAGGTTGCCTTTAAGGTTCACACCAATATTTTTCTGCAGTAACTGGAAGTCTGAAGACTACTTATCTTAACAAGTTTGCAAAGACACTCCAGAAATAGTGTTCCTGGAGAAACCATCTGGGCTGGAAACCTTAGAACAGTCCTATGGGCATGAGAGCATCCTAAAGCATATGGAAGGCTTCCACAAAATTAAGCAACCATCTCCACTGCATGTGATTTGCCAAGAAGGCCACTGGCATCCTGGCTTTTATCAGCAGTAGTGTGGCCAGGCAGTGATTGTCCCCCTGTGCTGGGCACTGGTGAGGCCACACCTCAAATCCTGCGTTCATCCAGTTCTGGGCCCCTCACTGCGAGAAAGACATCTGTGGTGCTGGAGCATGTGCAGAGAAGGGCAGTGGAGCTGGGGAAGGGTCTGGAGCACAAGTCTTGTGAGGAGCAGCTGAAGGAGCTGGGGGTGTTTAACCTGAAGAAAAGGAGGCTCAGGGGGGAGATGTTCACGCTTTCTACAATTACCTGAAATGAGGTCATAGCCAGGTGGAGGTCAGTCTCTTCTGCCAAGTAACAAGGATGAGAGGAAATGGCCTCAAATTGTGCCAGGGGAGGTTAAGGTTAGATATTAGGAAAAATCTTTTCTGGAAAGAGTTGTCAAGCACTGGAATGGGCTGCCCAGGGAAGTGGTGGAGTCACCATCCCTGGAGGTGTTAGAAAAACCAGATGTGGCACTTGAGGACATAGATTTATGGTGAGGATGGTGGTGGTGCTGGCTTGACGGTTGGACTTGATCCTAACAATCTTTTCCAGCCTTAGTGATTCTATGATTCTATGTCTACTGTAACATGTGCAAAAGGAGAAAAGAAATCATATCCATGGCAAAGAAAAGGAGTGATCCTAAACCAGGTGGTGATCAAATGATATTTTCTGGGGATTTATACTAGAATTGTCTGGGGGAGGAAAAAAAGATAACCAGCCAGTGCTAAGAATATAATAAACAGCTAGCAACCATGGCAACTCTAATGTTTAACTACAGAATCCAGGGTCATTATCTAGTAATAGTAATATAACAAGTGCTCAAAATAACCAACCATCCCACCCCTTTCACCCAAACTTAGATACCCCAAAACATCTGTTATGGAAATACATGTGTGTTTCTGGAACATAAATTAAATTACATTCTGTGCCCTAAATGTGGTGTGTTCTCGCTTCCACACCCTTTTCTTTATTTTCAATCATGTCTCCCATTCCACAGTGATTTTTTTCACCTTGTACTACATATTGCTGGCATAAATGGAAAGTCTGAGTGAAGAGAGCAAACAAAGTTATGATTATATTAGTAAAAAAATCTACTCTGTTCTTCTAAATTCTTTCAGGGTTTTGCTTCCTTTTTTGGTCTTTTTTTTTTCTTTTGGTAACTTTTTTTACCCTTCTTATTTGCTGTTGTCCTTTAATTTTCCCTTTTTTTGAAACTGCAGTCTCTCTTTCTCTCTCACATTTCCCATCTTCCTGTGAAATAGCTGTTGTCTTCTCTCCTACTCGCAGCCTAATACATTCTCTCACCATCTACATTGCATACAAGAGAAGGGGCAAATAAGCTCTGTTCTTGTCTTGATGAAAAGCAATCCTTGTCATTTCACACCATTAATTTTTTATACTTGGCCACACTTGATGCTTCTCACACTTCAGTGAGAGATAAGTCAAGCTAAACCTTTGAAAAGTTGTAAAAGATTAAATGTTTTTGACTATTTTAAAACAATGTTTTTCAACTTTCTATTTCGTAAAGATACCTCCTTTAGAAACATACCCACATATATTATTTAATGTATGAAAGGCTACACTGAAGTTTGGAAAAGAAAATTAAAGTAGAATTAACTTTATTACATATTGGGGGTTTTAACTAAAAAGCTCTAATATTGTTATGGATATTTATGTCAGGTTAACCTAACATTTCTTCCTCCTATCCAACAAATAAAAAATATTTGCTCGATACATTTTCTGTTTTTTTCCTGTCAATCATAACGTTCAGTATTCTGTGTGCACTTTACTATCTGTACTGCTGTACTATCGGTAGGCACCACAGGTGCAGACACTGCCAGGTGGGATTTGCCATTTTAATTACACAGGTGAATTATTTGTGGAGAGAAGGGTGAAGTACTGGCAGGGGTATTATCCAACAGCACTTGTGGTTGCATTTGGTAAACATGTACACTGAACAACACTATAAATTTGTTTGTTCCCATTAAAAGGGATGAAAATCATTGTCCATTTTATCAAAACAGTATTTAAAAGAAATAGACAATAGATAACAGGTGTATTAGGCAGTTGTGGATCTTTAATTCCATACATTCAAATTCAAAGGTAGAAAAAGATAAAGACCCACAACAGGGGCAAATTTTAGAGAGCTGCAAACGTCCTTTTTTCAATTTGAATGTAACTGCTCTTGAGGCTACAAGCTTGTCCATCCCATCAGACGTTATGAAAAAGTCGAAGCATCCTTCCCTTATAAGAATGGAATACTTAACTCTTACAGCAATGAGGCAACCAGAGCTTCTCTGGCCAAGCTGTGCCAATGTCTCATCACCCTCACAGGGAAGAATTTTTTTCCCCAATATCTAATCTAATCCTATCTTCTGTCAGTTTAAACCCATTCTCCCTTGTCCTATCTCTATGTGCCCTTGTAAATAGTCTCTCTTCATCTTTCTTATAAACTCCCTTCAGGTACTGGAAGGCTGCAATTATAAGGTATATACACTTATATAAGTATAATGCATTATATATATATATATATGTATGTATATATATATATATATATGTATGTATATAAAGCAAAACACATGCCACTCCAGCCATTGTAATCCACTCTTCATTCAGTATGTGATACCCCCTAAACTTCTTTTAACTCTCAAACTGTAAGTGCTGAGAAGGCTTTTAGATATGAATCACTAGACCAAAACTCTCTTTACTTCTTGCTTACTCCTTACACTCCCTTTTTATCTAGTTTTAAATAAAATTTAAGGTTAATGTGCTTAGGTGTATATGCTTACATATGTGTATATGTGTCCTAATAACCTTCCATTCAACCTCCCAATTTTAACCAAACTTCCTGTGGTGAAGAGGTCCTAGTTAGTTTCTGGAAGGTTTAACAAAAACAGACTGCTACAGAAAGGAATGATACCCCAGTGGGGAATGGCAGTCTCAGGAGACCTCCTCCAAAATACTACAGCATGGAGAATCTGCCTGGAGGGAGAATTTATACACAGTTCACATCTGGAGGGGAAAAAAAAGCTTCAGTTGGCACTTGCAGCTTCTTGAACCTCAAAAATCAAGCAACCACAGTGCACCAACCTGTAGGAAATTAAACATCTTTGATCCCAGTGCTTTAGGACCACTTCTTCAAATCAAGAAGCCTGGGCTTGGTGAAAGGTACTGCACTGATATTCGTCATGTTTAGGCATTTCACATCTATACAGCATGTGAACATATTTGTATGTGTATATGAATATGTAATTAGAGAGCACATAATCACAGTAATATAATTCCATTTGTTGCCTTGTTCATCCACTCAACATATATTTACTGGGGCATGGAATCCACAGAACAGGTTCAGCAAAGGTAGCAGTGGTGGAGGCATCCTGACATTGTTCCACTGTTGACATCCACTGGCGGAACAAACAAAAATGCCAGCCTGAAGCCCCTTAATTAATTAATTATCCTGGTTAACCCAGGATAACCACTGCAGGGAGGCTGACATCTGGGCTCAGAGGTTGATTAGGCCAGTTGTGGTCTCTGATAAACAATTTTGTGCATGTACCTGCCATTCTCAAGAAGTAAAATATTTCTAATTCAGACTCCATAAATTAAAAGATTGTGTTCAAACAAGATATTTTTTTTCATTCAAAAAGTGCAAAAGTATATATAAATGTCTAGTTTTTAGAGGCTCCAAGCATACTTCATAAATAGGCATAACTGATTCAGGGATGTGTCAGTAATAATAATGGATTTATATCAGTGGACCTAAAACCCAAATTATGCAAATTATTTAAGGCTACCTTTTGGGTTTATACATCTAAAGTCAAGTACTTAACCATTTAATATTTTACATTCCATCTGAATTTGCAGAGTAGGAAAAGACCTACTCAGTTCACTTGATTGCTAAACACGTATGTAAGCAGATTATATTAGACAACCAAATTTGACAAATCATTGCAAAATTATTTGAATTAATTATCTTTTCCTCATCTTTCTAAACACACCAATTACTTTTGATTAGTCAAGTTCAATTAATGATGAATCAAATGCAAACACTGCATTTTCATGCATTTTCCATGCAGGGACAATGCAGAGTTAATCTCTTCTGTCTATTTTTTTTTTAAATTTTTTTAACTTGTGTGCCAGTCTGTCAGAACCCAATTGCCACATGGATCCTTCAGTGGAAGGGGATTTGTAGTGAGAAACCTAAAGTAGCTCTGACACTTTAAGCAAAATGGAACTATTTTGTGTCTGTAGCCATCGACCCTGACAAAGACATCTTACTTCCTTACCCTGCATAGTTTGGATTCAGGGAGTTTTTTTGGCTGTCTTGTAAGAATACAGGACTTGACCAGTTTCCATCCCATTATTTGATCCTGCAGCTGATGATTCCCATGGACACAAACTTGGCTGAACTGCAAGGTCAGCTGGGCAGGGATTTCACTGCTCACCCTCTTTTCTCTCTCTGAATTTCTTTGTCAGGTTCCTCATGGAAAGGGACCAAGAGCCACAGAGTGCACTTTGCCATTTAATAGTCACACAGAAGATGACAGGGCTATGAGCACAGGCCGCAGATAAGAAAAAAAGTCTCCAGCTTATGCACTTTGGATGCAAACACCTAAAATGCCAATGTATGTTGAGCCAATGTATATTTAGAGCCCCAACCTCACAGAAACACCTCTACTAATATTGTAAAGTACTCTAAGCCTAACTGATGATCTGTTACATTCCTAATTAAAGTGTATAAAGTTAAATTGGAAAAAAATAAAATTCCCTAACATTAAGAAGGAGGGTTACACCTATTGAACTGGGTTGTGATGTGATGTGGAGGCTGTCAATGGAGGTTTTAAGGGACATCCACATAGCTGAGGGCTCAGAACTGTGACAGCGCTTCGTGGGCCCCATTGATCTTATGGAGCAAGATCTTGTTATGCTCTACTGTGACTGTCAGGCATGGAATAGAATCACAGAGTCATAGAATGAGAGAAAGGTTTACATTGGAAGGGACTCCAAAAGTCATCCAGTTGCAACCACCTGCCACTAAACCAGGTTGTTTAGAGCCCCATCCAACCTGACCTTGAACACTTCCAGGGATGGAGCATCCTGTGCCAGTGCCTCATCACCCTCCCAGGGAAGAACTTTTTCCTAATATCCCATCTTCCTAATACCAAAACCTTGACCTCTGTCAGTTTAAAGCCATTCTCCCTTTTCCTATCTCTACATGCCCTTGTAAATAGTCTCTCTCCATCTTTCCTACAGGCTCCCTTCAGGTAATGGAAGGCCACAATTTAAAGTGTGTTTTTATATAAGTATATATGTATATAAGGTCAGAAAATATTATGTGAAACCCTCATGTTTAAAACAGGATTTTACAAAGAGATTATATAACAGTAGATCCTTTGGGAAATTTACTCACTTTCTTTCTTCCAGCAGGGCAATTTCTTTCTTGACCTCATGGTACTCTTCTGCTATTTTGCAGTGCTGTTTATACACTTGCATAGATTCCTTAGAGTCATGACAAGGAGGCAGAGGCTTTAAGAAAAAGAAGAAAAAAATACACTGCTTTTGAATGAAATATTAGTTAAAAAAATACATATTTTGAAAGATACAATATTTATCTTAATTTTTTCCCCTAACTGCAGGATACTGCCAACTATTCCTAGTGATGGCCTTTCATTGAAGGAAAAAAAACCACCAAAACAACCCCACTTCCCTGCATAAGAATATGTGTAAACCTTCAAACCCTGTAAGAATTTTCAGAACTCTCCTTGCAAGCTTTGCAAAGTATTCCTAGAGAGATTGTCCAAAGAAATATTTCTCCCTTACATCCTCTTTTTCAGCTACAGTGATATGCGAATGCTGAAGTCAAATGGATAACACACATGAGCATCTTTTCACTGCACAAACTACAGCTCTGAGCAGAAGGGGAATTTCAGGGCAAACAAGCTCTTATTCTCCAGTTCTGTAAGATGACAATAAAAGATGTGAAAAGACACGGACTAAATGTTCTTTTTATTCCTAAATGCAATGCTTATTCCAGTTTATTCCTAAGTGGGACAGGACTGTGAATTGGGACACTGGGGTTGATTCTGCTGGACTCAACAGGAGTTAGACTGCTGACTCCAGTGCAGCCAAGATTTCATGATGGGTTCTATCCCAGCAGCATCTCGAGTTGTAAATAACTTGCTCAAGATAATACCATTTCTCTGCATCTCTGTTTCCTGTAGAAGAGGATGTGTTTATTTAGTAGAAAAAATATGAGGGTTAAATCAGCTTATTTGTGAAGTGTTTTACGTTTTCCTGTAAAGTGCTGGTGAGGTTCAGAGTAGAAGGATGATGGCAATTAAGAAAAGAAAAATCAGGTTAAAAAAGTGACACATTGAAGACAAAAGCATTATACCTCCTATCCTAAGTACTAACATAATTTTGGCAAAACTTGAACCTTTTTGCAATGCACACTGAATGTAATAAATATGGCAAACAAACCCACTTGGTCCTAGAACTCCTCATCTGATTTCAGTTGAGATCTTGAAAATACATTTTGGTTAAATGTAGGTACTTTTTGTTCCTTAAAAAGAATGTAGCTTAATTCAGGCTCCAGGCTTATCACATTTTGGCTATAACACTTTCAGGAAGTATTTTTAAGTTATTAGCCATGAATCTGTTGGCTGTAAATGAACTCCAAATAGCATGATCGAGCCACCTGTTTGAAGCAAAAGGAAACCCTTAAAATAGTTCCCCTACTGCCCAGTTAAAGAACATCCAATCATCTTTCACAATATTGGTAGATTTTTTTACATTTCTTGCTGTCCTACTTTGACTCTTCTCTGTAATATAATATTTCTTTAATGACATTATTAGGAAAAGAAAGGCACAAGTCACAAGACTTGTGATGTTGTAATTCTGTTTTTTTTAAAAAAAATCTAAACTGGAAATTTAAATTTAAAATTCAGAGGCAAAGATTAAAAACACTTTTATTCAGGAGACTTGGTAAGTTGGTTCAGATGTAATCCAATGCACAGATGTAAATAATGTATGGACATTGCAAGTACTTGTAGATGGTATGTGATTCCTCACTGAAATTTTTAACACAGACACTCATTTCCCACATTCTAAATGTAAAAATGCTGCAGCAGAATTGTTTCACAGGACAGTGCTTTATTCTCTCTGACCTCGGAGATGCTGGGAACCCAGGGAAAGGGCAGCCCATTACTTGACGAATCTACTCCCTCGTAAAGGGCTTTTAATTGCATTTCAATGTGGATGAGCAATAGCACCATTCATACAGCCACCCAAATAAGAAGCATAAATTTAACAGGACAGAATATAGAAGTCTTGGTGCTCTAATCCAAGAATGCAAGGATGAGCCAAAGTAGCATTTCTGGTATCTACCAGAGATCAGCCATCAACAAATGCACCACAATAAAAAAATTTTGAACAGTACCAAAGGGAAAGTCCCCAAACAGTGATACTTCAAAGGAAAACCAAACCAAACAAACAAAAAATCACCTTGGATTTGCTTCCAATTTAGTTTCCTCTAATCTAGCTGGCTAAACCAGTTTAAAAATTAAAATGGTGTTCAGTTTCTATGGTCCAGCTTCCCACTCAAACGTTATATAGAGAGAGCTAAAAATTATCTAGCCATGCTGAAACTTAGTATCCAGGTTTCACTTGGAATCAGTTGCTGATTTTCAATCCCCGTTTCCTCTTCAGTGACATTTTTTCTTACACTGACATTTTAGCACTTAAACTTGCGACAAATAATACAATCAGCTTACTAATGTTCTGTTCATACAATTCTTTTCAATCTTGTCTGATGGTATTAAACACTATATAAAGAACTTCTTAAATTTTTTGTGTATTTTTCTTTAAAACATAAATTTGATTATGTTTTCGTATGACTAGATAGAATCATATCACTGAATCATACCATAGAATGGTTTGGGTTGGAAGGGACTGTAAAGATCATCCAGTTCCAACCCCCTGCCATGGGCAGGGACACCTCCCACTAGACCAAATTGCCCCAAATACCATCCAGGCTGGAACTAAACCCTTCCAGGGGTGGGGCTGGACAACTTGGCTTGCTCTTGTGCAATTTGGAAATTTCTATGAAAGGTTTTGGCAATAGTATCTACAGCATCCATGAGTAATTTCTGGCCAGTAGGATATTAAAGTGGCTAATGCATTAATTATTTAACAAACATCTCTATCACAATCACATGAGAAAAGGAGAGATACAAGTCTCTGTTCTACCTGGAATTGCTTTTCTGAATGCCTGTGACCGGGCCATCGAAAGTGTTGCAGATGCTGCACTGACGGCCTTCCATGAAGTCTGTATACTGTTTTTATGGTGTGAGTTTATCCAGGTAACTAATTACAACAGGCCATAATAAAGTTCAGTTCACAGTATAGTTTTGGTTTTGTTTTTTTTTTCACTCGGAAGCAAACAGCCATACTTTAATTTCTTCTTAGAACAGCCCAATCTTTCTACTTCATGGAGTACCTTGTCTGTGCATAAATTAATATATATAAAAGCCTGCATGCTAGACAAGCCAAAAACATCTTTGCCAAAGAAAGTTACATTTAATGGCAATGGTTGCTACTTTTAATCCTCTTTATTTCAGGCTTCAGTGTCATTCACTCTCATTTTCCTGTGCTGGCAAAATATGCACATGCAGCATCTCTGATTTGTTCACAAAGCCACAGCTTTAAGTTATACTAGTGCTCTATCCTCTTATGCCTGGTTGTCAATAAGGTCTGATTTTTCCTTTGCTCCCTTGTTGAATAACTCACTGTAACATTGAGAAATGTCCTATAGAATCCAGCAAACAGACATTAAGATACCTTTTTATAGACTATTCTGTAACTGCACATACATATGCACATCTTTACAAGACATATGAACTGTTCATTTCGACTTTTGTTTGGAATCCAGATATGAAGGGTATTGGAAGATGACATGCAAATGCAGTTCATGAAGAAACAGAAAGAGCCTGAGCAGTTCTGTGTGCTTTTTCGGGCAAGTTGAAGTAGCTGTTCTAAATAAAATCTTTGCTGTGGGACACAGAATGACAGTTTTCAGGTTTGATTGTTTTTTTTATTTTTGTTTTTTTGCTTCACTCACATAATAAAGTATGTTTTGCCTTGCCACGTGAATATCAACATCCCATATCCACAAAAGCTGGATAGCTGACAATGCCATTCAAATATTCAAAAACTTTAAAACAGTTTATTTTTTTAATTGACCATGGTTTGTTTGCATTTTACTTTTAGACTCAACAGTGAAAAAGAAAATTAAAACTTTCTCCTGAAAAGACTGAAGTTTCAAGAAAAAATTGTATCAGGCAGTTTTGCCATCTCATGTGAACTTGTCTAGGAAGCAGTCTTACTAAACTAGGTCTAACTAAAGAGTGGTGTCTCGCTTTTTGTAAATTTGGCAACTTTCAGCTAAACTTTTGTGAGAGATTTTCTGTTCTTTTATAACTTTAGGATGATGTTCTAACTTGGTGAATATCCATGTCATATATCATCTAAGACCATAGTTATTACAGGAGCATTACAGGAGATTTATCATGTCATAAGTCAAATTTAATAACAGAGTATCACAGTACTTTAGGAAATCTCATGGAAATTAATATTAAAGTATCAATAAATATTAAAAAATACATAATCCTCTTTAAAAATGCAGTATACTTTTAAGCTTCCTAAAACAATTTTATGTGTCTAACAAGAATCTTGGCATTCAGTAGAATCAATTAAGTTTCAGAGTAAACAAGGTTTGTGCTAAATGCTTATATCATGCACACCACACTGTCCCTTTCATAACATTTTCACTGCTTCTTTTGTATAGGCATTTGCCACTAAAGCATGAAAAATATCCCGTGGCTTAGAAAACTGATGTTATAAATGGTTGAAGCTTTTTCCCTATTGCAGCAATTTTATTTGAATTAACTACATTGATCTCCGCAGATTTGTAATACAAAACTAGAAAATATGATATAAATGTCTCTCAAGTTCACAATTTCATGAGAAGAGATCACAGAATCATAGCACTGTTTGGAAAGGACCTTAAAGACCATGTAGCTCCAACACCCCTGCCATGGGCAGGACACCTTCCACTAGACCAGGTTTCTGAGAACCCCATGCAACTTGGCTTTGAATGACAAGGAATTACACAACACCCTGTGCATCCATATGTGACTTGTGCTCTTCCCTCTTCAGGATCAAACTACCAGCTGAAATAAAGACTTTGATGGAGAATAGGGAGATGAACTGAGCAAGTCACAGGAAGTGCTGGAATGGGACAGGCAACACACAGGGCATAGCAATGAAGGTATTTAACTCTAGATACGTCCTGCTACATTCAGTGACCTGAACTACAAGACATTAGATGCTGATGTAGGTGTCTAAATATAGCAGACAACCTGTAGTAGAGTGTCTGTCAGAGGGACCACCACCCACTTGCAGATAATCAAGCAAGTGCCTTCCTAGGACCAGTCTAGATTTAACACTAGGCAGCTTTCCAATGACAAAGTGACAAGTGTGGCCAGCCCACCCTCACTGCACTACCCACCACACCATTCACACCCAGGCTGGGGAAATGACACTAAAGCCCAAGGAAGCACATGTGTTATCCTCATCCAAAGTATCACTCGTCAGTGGGAAGAGAATAAATTCCAATACTGCAAACAAAAGCAAGAAGTTTATTAATATGAGTTTTATTTCACTGATAGCAGGAACTTCTTCGTAGTTTCTTTTTTTAATAATAAAGCTATAAAAGAGACCTACATACAGCTTTAACTGCTCTGTTCTCATATGTAGAGCTTTTGTGTCTAGTTGATCATAAATCAATTTTTATTTAGGTTAAATAAAAATAAAAATAAGAGAGATAGAAATTGAGTTATTTTCTTACAAATTGCTTCTTGGAATGTGTTCTTCTCACTGTAGTAGAAAACTGTAACTTTCAAACAGTTAATTTGAAAATAAAACAATTTTAGTCTGCACCTACCTAGTACATCAGAAGACAAGACCGGCCATTTTTATTCTTCAGAAAGAAGCTGTAACTAGGACTGTCCTTTAACAAGGATCCTTCTAGAGAATTAAGCCATTTGCTAATTCTCCTAGAAAGACCTTCTCTCCAGCCAATTATACCTCTACCTCTGTAGACCCTGTGCAGGTACTTGCACAGCAGGTTTGTTTCCCTGCCATGACAAGGCTGCACTGGACTTTGCCCTGCCATCAGTCAGTGGTACCCAGGGAGTAGGTATGGTGGAACTGTGGGAGGGAAGTGGGAACACTAGGTAATTCTGCTCAAATAGCCAAGTTGTTTGCCAGGGCCTAACATAGGAGGATGAAGGCTGGAAACTTAAAACACAAGTGCAAATTGCTGTGGTCTGCTGCCTATATGCACAGAATTCTAAGGCCCTGATTTTCCAAGTGACTCAGTGAACTTACATAGCTTTCAAAATCCAGCCTGAAGATCAGCTAATCTGGGCTTTTTTTTCTTTGTTTTTAAACAAGTTTCAAAATTTCCCTTTGTATGTTTAAAACCTGGAAAGTTACTACCTTATTACATAGCCACCTAACCTGCATTTATAGTCTGCTTCATTAAATAAAATGCAAATGCTTTAGATTGTATTTATGGCATGGTGATGAAAATCTTGTGGCTTTAGGTGTGATATTTTTATTACAAAAGTATGTACCAGCATTCTTACAAATTCAAGCCTTTCAGGCTGCTATGCCACAGTTGATTAAAAGGTTCATTTACATGGCAATTCCCGTGTGCTGATTTATACTATCTCACTTTGGGATTAAGAAAGCATGGATGGAATGACAAGGCACACCACTATTCAGTATTTCTGCAGGTCCTTAGTAAGCCCCATGTTGTAGTTGTTTCTGTAATACAGGATCTACCTGTTTCAAAGCTGGCATGGCTATATTAACACAAATTGCAACCACATGCTATACAATTCTGACAAACCCTCAGCAGTCTGGATTATAACAATTTAAAAAAAAAAAAGGAAATAAGAAAATTTATCTAGGTAAATTATAACTTTATAACAGTTATTGCTTGTTTGATATTTTAAAGCAGTATAAAGTTATTGTAATTACATTAAATAGTTATCATGTGAAGAATAGCTATCATGAAGTTTTCATTGCTAAAATTAAATGTACTGTTACCTCTGCATCAGCTCAGAACACTATGTTGACTGTACATAAAGACATTGAAATATAAATATAAACATAAGCTTGAAAAACTAAAGGATGAAACGCTACCACTAATTTTATACTTTAAAGTGGTTGAGTCAGACAGATAGTCCTCAAAAGTTCTTTTCAGCTAACCCAATAGAGTTTCTGAATAAAGAGCACATGATCTGAATCAAAGCCTTTGATTGTTTCTTCAAATTTGTTATCATATTGAGATCATGAGAGCAAGGAAGCTTCTCTTAAAAAAATGTCAAGTACTTTACGGACCTATAGGGTGTACTTAGTGGAATTGCACTGGTGCAAACTTAAAAACATCTACTGAAGGGTTATTATTTATCAAGAAGATGTGAATGCTGCCAGAGGAGCACTGCCAGTCATGAAAATTACACATTTAGAGCATATTATATGTTCTAGAAATATGGGTCAGAAAAGTCACAATAAAAAAATCATCACTTGTCCTGTAGAGTACCTATATCTAATGCTAGTAATTTTGTTTTCATGTACCAGGAGCAGTAATAAAAACCATACTTTGCTCTTCTAGAGAAATCTTTACCCACTGATCTTAATGCTCTACAAAAATGGTAAAAATTAACCTAATTTCAGAGATGAATAGAGGGATGAAAACAGAATGCAGGTTCTTTCAGTTCAGTTCTTCAGCCATGATGTATTATTGCTTTTCTCAAATTGAACTCTTCTCAGGGAAAAAAATGCCAGTCATCTTTGCTGCACTGGAAGGTCAGTGGACTAAGGAGGTCAGCATACTATCCTGTTCCTTTCATCCCAAATCTTCAACTGTTATTCTTTCCTTTAATCATTCCTAGTTATGCCTAAGTAACGTGCCCATATTCTTAGGATGAGAGGGACAGAACAAGAAGAGTCTCTGTCATCTTCCATTCTTTTCTCACTCATCCTTTTGATTTGAGCAGCAGGAGAGAAGAGTCAGAAGAAGTCAGCAGCTCTCTTGTGCTGTCTTACTAGTTGATGGTTACAGGAAAGATGACATTATTGGACAAACATGGTCTGCTAATGCCTTTCTCAATTTACACTCAGGAAGCAACTGCCTTTATAGCAAAATATCAGAGGAAGTCTAAATGCTCCTGGGAAAACAGATGATCTGAAGTACTTTACAAAAGCCAACAAACCCTTCAGAATCTCCACAAAGAAAAGTGAAATAATTCCTGGATGCAGAACAGGGCTCTTTGCCTGGTGAACTATGGTGAACTGCTCATTGTACAGTGTATCAGGGCTCCATCATCCCATGCTGGCAAATCAGTCTGGTCACAAAAGGATTCATCACTTTTATCCCATGCTGTCTGCAGACACCTGCCAGGGCAACCATTAGGGTCGCTGACTATGCAGCATCAACAAGGCTCTCATCCATCCTGATGATTAGCTTTAGTTACCCAAGATTAAAGATAAAACAGCACTGTGAAATACATCTTTGCCTTCTCTTGGAATGCTTCAAAGAAAGCTGATGACACATAGCACACCCTGCAGGCTTGAGAATGTAATACCTGGCTTATTCCTTCTGTCAAACACACGAGAACTCTCTTCGTTGCAGTGCAACAGCACATCCTGAGTTTTACACAGGAATTGTATAAAAAATCTTAAAATAGTTACAATAATAATTTCCCTGCAATTGGATTAAAAATGCCAAATCAAATTTTCTGCAGATCTTGAAAAGATAATGTTTTCTTCTGAGGATATATACATTAAATGTTAATAGGTTAGAAAAGCACTGAAAACTTGCACTTTAGTGTAACACCAAGAGGCTTTTTATCATAACAAATATAGTGACTGTGACTTAGGACTGTTGTAACAAAAAAAACCCCTGTTTACCTGCAACTGCTGATCTAGTTCTGGAAATGCCGAAGAGAAGTTCTCAGGGGAAGCATCATCTAAAAGGTAAAAATTATGTTAAAAGTCAATGTCTGCCAAAAAGGGTACTCCAAATAATCTAACTCATGAAGTTCTATGTTGCATATATAGACAATAATATCAGGATCCTGAAAACACCTCCACATCTCATCTTTTACAGTTGAGATGTCTTAATAGACGTCTTGAAAATACTAGTAGGTTGGAAATAAGATAATGTTTAGGTGCTGGAAATACAGAAAATCTACTTTGTATTGCAGTGATTAAGAAACCAAACAAAGCCAGCTAGTCCAGTAGAACATGTAATAATTTAATAAAACAAATAAATCCAAACTATCTTTCTTCCTGGGCTTTCTCCATTACAATGCAAAGTAAAGAACCCTGTAAGGACAGCGTTGTTACTACCAAAGAGTTCATTGATTAAATGAAGGCAAAAATAATCACAAGGACACACAAACTAGTGTGGCAACCCTGAAATACAAAGTGAAGGCTTTGGGGTGACCTACTGTGGCTTTACAGTACCTGCAGAGAGCCTACAAGAAAGATCAAGAGAAACTATTGACACGAGCATGTAGTGACAGGACAAGGGGGAACGGCTTCCAACTGAAAGAGAGTAGGTTTAATTAGATATTAGGAAGAAATTCTTTCTTGTGAGGGTGATCAGGCACTGGGACAGGTTACCCAGAGAAGCTGTGGCTGCCCCATCCCTGGAAGCGTTTAAGGCCAGGTTGGAGGAAGCTCTGAACAGCCTGGTCGAGTGGAAGGTGTCCTTGCCCAGAGGTTTGGGGTTGGAACGAGGTGATTTTAAGGTCACTTCCAATCAAAACCATTCTATGGTTCTGTAATTCTATGAAGACTGTTACCTGAACATACATGATTAGAATAGGGGAAACACCACAAATTTCTCCATACTCCAGAGAAATTACTTTAACCTGTCCATTACAATCCTTACAGGCTAGAGTTAGTTCAATCACAACAAGCCAACACTGGTTTTATGTATTTGTTTGTTTGTTTGTTTTTAGTACAGGCTTCCAGCAAAGGTGGAACAGACCGTGCCAGTCATGTCAGTGTTGTGATGTGGATACCTGTTCACTAGTAGCTGGACTGAGATCAGAAACAGGAATCATACTTGGTATCATCACAGTTAGCCACGGCAATATTTCTTTCTTGGCAACTTTGACACTGTCAGTTTTGCATTGGATTGTGATGACTCTTTATGCATCTCACTGCAGGTTATGGGAGGTGAGGAGAATGTTACTATGAGCTTGCAGTCAGTTATTTGTAATGTGTCAAAATTAAATAAGAGAAAATTGCTAACAGCTCAGATCCTACAACGTGCCATATGCTGGCAGACTTGTACATGGCAACAAAACCCCAACAAGATTAAGAGGACCACATATCAAAGCAGGATTCTGGATATTCTAAAAGAGCACAGACTAAGATCTAAATTATTTGTCAAATATTTGATATCTCCTTGTCCTGCCCTCTGTAGTCATATGGCAAAGGAAATTAGGGGGGGAAAGTAAAATAAGTCACCTTATCCTATGAAAAATAAGCATACAAGCTAACACATAGTCAGAGCCTTACTTTACTAACATAGCTAGAGCTGGGCAATCTCTAGGAAGGGATGCTGAGTGAAGAAAAAAAAATACAGTGATACAAAAGCAAAAGCTTCTTAACTTTCTCAGAAAAAAAGTGGAGTTCTTATATTTTCATACAGCAGGAGTCTTGCTAGCATTACCAAGTCACACCCATGCCATGTGTGTGTCCCCCTTCATTTTTCACACCATATCCCAAACACATCCATTCTGGAAAATACTTAAATTGCTTTAATTCTATAGGATTGTATCATGATGATATGCAAGTGTTTACCTTTAATTTGCTGTTGCTTTCCTGTACAATATTTATAAATAGACTAAATTTCTAAAAGAAGAAAGATGAATCATATGGCAAGACTAAAAGGAAGGACAGAATAAGACTCAGTCCGACTAGGGGTTCAGCTGCTCTACAAGTATTTGGCTGAATAGCTGTTAAATATTCTGACAGAGATATTGGACCAGAGTCATGGATGGCAGTTAAGCTGCTATTTGTTTTGACAATTCCAGTAGTACAACCTTTGGTACAGTAGCTTTATGGAGGGATCTTGAACATTTTTAAATTTAAGAAAAACATAGCAATCCTTCAAATTACGAAAAACAATTTGAAGCAACATCAGCCAGTAATTACTTTTTCACTTGATCAGCTATTAATAAGAAAATAAAACTATTGCAGAGTCAGAATATTAGAAAATAGATTGCATCAGCCTCTTAAAAGAACCAATTAAAAAAGTTTGGAAGTACTTCATAAAGGCTGGAATGGAAAGAGAAATTAATATAGAGGAAATCCTTTCAATAAACAGATGTCCCCTGCTTATTTTTTGAACTCAAGTGAGTCAATGGTACTATATATAGATCGTACTGGTATCCTAACCATTATGGCATACCATAGTACATTTTATAATGGGCCTGCCCTAGCATCTATTGAACAGCTGCTAGGGGTTTTTTTTAGTGATGCTAGTTTAAGACTTGTTTAAATCATCATCTGATGTGCAGGACATCATCAAGAAATGCTGAGACTTCAGTGACTTGAAAGTTTCTAATTCGCTTAGGCTGTTTTGAGATTTTTAGCTCAAGTATTTAGTTTAGAAAAATTAACAGAAATCCTCATAGCTAGCTGCAGCCTTGTTTTTCACAAAAAGAACAACTTTCCCCACAGCTTTCAGGGAAATAAAATTACAGCCTCAGGTCAGTCTGTATTTCACTGTTGTCAAAGCAACAACCACAACAATAACAACAAAAATCACTCAGTAAAAACTATGTTTAAATTACACACAAGGGGAAAGCAAATGAAAGCAGTCATTCAGCTCCTATACTTTTTTGAGGATTTTTTCAGAAAGTAAAGAGGAAAGATATAAACTCCTGCATTTTTTTCCAAAAGAATCACTATTGCCCCTACAAGCTGAAATACTGGGTGTTACACAAAAGACCAGGCAATATTACATTGACTTCTAGCATTCAGAATGTATTTACTCTGAAAATCAGAAAAAAGAAATGTCTGAAATGTCAATGAAAGCATTTTGAAGATCAAAAACCTCTCAGAACTATCTCCTTCTCTGTCTGTTATTTTCAACTCTATGTCTCCTTAACTAGACAACAAATTTCAGAAATACCTCTTTTTCTCAATTCATTATCAATTTTTAATGAGTGCCTGGAATAGAAATCACTGATGTAATCAAAGACCCCCTTTACAATAAAGTTAGTGACTTTCTGTACCAAACCACTCTGAAAATATTTAGGCAGATTCTTTAACAGCTACAAACAATATCTCACCCCTGTGGTCACTATAAAGAAACTCACAAAGAAAAAGGATTTATAATTCAAGCTGGATGTTGTAAACATATTTTGTTTAAAAATAAAAATATTTTTAAAAATCAGAGACAGGAATTTGCTACACCTGAAAATGAGTTAAGATTCTGGTCAAAAGGAAACAAGAAAGAAGGAACAACATACATATGGATGGTATGGCCACACCAGCAAACTCAACAGCACTGACCTGTGATATAAAAGAATCGTATCAGGGACTTCATTGCAGCCACCTAAGTTATCATATCTGTAACACGATTTCTAAATGAGTAGCACTTCCTGATTTCCTATAGATCCTGCATCTAATTTTGAAGTTCTATATTTAAAAGTGCCCTAAAGATAAAGACCTGTACCCTGACTAAAGTCTTGTGGGTGACTTTAACCTGCCAGATGTCTGCTGGGAGCTCAACACAGTGGAGAATAGGCTGTCTAGGAGATTCCTAGAGTGTATGGAGGACAATCTCCTGTTGCAGGTGATAAATGAACTTACCAGGGCTGGAGCTCTGTTAGACCTGCTGTTTACAGAGAGGGGCTGGTGGGAGATGTGGTGGTTGGAGACCCTCTGGCGTACAGTGACAAAGAAATTATAGAGTTCTCAATATTTGGTGAGACTCTGGATTTCTGGAGGGCAGCCTTTGGCCTGTTCAGGACGTTGGTTCAGGGGGCACTTTGGGAAACAGCCCTTAAAAACAAAGGGGTCCAGGAAGGATGGATGTACTTCAAGAAAGAAATCTTGAAGGCGCAGGAAAGGTGAACTGGTGGGGAAGATGACTGGCCTGGATGAACAGGGAAATTTTGCAAGAAATTAGGGAAAAAAAGAGAGTTTATCACCTTTGGAAAAAAGGGCAGGCAACTCATGAAGTCTTTATGTAGTTAGGTCATGTAGAAAGAAAATCAGAGAGGCAAAAGCATAATTTCAACTTAATCTGGCCACTTCTGTTAAGAATAACAAAAAGCGTTTTTATAAATACATCAATAGCAAAAGGAGGGGAAAGGAAAACCTTCATTCTCTGTTGGACATGGCAGGGGAACATAGTTACCAAAGATGAAGAAGTCTCAAGCTGCGCCAGGAGAGGTTTAGGTTAGACATTAGGAAGAAATTCTTTACAGAGAGAGTGGTCAGACATTGGAATGGACTGCCCAGGGAGGTGGTGGATTCACTGTCCGTGGAGGTGCTTAAGAAGACACTGGACGTAGCACTCAGTGCCATGGTTTAGTTGAGAAGGTGGTATTGGATCATAGGTTGGACTCAATGATGTCAGAGGTCTTTTCAAACTTGGTTGATTCTGTGATTGCATGATGAGCACTTGATGGTTTCTTGACTCAAAGACTTGCTTCATGTGCACAAGAGTGTGATTTTCCTGTTTGTTTCATGGTTCTTTTGTTTGCACTGCTTGTTGCTGAAAACTGTTATTATAACAGAGAACATCTGAGCTCTACTAAGACTGATTGTCTTTATACAAAGGGCTTACTACTTATGTATTTCTGTCTCAAGGCATTCCTCAGATATATGCTAATGTTGCACATTTGAGAATCAATCTTGTTTTCTGGAAAGCTTCACTTATTAAATGATGTTCTGGCCTCCTGGAGATGCCAATATCCCAGACCTCATCATGTAGACAAATGAGAGAAATCCTTAACATGTCACTGTCAAACTGACACAGTGTCTGGTACAATGAAGTGTAATATGTAAGTCTCTTCCTGTATGGCTGCTCCATTTAGCTGAACCATGGATTATGAGCAATAAGTCTTTTCAGAGCAACATCTAATTTACTTACAGTATGAACTTGTAAATTAGTTTCTTCACAATCTTAATAAAGATAGACAGAAATAGAATATAAAAATTTAAATGTGTTGAAAGCACATTAAGGCTGCTAAATCAAGCACTTGAAACTTAGGAAATGCCAATCACAGCTCTGTTTCCTTGAGTAACTGAGTTATGATCCAGTATTTAATTATACAATCAGGTACTATTTTTTTTTCTCCTAAATGTATTCAGATTTCTTGCTCCTAAGTTAAAGAATTAAATTGGTAACACAAGCAGGTTGTTATCCTGTAAGTTATCAGCCCTTATACAGAAAGTGCTCAAACTCAACGGCAAGCACCACAACTTGCAGTGGGACAACACAAGCAAACTGTGTGTCAGGGTCCAGTCCTGATCCTGGGAGGACAGTGAGATCCAGCAGCTCTGGCCCTGTATACTGACAGAAAACTCACCAAATTCATCCTGGAAGGTTGTGTGACTAAGTGACTGCAACTTGGCACTGCTGTGTGAAGCTCCAGGGCTTCTATTCACAGCCCTGCCTGACATGACCTTACACAACCTTGCAGTTACCTCACTCATAAAATAGTGGGGAATGGTCACTGCCCCTCCCAGGAATAGGATGTGAAGGCTTGCTCAATAATAAGAGTTATGGACCTCCCAAAAATAGAAACAGTCCATAACAAAGGAGAAAGCAGCAAAATCCTCCTATTCTATATACCTTCACTGAAGCATAAGCATCCTCAGCTGAATATCCTTTTGAGGACATCTCAGATGAGTTCCCATCTAATTCCCCAAAGGCCAAGCCATTTCCTTTTAGGTTGGGTGTAGTTTTAGGAAACTAGCTTTGCAAATTTCAGCCATATACTTTAGCAGCCCTTATTGCTTTTCAGTCATTGTGCTGGATAACTTCTGTTGCCATTACAACCAAAATAAGGATGGAGTAGGGATTTTAAGGTTGCTTTTGAAGAAGGAACCAATTCAAAACAGTTCTTCATGATCAACTAGGAAAGCAAAAGGTTCTTTGCGGTCACTAGGATAATGAGCATAAAGAGGAGTAAAATAAGTAATTTTGCTATGCTTGAAAAAATATTACACTGCTCACTGCCTGTCAGGTTCATTAAAAGATTTATTTTTTGCCTTTTTTGCCAATGATTTTTCTGGAATGTGCTATCAGAGGTAGACTAATTTCAAACAAAAAACTCACTAATAATTTCAAACCCAGTCATTTATCACCACATGTCATGAGCAGAACTTTTCAGCTAGAATCAAGCTTTTATTCTGAGTCAGGGTGAAGAGATGGTCACCTAAAACCTTCCTTCGAAGTACTGCACAAAACAAATCCATTTGTCTAAATTGCATGAAGTTCCTCTCATAATCATTGTATCTTAGTAAGTTAGTAAATAAGAGTGATAAAGATTAGGACAAATTGAATTTCACTGGTTAAATGAAGTTGATATTGATAAACCACAATGAATTTTCAACTTTGGAACACTTATTTAAATCTTGGAACACCATATTAATTTCAAATTTCTTTAGTCTCCAAGTGATGTAAGTTAGGCTGGAATAATATGTTTCCAATTCATTAATTTTAAAAGGCACCTTAAGTCAAAACTGGTGCAATACAGTGGGAAACCTATGTTAGTGAACTTGAGTGAAAGAGCCAAACATAGAGATCTATATATACATGAATAAGAGATACACAATATAACTGTGTTATTTAGCACCCATTGATGGGCTGCTTCTGAGACTTTTAAGGAACTGGTTACCCTACTTTCACATTAAAAATACCACACAAAGCTGGATTTCAGTCATCAGGTGTTGACTGACAAATAATATAGCCCAATTAAATTAAATCGTGTACACTCAGGGTAAGCCAGCTCCAGTCTTGCAGGTCAGTTAATACAAAGTAATTTCTTCTCATGAGTTGAGAGCAGTTTCTCCTTTCACTGCTTCTCACACCCAGTACTTGGTTACAATCCTAGCCAGTGAGATAATTGCCACCCAGAAGAAACATTCCATTTCCCCTTTTTATATCCAGTTATGCTGCCAGTTCCTCCTAGTAAGCAGTTGTACAGTCCCGGAAGGAGAATGCAGCCTTTTTTTGGCGAAATGTGTCACTGTGCCTTTCAAGTGAGGTAGTATTTAAGGAAAAGCTTAAGTCAGACAGATTTCCTCACCACTTAGCCCTGGTGAAGAGCTTATCATTCATGCCTAGCAGTGCATGAGCCTCAGCTGATGCTTTACTACCACGCTTACAGCAGGTAACTCTTGTTTGAAGTGAAAACAAATATTCTTGTCAAAGAGAAAAACTTATTAAAGAAATATAAAATAGGAAGAAAAAAACCCCTGCCTGCTATGAAATACCTAAAGGTCTATCTGTTGAAGGCTTTCGCAGTTCATCTTAAAAAAGAAAGTTTTAAATACTTGGTTTTACTCTCTTGATTCAACTATAGTTTGCTAGAAGTTTTCATACCTGTTAAAAGTTTATTTCATTTGCCTTTTTAAATATATCAAATATAGTAACACTTGAAACTTGTGACATGGTAAAACACTCTGTTGATTTAGGCCTTCTGGTGGCCCCCAAAGGTATGTGATGCAGAGGGGAACATGGCATTCACTCCACCAATTGCTGTATTTTTACCAGTACTCATGAAAATTCTGGATAACATACTGCAGGAACACTTGCATATATACAGTAAAGGATTCAAAACTATAGAACAGCTTAAAACTATGTAGCAGAGAAAGTTTCCCTTTCTCTAACTGGGTTTATTTTTCTAAACATTAGGAGAGGGGCTGGAGTTATTAGCAGGATAAAAAAGTGAAAAATAAAACATGATGCAATGTTAAGGAAGTGAGGCTTCCTGCCTTTCATATCCCCTTCTTCCAAGCTAGCCACAACCTTGTAATTTCCTATTGCCATCTCTTGTCACAAACCAGTCTGCTCCCTTTGATTTTCCCATAGTTTCAGCTTTCCCTGACTTAAGTGTCTCACACAAGCATTCTTTTTCCATAAATTACATCTCTCTTCAAGACCTCTCTCTGCCATAATTCCTGTAAGAGATTTACCACATGACTGTATTCTGAGAGATGAGAATGATTCCTTACCGCTTTCTGTAATAAAAATTACTAGACTCATTTATAAAAAGGGTACATAGATAATCACATGTATTTCTTCATATTCCTGGTTCCAATCTTTCTGTGTTGCTCATCTTTATGAACTGAAATTGGGCTCAATAACATGAAGATGTTTGGGTTTTAATTCCCCTGCTTAAGGAATAAGATTGCATTTCAGTATTGTAGCTGAAAATAAATATTACAGAAAAATTAGCTAGGAAAGATAATGCATATTCTGAAATATTTTTTACATGAGAAAAGTGTATTCAAGCTGAGATTCTGTTCACACAAAGCTCGGGAAGCAACCTCACACATCATACAATGCATACAGTGGGTTTCAGTTATCCTTATCAGAGATCCTTATACTTCATGCCATAAACACATCTCAGCCCTGAGTCCAGGCACTCACCTTTAGCAAAAGCAACAGCCAACTTTTTTGGGGTTCCTTTCAGCTTCCTTTTTGCTTTATTTCATTCTGACTTTCATTGTTTGGCAACAGCTCTCTGGACCTTAATAATATTGAAGGTACAAACTAAAAATATTCATCTATTCCAAAGGCCAAAGGGTTCATGTATGTACAGGGTATGTCTGGGGAAATTATATCTCCATCAGCAGTAGCTGATGGGATAAACATCAATGAAATTTCTGCTGCTTTCTCAGAGATGCCATGTGGGGCATGTGCTTCCTGAAACCTTTCCCAAGATGGGCATGCATGGCATTTTTCAACCCTCCTGCTAAAAAAATAAGGTCCCTTCCTGCTCTAGGCTCATCCAAATTTGTCCTTTTACTTTTCTTGTTTTACAGTTCCATAAAATCAGTTATACTGCACATGCAGGTAAATGTGATAGTTAATTACAGTTCTAAGTATATTCTACAAACCACTGAAAGAAAGCTAAGTTATAAACTGTCAATCTAATGGATTTAGTCTAATGATATTGTTAATGTAAACATTAAAAGTAATCAGACAGGAAAACTGATCAGAGCTACCACTCAGGAAAAAAAATCCCCTCATTATACTGGATGATATTTGATATTGTAAATGCTGGTAAGTACCTGTAAAATTGAAAAGCAATTATTTCATTATGATTTACTCCATAAATTGAACTGTACCTGGGGAGTCATTCAGGCTGAAGGCAATTCGTACTGGCTTATCAGCAGGTACCCTGGCAGTGGTGATCATGTGGGCACTTGAGTCAATGCTTTTACTTGTTTGTTCCAGCTGCAATAATACAAACAATATATTTATTACAGAGCACGTGACATTGTTCAGTAAGTGAGTTTTAATGTTTTTCATGCACTCACAGTTACCTTTCCATTCTAGCTAAGCAACGTATAGAATCAAAGTCAAGGGAGCACCATATCACTTTTCCATTTAAAAAGGATTTAAATGCAATTCAGTGTAGAAACTGCCTTTATTTTTGCTATTTATAGATTAGAAAGAACCATGGCAAAGGAAGCTACCCCACTCCTCACCTGCTTGCTCCCCGCCATTTCCCCTTCAGCAAGCCTTGACTCGTGGCAATGCTGTCTGGTTCTGAAGGTGAAGAAGGAAGAAGGGGTGGGGAGTTGAGAGTAACATGACCCCAAGCCTGCCATGTGATTGAAAACGTGCACACCACTCCACATGGTGTCAATGAGGAGTCACCCATTCTCCCATCTTCCACCCATTACTCCTCCAGTCCAGCTGTGCCTCATAGTCACACACTTAATGGCCGGAAAGTTATGGGATCTCCAAACCTTGGTGGTGATTTTTCAGTGGAAGTCTGTGCAGCTGTAGGGGTCTGTCTGCACGGGTTTGGCTCCTGGATCGGGACCTTATTCAGTCCTCCATCTTGAGACCATCAGTTACAAAAAGTGGTTTTACTGAGATGAAACTCAGTCCATTAAGAAAACACATAGTTCGTTTCAAATATGGCACTAAAGAATTGTTGAGCAACAAAAGAATTAGCCACTATTGACCTCTAATGATGTAATTAAAACATTTCTGTACACTAAAGAGTTATACTCAGAGCTCTTCTATGTATTTTTAATCTTCTGGTTGAACAGTTTTGGTGAAACTGCTGAATAGCTGAACACAAGCAGTCTCCTTGATTATCTAGCACAAAGCTGCTAAGATTCAAAGATATTAAACTTCTGATTAGCTACATGTGTGGAGAACATGAAGTCAGGGGGACTTCATGCGTGCAAATGATCTGCCCATAAAGAAATTATTTTAGGACCCTGGACTGCTATCCAGTGTGCATTGTATTCATACCAACTATGTGGACAATTATGAGAGTAATTTTAAATTACCGTAAAAACTTCTTAGTCAATTAGAGACAAAATTCTTCAGGAGCATGCAATGAATTTACTAATTCATTATTAGCAGAAAACAGAGCATTTATCAAGTGAAAACAAAAGCCATTTTCCTAAGCCAATAGTCTTGCAGTTTTTCAGTAGAGCAGATATTGTATTGCAGGGAAATCCTATCAACTCATTCTAATTTACACTCAATTATTTGGCAGTCTCAAAAGGTGCATAGAGCAGAACTATATTTCAATCTGCCTTGATGGTGCACAAGTGAATCAAACACTTCCCTGGCATCACTGCCACACAATCAGTGAACAGAGTCAAATTTGCTTTGTGCCCATTAACTTCAGCATTTCTTGTTTATTTGCATTGTCTGTTTTGATATTTAGCTAGCAGAGTGATATGGTTACTTGTTATTTGAAGTTCATACTCTTTTCTTAAAATAACAACGAATAATCTAAATCCGTTACTTCAAGAAAATCTTATTTGAAGCTGAGAGTGTCTCTTTCTGCTAACACACAAAGGATATCAGGAATTGTTCTTAATTCTCCATTACTAATATTCAAGACGTACAAGAATTGATCTGGTATCTATGCAGCAGAGACATGGAAAAGTCAAATAATCACAGCCATGTATGTTTTTGGACTCAGGAACAGACCCTTGGAGTCAACTGAAATGTTTTGAAGTGCCTTGCATCAGACTAATTAACTTTTACCTTCTGAGCATTATTGATCTCTTCCCCACTTCCCCATCCTCACTTCACAAGAAATATCTGATACATCTCATTGTTTTTAAAAAACCCAACAGAATTACTAAAGCAAAATTCTTTATCATATTTCCCTTCCATACTTCCCAATACAAGGTAAAGAAAAAAACACCACAAAATGAAGAGATTTTAAGTAACAAGCACATCCTTAAAACAAGGCTGTTCATAATTCTGCGTTGTTGGTACACTTTCCCCTGACACTGACTGTCTCAAGGGGTCTTCCACATAAGAGTATACTTAACATTTCCCATCAGAACCTAAGAAATTAAAGGGGTTTTAAAGTTGCTATAAAAATATTGCTGGAAGTCTGTTGTTTTATCCCAGCCACATACTCTGTGGTGTGTGATGTTTTTAAATTACCTCTTTTAACCATTTTGTTAATGTGAGGGCAAAAATCAATACCTTTTCAGCAAGATATGGTGAATTCTATCAAAACACAGAGTGTTTTCATTTTATTCCAATCCTGAAAAAGAAATCTCATCTTTTAACACAGCAATTACACTAGTATCCATTTTTTTAAATACTAAATTTACCCTTTCACTCCTTTTTGTGCCAAATCCTCAAGCTCTGACAAAAAGCAGTCACAGAGAACAGAGAGACATGGAAGAACCCTGTGTGCAAACAAGGTGATGTCAGGAAACACGCAGACCGACTGACCCCCCTTCCCCACCTGCTTTCTCCGTGCATGATGAACAATATCGCTGTAGACAGAGATGAGGGAGAGTGGGCAACCTGGAATTTAATGAGATTTAATGAGCAGCTCTCCTCTTCTCAACAATTGCCTATAGAGCTGGCTGCTGTTCCTCTGTAAAAAATCTGCAGCAGATCTCAGATTAAATGCTGTTACAGCTCTATCAAATTTTTTCACACCTGTTGCCTTACCTCACCCAGTGGAGTGTCTGCGCTTGTATAATCCAGAGCCAGCCACTGCCCTGGCTTGTTGTTGCCTTTATGGAGTAAAGCTTCAATAAAAGAAAAGGCTGCACCTGCTGCATAGCAACAAACTGACAAGGTCTGAGAAGCTGAGACAGCTGTCAGGGCAACATGCTGCTACCTGCACTTTCCATAGGCTTTTCTGTCCCAAAAGATCACCCTTTTCTGCTTTTCTCCACAGTTCTGCTTTTCCTTCCTCTCCTTGCCAGTGATGAGAGATTATGATGCTGTCACGCTTCAGGGAGGAAAAAATCCTTCTGTCACAGGCATTATTAAGCAGCAAACTGTGGTAAGCCCAAGATTTTTAATTCATTAGTTGTGGCAAACCTGAAATACAAACAGACTTGCTTCATAGGACAGGAATGTTTTCAGCATGACCCAATCAGTGTCTGTGTCTATTCCAGCAAACTGGCAAAGATAGCATGACTCCAGTCAGCAAAAATGTCTGCAGCTCCAATCAGCTTGGGCTGACACTGCCAACTTGGACAGGCTACAAGTGCACTCTCAAATGATAGCAGGGACTATCAAAGCTAACAATGGACGGGCTTGGCCTCTTAACTAGGTTCATGTTGGCTTTTGCCAAGCCAGGCTTGTTTAATAGCAGATGCTAACCCTGCTCTTCTGAAGAGGCAATGGGTAAATCTCAGATTGTGTAGACTGTAAAAGCAGAGGTATTTATAGACCAACTGGTGATGGCAGTGATAACTGACGGCTGACTCAATTAGAGATTTGACTGAACTCAGAGGATTTCCTAGTGGGATTTTGGATAGCATTTTTTCAGTTTTGAAACCACTGGCAAGAAATTAACAGATAAACCTTGAAATATCACTATAGATTAATTTCTTCAGCTTAAACTTTTATTTTCTACTGCCAGAAAACACAGGTTTAATCCCTGTCGGGTACATGTACTGTGTCATGCACATGCACTGCCTTCATGATTGACCACTACCACTGTCATTAGAACAAATGGAGAAAAATGGAGAACAATTACAAAATGATTATACAGAATATCTATGTTCTGTTCTTGAAAAGGGGGTTCTTCTTCTTTTGTAGTTCAAAATGTATTTCATATCTTTAAGTTCCAAATGAAAAGAGTTTATCCAACCCAGATCTGTGTAGACACCTTCTTAGATTCTCTTGGCTCAACTGAGATACAGAGAGGTTGCAGGACAAATAAAGACAGTCTGAAGTCTTTTCTCACCCTCTCACCTTCTGGCCCTAGTCCAGGATTGATCTCATCGGGGCAAAACTCGGGAAGCCAGCAGTTGTCCTTGTGGCCTCAAAAGACCTTTTTTATACTTCACAATTACTGCACTGCAAAAATATTCTACCCACACCACCTTTTCCCCAGTAATGACCAGGGAGGGTATCAGACAGCTACACCATTAGTTAGGTATCTCCTGAGGCTGTCTTTATCCACAGTGTGATTTCAGAGCAGGCTATAGGCTGGGGCCCAAATAGCTAGTAGAAAGTGGGACTGCATCTCTGACTACATTGACCACTTTCTCTTCTCTTGATGTGTTTTTGAAAAGATTGAGTGTTCTTCCCCATCTGTCTGGAAGGGGCAGAAGACAGATTTGCCTTTGGTCACAACCATTATTGCAAATAACATTCTACAGCTCAATACAATCAGCAATTGGTACTGATCTCCAGCTCCACATCCAACTACTGTGAAAGTATTTTGAAGATAGTAGTTTGAAGATACAGAAAAACCTGGCTCCAGTGGATCGTTAGGAGGTATTCTGCCCCAGTTTCCATGGAGCCAGGGTTTCCCCCAAATCATAAGATACTCTTCTGTTTTGTATGGGACAGATGGTATTTGGATGGTATGAGTGTCTTCATTACACACCATTACAGTAAAGTCTAAGAAAGGCTCTCTACATAAAATCTTAAAACAGGCAAAATTTTAAATAGCCATGACAGGAAGGGTCTTGAACAGAAAAAATGCCTGAATAGCCCAGGGATGTTTTTTCCAGATGGTTCTGACACTCCATGTTTTCAGACTGACACTTCATTGCACTCCATTTAAATAGCATATGCATTAGCTTATTGAATATATTGTTTTATGTTTTGTATCCACTGTATCCATGCTTTTTAAATCTCACTATTTCTAGTTAAATCTGTATCATTCACAGAATCAAGGAATCACAGAATCGTTAGGGTTGGAAGGCATCTCTGGAGATCATCCAGTCCAATCTCCCTGCCAAGGCAGTTTCACCTATAGCAGGTGACACAGGAACATTTCCAGGTGAGTTTTGAGTGTCTCCAGAGAGGAAGAATCCATGACCTCCCTGGGCAGCCTGTTCCAGTGATCTGCCACCCTCAAGGTAAAGTTGATCCTCATGTTGAGGTGGAACTTCTTGTGTTTTAGTTTATGGTCACTGCTCTTTGTCCTGTTGCTGGGCACCACTGAGAAGCGTTTGGCACCATCCTCTCAGCACCCACCTTTGAGATATTTATATGCATTAATGACATCCCCTCTCAGTCTTCTCTTCTCTAGACTAAACAGGCCCAGATCCTGCAGTCTCCCCTTATAAGAAAGATCCTCAGACCCCTCATCATCTTTGTGCTCTCTCTTGGACCTTCTCCGGTAGCTCCTTCTCTTTCTTGTGTACTGAGGAGCCCAGAACTGACACGGTGACACTCTTCTATGGAGTTTGCTGCTTCTGAAAACTGTGAATCTTGGGCTAAGATCCAAAACCCCACCAAAAAAAGGCCCCTGATTTCCATTTAAATATCAGTTCCTTGGTTTCTTCAATGATTAGTCACCCGAATCTGCTTTACAGGAGGTGACATACTTTTAAAATGTGAAAATATTGTAGTATTCTGCATACAGAACATCAAATTTGAAGCATCAGGATGAATGATTTGACTGCAATTTTTCTAGCATCTATTTATTATCGGGATGATAATGGTAAAACTCCCAACAACATGGATTTAAGCAGCACATTTTAAAAGACAGTTTAAATCACTTTATGAGAAAAAATGAGGGAAGATCTCACTTTTAAAAAATGGGGAAATTGAAGTCTAGGATGCTTCACTTCCTTGACTTGCTCAAATAATAGTCAAAGACATTGTCAGTTTTGGGTAGAGATAAATCTCACTTCTCTTACTTACTAAACAGGTGATTTAAATAGGTACACCAAAAGAAATTACTTTTCCATTTCCTGCAACACAAAAAAATACTTCTTCCTGACAGGTTGCATGTACACCTTACAGTTGTCTTTGTGAAAATTACAGAATGGTAATATCTCTGTTTATGGGGGGTTTTGGTTTGGTTTGGGTTTTTTTGTTTGTTTGTTTTTCCCAAGACCACAGCCTGCCCTGTTTCCTTTTCAGTATACTCTCAGTCATCAGATGCCTGGTCTTCAAGCAGAATTCTTCTAATCCTGCATCACATTATGAAACTGGTGATGTGCTAGAAGAGGATATCATGTTTTATTAGTCAGAAACACCTTAAGGGAACATATCCTAAATTAGGAATACCGAGGCTTACTTCAGTAGCGGAAACATGCAAATCTGCAATAAGTTTTAGGAAGAAGTACAGGGCAACAAGCAGTAGAACAAAAGGGCACAGTCTTAAGCTGCACCAGGGGAGGTTTAGGTTAGGCATTAGAAAGAAATTCTTTACACAAAGAGTGACTGGGCATTGGAATGGGCTGCCCAGGGAGGTCATTGAGTCACTGTCCCTGGTGGTATTTAAGGAGAGACCGGATGTGGCACTCAGTGCCATGGTCTAGTAGGCAGGGTGGTGTTAGGTCAAAGATTGGACTCCATGATCTCAGAGGTCTTTTCCAACCTAGTTGATTCTCCGATTCTATTCTACGATTTTATTCTACAGATGTTAAAAAAAGAAAATATCTGCAATCTAATAAAACACCTGTTGCTTTCACTTTTTTTAGCTGTGCTACTTTCAATTCATCTCAGTTTCCTAGTATAAGTTGTATTTTAGTAGCATATGAACTCATTCATGCTAAAATGGTGTTTCACAGATTGCCAGTCACTATTTAAAATTGCACTTTAAATATTCTAGCATATGGAAGATGTTCCAAGAAGCAATTAAAAAAAAAAAAA